>JAWNMW010000414.1:0-600000 GCA_035043565.1 Drosophila robusta
GTTAAAGGCGTCCGTTGCCAATGCGAATGCGAATAAGTTGTTTCATAAGTTTCATAAGTTGAGTGTTTCTTAACCGAACTTGATTCAACTTTTTGCAATCGATTCTTTTAGTGTCATAGTATATTCAATTATTCATTTAAAATATTCTGTAGCTTTCATAATCTGCAAAAAGAGTAAACAAATGGGAAGGCTCTAGTCGGGAGCGCCCGACTAGGGGATACCCTGAGCGCTGCATACATTTTAGTCCCCTTGCATTCATACACCCATACGCAGAGTATAACATACACACATACACTCTTGTAAGCATAAGCTGCGTGCTATGAACAGCTGCTGCACTTGGCCTCCACTACGGAAAGTACAATCGTGATTCTAAACTAATGGCATGATCCTAATGAAATTTTTAGGGCTTAACAAGAGCATTGAAATTCTTATACAAACTATAGCCCAAGTCCGTAGTTTTTGAATTGCGTTTTTGTCCTCACATTTTTTCATATATGAATGGGGGAGGGGTCCAAAAAACCGATAATAATCGATAATAAGAAAACGAGGCGAGTTATCGATGATTTGAAATAAATTTGATCTGCGTAAGGTATTCGCAAGCTTAAAAAGTTCAACTTCAGCTTTCTCCGGAATCGATGCGTTCATATAGACGGATGGACAGACGAACATGGCTAGATCGACTCGGCTATTGATGCTGATAAAGAATATATATATTTCTTGGGGTCAGATATGCCTCGTTATGCATGTAACATACATTTGCACAAAGCCAGTATACCCCTTTTACCCATTTTCATTTGCATTAAGCGAATATCAATATTTTTATGTACATATATCACCTGCCAATAACTGAGGTTTCATGTTTTTAAGTTTTATGATTTAATAAAATTTATATTTTATTATTATTCTCGTTCACAAAGTGATAAGAGTATATTGGTTTTGTGCAATGTCCGCCAGGCTGTCCGACTAAATTGGGTACGTAGATTGCTGCCCCCTAAAAGGATTGCGAACTTGATATTTCGGACACGCCCACTAGAACGCCCCCCAGGCGTTCCACTCTCACGAATCGCGAAAGCCTATATCTCCTACAGTTTTAAAGCTAGAGTCATCAAAATTTAAAGATAGATTAGTGGTCACGCCCTTTAAATAAGGGTAAATAGCGAAAATCTGTATATCCCACATTTTTTAAAGTGTTTGGATGACGTCCCCTAAAGATGCCACCCTCACCCCTTCGAACTATAAAAATTATATAATTTTCCAAAATAACAATAATAACTTCTGTGTCCTGTGAAAGACAGTCGGTTTCGTCGGATTGCAACGTTCTTACCTTTTCATACCCTGGGTAAATCAGGGTATAATGGTTTTGTGCAAATGTATGTTACAGGCAGATAGAGGCGTCTCCGACCCCATAAATTATATATATTCTTTATCAACATCAGTAGTCGAATCGATCTAGCCCTGTCTGTCTATTTGTCCGTCTGACCGTCTGTCCGTCCGTCTGTATGAACGCGTCAATTTCGGAGACTACAGAAGCTAGAAAGCTGAACTTGGACTTTTTAAGTTCGTGTTTACCAAACGCAGATCAATTTTTTTTTTTCAAATTACCAATATCTTATCTTGTTTTCTTATTATCTATAATTATCGGGTTTTTGACTCTGTTTTTTGAGAATTTCTTAGAAACCATAAAAGCTAGAGCAAACAAATTCAGTTAAAAATGTGCGCGTGAAGTATATGCAGGTTTTAGTTTCCATAGCGGGGGCCACGCGCAGCAGCTGTTCACAGCGTGCAGCGCGCGTTTTCATGTTTGTGTATGTATCTATGATTCAATGTATGTGGGTATGAATGCAAGGGGACAGAAATGTATGAAAACACAGAGTTCAGGGTATCCCTCTGTCGGGCGCTCACAATGGAGGCTTCGCACTTGTTTTTTATTTTATTTTATACCCTGCACTCACTAAAAATGGGTAAAAAGGGTATAATGGTTTTGTGTAAATGTATGTTAAAGCCAGAAGGAGGCATTTCCGACCCTATAAAATATATGTATATACTTTATCAGCATCACTAGCCGAGTCGATTTAGCCATGTCCGTTTGTCTGTTCGTCCGTCCGTTCGTCTATGTGAACTCGTCGAACTCGGAGACTGTGAAAGTTAGTGACTTAAACTTTTTGAATATAGATTGGTCTATGGCACGCGCAGATCATGTTTATTTTAAATTATCGATATTTTTTCAAAAATGGACAACACCTAAAGCCAATTCTGACATTAAATAATATGGCATTTTGAGTAGAGCTGTTACACGTCCCTACAATCCCTAAATATGACCGTAAATTTGGAAATATAATTTTGAAGAAAGTTTAATAAGAGAATGAGAGAAAAAGTTGTAAGTAACAATAAAAGTTAATATAACAAGTAAGAACGTACAGTCGGACGTAACGTACTGCGTAATACTCGTTCACAAAAGACTGTATCTATTATTGTTAGTTCTTGTTATTGTTAGTTCAATTTTATTGCTATAATTTGTCATATTCTTACATATTTTTTCGCCGGTGTTTGCTCATAAATATATATATAAATAAATATATAAATAAATAATTGACAACTAATTTAAAATAATAACTTTATGTGCATTTTATGTCACACTACCAGTTGATTAAGCGCAAATAGCCGCGATTGCAATTCTAAGAATGAAAAATGTCTGGCAAGTCAGCGCCACCTATTAATCAACAACACGAATTAATGTATAAAATCAATGTAAGCGCCACCTATTGTTAATTTTTATTTATATTTATGTTATTATTATTATGAGCACAAAAGTATACTACGATTGAGTGATTTTTAAATTCACATTAAGATATATTGAATATCGAATTGACACGCCCCAATCGCCGCAATCTTTTGACACTTTATCTGGCAGGGGTATACACGCGTATATATTCCAAGTTTCAACTCTCTAGCTTCAATAGCAGCGAAAAAAATTCCGTTCATTCGGATAGTCGGACGGATAGCAAGACGGACATTGCACAAACCCAATATGCTCTTTTCA
Organism: Drosophila robusta; assembly: GCA_035043565.1. Lineage (NCBI taxonomy): Eukaryota > Metazoa > Arthropoda > Insecta > Diptera > Drosophilidae > Drosophila > Drosophila robusta. The sequence continues at coordinate 3,041 of JAWNMW010000414.1, forward strand.
CTTAGTATACAGATATTAGTAAATAATGCAAAAATAATCTAATGCTTATTTCAATTCTACTACTAAAACTAAAACGAGCACTCTAAATACTTTTGTTTTCAGTGCATAGTTTCGGGCATATTTATAAAATTCAATTTTTTAGCTAGCGACAAGCGCCACTACAACTGTGAGTAGAGTATTGCGAAATCGGTTGCACCCTACAATGTTCTAACTGTTAGAAGACGGGCCCTCTTCCACACTCGCCGAAAACTATTGAGTATGCCTATATCTACCATCTTTGAAAGGTAGATGGCTGGTCACCGGCCACAGTTTTACTGCTAGAGTCACAAAATGTTGAATATGTATCGCTGGAAAGCTCGCCTAAATACCTGAGAGGTCATTTCGATAACATGCGTATACTTCCCACAATCCTAAAGCTAGAGTCACCAAAATACATCCAATCCCATCCCGGCAAATCGGGAACATCTACATCAGGCTTTCGACACGGTTTTTTTTAACCATATCTCAGAAATTATTAGACCTAGCGAACCTTTCGATACTTTCCTCTACTTGCCTCAAATATGGAAACATAATTCAAGTACCACAGCCTTGCGGTTTCTATATAGATTTAAATGCTCATTGTAAGTGCTCAAAATCTCATATAGGTTCATACTTCTAGTTTTGAACTTATTAAAAATTTTAGCTTTCGAAGTGACGCCATGCTCCGCCGCTAAGTAAAGTGCGTAGCTTGCGTCGTATACTTGTGGGTGTATGAGTTAGTTAATATATGTATGAATGCTAGGATGTTGGAAGGTGTGTAACTACAGCTCGCAGCTGGGTTGAGGGTATCTTTTAGTCCAGCACTCCTTACTTTCTTTAAAACGATCTTGTATAAAGAACACCGTTTTGTCACTACATTTGTTTTATTGCTAGATGAATATTTAATCTTAAGCGCTGTATATATATATATATATATATATATATATATATATATATATATATATATATATTTGTTTTATATACAGATATATATATATATATATATATATATATATATATATATATATATATATATATATATCTGTATATATTTTGTATACATATATCCTTTTTTCTGGACTTTGTTAACTTTAATTTCATTTGTAAAAATCGAGCTATTTCCCATAGTGTGGGATAATGCTCTAGAGATAGACGGAAAGAGAACCCGTATAGGCGGATCCGGTTTTATTGACAGCTCGTTACCCAGATCATTTATAACATAGTGATTGTTAAACCTAAGTGGAAGAGGTTCAATTGTAATTAGTGTAATTTTGTTTTAATAGATTATGTAGGGTATTTTGATATCGAAATAGTTAAATTTTTTTTAGATATGTACCATGGATGTTGTACTCAGGTAATTTAATGAAAGTGTTCGTGTGTATACAAAACTAAAACTTTTTTGAGACGTGTATGGTGTAATTTGAAACATTTCCACCCCTAAAATATTGTGAGCTATTAAGCACCGCCTCCAAACATGGTGAACGACATTTTTCTCTCTTTCGTTAAAAGAATGTGAAGCATCCTTTTTGGCTAAAGGATGATGTTAAGACAATCGTAACTGAAACTTTTTTAGTTTAAGCACAGTTAAAAATTGCATTTCTTGAGTGGTTAAAAATTTATTTATTTTATCATAATGTGATTTTAGCGAGAAATTATTATAATACTGTGCCGAGCTTTTTTGATTATCGTACTAACCGGTATATGTGCAATGGAGTTTTCATTTTTAAACAAAACGAGCTATGATAAAGATTGTATATATAATTCGAATTCTCAATTGCATAATACAAATACAAATTCCGGATTTTCAGTGGCAAATCATATGAGCCACTATAATTTAATATTTGAATCAAATTATAAGTTACGGGCCAATGAAGCCGTTATAAGAAATTCTTTAAACCAAGAAACAAATATACTTTTTTCAAAAATTACGAATGTAGCTGACTTTTATCCCGGAACACAGAATATTACGCCCATTAATTCCGGTAAGTCCTGATTTTAACGAAAATATAAGGTTTTAAACAAAATATTTTGTGTTAAGTAAAATAAAGTAAAGTCATAAAAAGGCAAACTTTATTTTTAAGATTTAAATAATTTACTGGTAAAAGTGTTCGCCTCGGGAGTGTCTGACTAAAAGGTACTCTGTACCTGTAAGGTGCGTGCATTTTCTAGCGGCTATACTTATTTTTTCCTCAGTCCCACACAATCATTCGTTCGAAAGTTATCCTTTCCAATCGTTATTAAATTCAGTGCCTAATTACGGTATCCAAATATAGGTAAATGGCACAGCGCAACGCTGAATCTCTTGAGTTAATTTTACCAATTTTAGGCGAGCAGGGGAGATATGGAGAAGGTAAAATGTTCAGTGACGAAATTTGGCGGCCGTGGCTTTTATAACCTTAGAGATAAAACCCTGTGCAGAAGCATAAGAAACAAGTAAGAACGTTAGAGTCAGGCGCTACCGACTGTAAATACTCGTTCACAGTGTAATAACAATGAAAACAATGATTGATTAAATATAAACAAGTTTACCCAAGTGTGTTTACAAATAATTAAATTAATTACTAACAATAAATAATTAATAATAATAGTTGTGGTGCATTTTTTACTTCACCGCCACGGTGTGACAAAACTCAACTCAAGTTATGTGACAACCACAAGAATCATTATATAAAGTGTTGCGTTTTCATTGATGTTACCAATGCCCTGAAATGAATGCAGCTGCCACCTATTGTTCATGGTTATAAAAATTATTATTATTATGCGCACAAAAGTATACTACGATTGAGTGATTTCTAAATTCACATTAATATATATTGATTATCGAATTGCCGCGCCCCCAGTGAGCATAGCCGAAATCTTTTAACAGTTTATCTGACAGGGATATACGTGAGAATATATTCCAAGTTTCAACTCTCTAGCTCTAATAGCAGCAACAGACGAACGGACAGCAAGATGGACATTGCACAAACCCTATATACTCTATTTATGTTGTGGACGAGTATAAATATGAGAAGCATCAAAACTAAAATGTTCTGCGCATGAAATAAGATAGTATATGTTAGTATACATCTTTTATTGTTTTCAAGATCGGCGCTTTAATTTCAACGGACAGACGGGTATACATAAATCAGCTTAACTTTTTTATCTGATGAATAATATTTATACCTTATATGGTGCCGCTAACATGTTGCACATTAGACACATTCAAACAAAATCATTACACCTTGAACCCATTGAAATGAAATGGGTAAATAGGGTGTAATGGGTATAATGGCTTTGTACAAATGACGAGCTAAGTCGATTTAGCCCTGTCCGTCTGTATGATCTCAGAAAATACAAAAGTTAGAGACATCAACTTTTCGACTATAGATTCTGCAATACTATACATAGTACCAGTTTATCATTTTTTTTCGATATCTTGCACCGTTTCATTGTTATCGATAAAAATCGATTTTAAGACCTGGTTGTATGTCAAGACAGGGTTCAGGGTATCACATCTCACTTGTTTTTATTTTTGTGTGCTTATATTTATACCGAAGAACTTTCCACAATAGATAATGTGAATACTTTTTGTAGCAATATTTAACACGTTAAACGTATGGTGAAGTTTTTAGATGTAGACGAATAATTGAAAATATGAATCATCGGTCTCGCTGCTTAAAACGTGTATATTGATGAGTGAGAGGGCTGCATTGAGCATAACCGAGGCTGCTCGTTCACCGTTGCTCAAAATTCAATCACATCAATTCAGCATCATGTTCGATCGAGCCGCGCACGTTAAAAAAAAATGTTTTTAATAAATGTTTCGGGTACGATTTGGAAATGATAATCTATAAATGATTGTTCCGAATGAGACGATCAAACCAAATAGAGTACGATCGGTGTTGATTTAAGTTAAAAAGATCGTATATGCAAGTACAAAATAAATTAAGATGCACAGAATTAACAAAAACAAGTAAGTTGCTGGTGGGCGTTGCCAACTGCGTAATACTGGTTTTTTCGGAAAAATATAGAATTTTTATATTTTGTAGGGGTGGGGGTTGGCGCGGCTAACATTTTTCAGCTCAATCTTAAGAGGCGGCCACCCAAGCACTATCTGCCAAATTTGGTGACTATAGCTTTTAAATTGTGGGAGATATAGGTTTTCCTGATTTTTTCTGTGATGTTTGGGGGAGCTTTCCAGTAATATATATTCCAATTAGATATAACCATTCCCTATTTTTAAGGCGAGGACGCCGGGGGCGTAGCCGGGATATCAAGGTCGCAATTTTTGGGGAAGGTAACCAGCAATCTACGTACAAGAATTGGTGACTCTCACTTTAATATTGTGGAAAATTTTCACCTTTTATGGACTGCAACGACATCGAAGACGTCGATACTGTATCATCAAGTACCACTAATAAATGTTTCGCAACATCAAAACAATCACTATTGGGATTGAAATATTTACAAAAACAATTGAAAACTTTCAGTTGACCTGTTTAATGCTTTCTGAACTAAAATGTGAGTTGTACTCTTACAAAACAAAGAACTCCAAACCCTACAAAGCAGTTGTATCCGGCTTAGACCAGCTCCTAAATGAATATGTGAAAGATATGCTGTAAAGTCTTGGACTCAAATGTATTGACGTCAAAACGATTGAAAGAACTACAAGAGATGCTCATAAATTGATACTGTATGTCGCTTATTTTACAAATATAAGTATTACTGTAAATCAGCTTCGTAACGATTTCACGCACATTAACCACACCAAAGTATGATGGGAATACAAATCAAAATTGTACAATAAAATCACACGATGTTAAAAAAACATCGTGTGCTCACTGTGCAGGCCCATTGTCAGATGTGCAAATTGTAAGGGCGAACACGCAGCCACTGACACCGTTTGCCCCTCCCACCTTTTCTGTCATACTTCCTATACTACAAAAAAGATCAGCACATAATTATCGTAAAACTAAGGGCGATTCACCCAGACAGTCTACTCGCTGGATAACCAACAACAATAACCACAGCTAAACTAATCATCAAAATAAACACTCTTTAGTCGATTCACATCCCTCTGCTCGCACCTCCGACTCTGCAGCTCACTTTAGCTACAGAGAGGCTCTCACTTCAAGCACCTCGCAGAAATCACAGTCTCAAGATGCTCAAATTTTCTTCACTTTGGGCATAATCAACGTTCTTACGACTGAGTTAGTCAATAACCTCAGGGTTTGTTCTAGTAAGCGTGAGGCTATTAAGTATGTCTACTCAAACAAATAATCCCTGAAACTTTCTTAATATCTTAAAATTCATAAATTTCTTAAACGACAATCATATTCATTTTCACTTCTGCTTAATTAATGAAACCTGGCATACTGATATTTCGATTGTTTTAGAGTCCAAAATTATACTTTCTACAGGCGCGATCGTAATACCAGCAGAGGTGGCGGAGTTGCAATTGCCGTTCAAAAATAATTTAGTTTATAAGCAAATCCATAGCATTAAAACACATTTAATAGAAAACATTGGTATTCAAGTTGATCCTGCAGCCTAACTAAGCAGCGAAAGCACATGAAAAGCGTAACTCCTTAATTGCTGGAGAACTTAACTCTAAAAGTAAAACTTCGAACTGTGAGAGAGCCAATTACTGGGGTAATATCCTCAATGAAATCTCGTCAATAGAAAATGTCAGCATCTTATAGATCTTACTTATATTCCAGCAAACTACAAAGCCAAGCCATTCACCCTCGATATTATCCTAATCATGTTATTCTTAATCTCTTATCTACCTTCAAGATTACAAATAAAACATATCCAGATCTTACAAGAACAAATTGGAAGCTTTTTAAGCACCTCATCAACGAGGAATTTCAACCAAACTTAACCCAACAGTTTATTCCTGTATGACAAAGACGTGGTCTTTACAACCTGTCCCCTTACATTCATACACACATACATAAAATCACACATTCAACTATATTAGTGAAACCCTGCAAGGATCAACAAATTGAGTTTACCTTAAAATTGAATTTACCTCAATTTATTAAACTTTAGGGAATGTTATCTATTACAACATTTAAAATTCCTTTTGTCCACTTTCCTCTCAGCTAATTAACGATTAGCTTCATAAGAGGAATTGTTTTCTTCTAGTTCTTAAGTATTTTTTTCTTATTAATAAATATCAATTGTAAAATGTAAAAATTAATTAAAAGGGCAAATGCAACTTCACAGATGAAAAGCTTACGCTCAACACTATATATATTGACAGTTCATCCATAAATTGGCTTAACAAAAATTGTATATCAAGGGATAAGCGAATAAATAAATAAAAAAAATCATTTTTTGTCGATTCGCGATTTGAGGTGTATCGATATGTTATCAATTTGCTAGCTTCCCAGTGGGCGTGGCACAACAATCTTAGCACTTTAACACGTCTGAAGTAGATACCCACAAGTATATATCCAAAATTTCAAGTCTATCCTCAAAAGCGACGTAAAGTTACGGTCATCCGGACACATAATAATAGTATTAAAATATTTAAAGTAAAAGGATAATAAAGTATATTATAAATGAAATTCAAACAAAGGCAAACAAAAAACAAGTAAGAACGTTGCCGTCGAACGTAACTGACTGCGTTCACAGTACACAGATGTTATTATTGTTATTTTAGAAAAATATAGAATTTTTATATTTCGTAGGGGCGGGGGTGGTCGTGGCCGACGTTCTTTGGCTCGATCTTAAGATGAGATCACCCAAACACTGTCTACCAAATTTGGTGAAACTAGCTTTGAAATTGTGGGAGACGTAGATTTTCGCGATTTGTGGGCGCGGGAGTGGGCGTGTCAGGCTTTAAAAGGGGTGACCAGCCATCTACCTTTAAAATTTGGTGACTGTAGCTATAAAAGTGTGTATAGACTATCGCGCCTTAGTATTGCGTTCCAACGGACAGACAGACGGGCGGACAGCATGACGGATATTGCACAAAACCAATATACTCTTTTCACTTCATGAACGAGTATAAAAAAGCGTTCAGAGTACAATAAAAGTTTAAGACCGCCGACAACATACTAAGTTATTATTTTTTTTTTTGCGAAAATATTGATTATTTATCGGCTCGATAGATTTATAGATCTAAAATTGTGGGAGATATTGATTTTCGCGATTTATCCGTTCCAAGATATATAGATTTGATCGATTTGGCACGCCCCCAGTGGGCGTTGTAGTTTTATAGAGAAAATCATTTTTACAGTCGTTCACAAAATGAAAAGAGTATATTGGTTTTGTGGTCGTCGTACAAAAATCGAAACACTTTGTCTGAAGCAGATAACTACGTTATCGATTTGATTTTTTTGGTATATCCATTTTAACGATTACGCAGGCGGCAAGGGGCGTGGCCTTGAAATTCTTACCAGTTTGTTTCAAGTAATACTTGTGCACAGTACACAGAAGTTATTATTGTAATTTTGGAAAATTAAAAATTGTTATATTTTGTTGAAGCGCGTATGGGCGTGGCAAGCATTTTTTCGGCTCGATCTTAAGTGGACGTCACCCATACACTTTCTGCTAAATTTGGTGACTCTAGCTCTACAATTGTGGGACATACAGATTTCCGCAATTTGCGGAGGCGGGAGTGGACGTGACCTGGAAATTTGCTTACCGATCTTTAAATGGGGTGACCAGCCACCGATTTTCAAAATTTAGAGACTGTAGCTCTAAAACTTTGGGAGATATGGGCTTTCACGACTCGTGGGGGCGGAGTGGCTAGGGGCCGTTATAGTGCCGGGATATCAAGATTGCAATCTTTTGGAGAGGTCACCAGCAATCTACATACCAAGTTAGGTGTTTCTAGCTTTAATTAAAATTTACTCTATTTACTTCATGAACCACTTTAAAAATAGTTATTGGCTGTCGGAGAAGTTTGTAACTCATCTGAAAAGCAAAGAAAGGTGCAAAAGTTGACATTTAGAAATCATATTAAAATCGCAATGCACATTAAAATTAGAATGCCAGTGCACTGCTGCTTGTGCATACACACATACATACATTTAGTGACTTAACTTGTGTACACAAGCATATGTGAGCGAGAAAGACTATACAGGGTTGTGGTGCTTTACAGTGAGACCAAAGAGCTTGGCACTATTACGCTCTCTAGGCTTGTGTGCACATGCTTGGTGATATTATCCTAACCAAGCTTGGCAATTGTAAGAGCTGCAATAGAAACTTTTTGCAAACGAAGATTAAAGTAAATTAGAAATCACTGATTATATCCTGAACGCAATAAAAATGGGTAAAAAGGGAATAATGGTTTTGTGCAAATGTATGTAGCAGGCAAAAGGAGGCATCTCTGACCCCATTAAGGATATATATTCTTGATTAGGACCAATAGCATCAATTATAAACATAGGCTGACAGGATTCGGCAGATGTCCGCAATCGGATTTAGGTTCGGCCTAATGGCTGAACACTTTACAAGTTCGATTTCATCAGTGTTCGGCCTGTTGTAGTTGCTTTAAATGGCGCCAATGTTTATAACAGCCTCCTGAGCCGTCTAAATTAAACTTTCTCTCATCAGAAAAAACTTCGAATAGTTTTGCCCTACTGGCCAATCTTGATGACCGCTTGCAACCAATCAGCATGTAGTGCCTATCGCACCAAAGCCGCCGCCAATCTTCATAACAGCTGTTGAAAATGTGGCAGATATGCAAGCGGCCTTTTCTGAAGTCGTTGACAGTGACAGCTTTAGCTACAAAGCTGGACGTGATGGTCAGGTGCGTATTATGGCTACAAGTGAGGCTAACTACAGGATCTTAGTCAATCTGCTAACTGCAAAAAACGTACAGTTTCACACCTATCAGCTTAAACGAGAAAGAGCGAATAGAGTTGTCATTCTGAATGTAGATCACATTACAGTCCTTGAACATAATCGGAATGCTCTGAATAAAATTGGCCAAACTGTCCGCCACATGACAGGAACCGAATTACCAAAGAGCCAATTGCAATGTTTTTCATTGATTTAGAACGTGCCAGTAACAACAAAACGATATTTGATGTCAAAAAACAATGTAATGCTATTGTTACCATTGAGCCACCAAGACCTTATATAATGCCATAGATGCCAAGAGTTTGGTCATAGGCAAAGCTACTTTCGCAATCCGTATCGCTGCGTCACATACAGTCAAAAATTTTCTGAGAGCATGAAAGCACGCGAGGCCTCAGCCACATGTGTCCATTGCGGCGAAAGCCATACAGAGGATGCAGAATCTACAAAGCCACAGTGCAATAACGGGATCAAGGAAAAGCAAAGCACATTATTAACACTATTCAGTCAGATCCACATTTATCAGCAACATGCCCAATATTACCCCCTATTGTAGGAGGCCAAGCCAAAAACAATACTACTCCTAGTAACCCAAAGCAAGTTCAGGAGGAGCCTGATCAGCCATTCATCGCCCAAATCCAAGCCATGATGCAATTAACGCAAGCACAGCACGCAAATGATGGGCACTATTTTTTCATCCTAATGCAAATAGACCTGAAGCTAGTCTTTTGAAATGCTGGCGGCCTGTGGTTGAAATGTATCTCAAAAGAAACAACATTGACATATTGCTCATATCTGAATCCCAACTCACTTAAAGATCCTACTTTAAAATAAATGTTTACAACATAACTTATGTTAGTCACCCGAGTGACAATGCTCGAGGCGGTGCAGCACTTCAAATATAAAAATAATATTAAATACTCTGGAACCCTTCTTGCAAGCCGTAATGTCATTTGACACCCCAGCCGGAATCCTAACAATTGCTGCGGTCTACCTCCCGCCCAGGCACTCGATAACCTCTCACATGTTCAATGACCTTGGAAACAGGTTTCTAATTTGGGAATTTAATTCAAAAAACACCTGGTGGGGCTCCAGGTTATTCAAGCCAAAGGGAGTCGCCCTATTGTCAAGCGCAATGCATCTCACAACCCACTCATCTGGACACCCCACTTACTGGCCAACAGACCCTAGCCAGCTGTCTGATGTCATTGATCGATCACACGAGGAATTAATCGCAACGTTATACACACAGAGAACGACTTTGATTTGTTATCTGACCACTGCGCAGTGATAATTCGGGTCAATTTAACAGTAAATACCAGTAGACGTTCCACTAAGTTACTAAGAAGGAACTACAATAGTCAGGTCACAAGGCCACATTGGACCCGATACTAGATCCTGCTATCATACTGGAATCTGGCGAGGACATTGAAGACGCGGTTCAAATAATAACACGCACATAAAGCAGCCAGTCGTAGCAATCCTCCTTATCCGACAAACTCAAATAGGCACGTGCGACACAGAGACCGATATCTTCATTCTGAAGAAGTCAACCGTGCTTCAAAACACCTGAAGATACTTCTGTACGATCTACACAATGAGGGGCTGGCTGACTATCTTCGCAACGCACAAGCAAACGGAATCGAGCACAACCTTTTGAACGCCAAAAGTATCTAAAGAGCCCCACCAAAAGCATCCTACCTATCCTGAGATCTGCTGGGTTGTGGTGCCGCTCTAATGAAGAGAAAGCACGGACTTTTACACTTCACCTGGAGAATACTTTCACAACCTTCATCTTATGCTCTACCCCGGATGTAGCTGCCATACAAACATTCCTTGACGCGCCGTGAGAAATGACTTTGCCGATACGTCCTATATTAACAGAAGAGGTTCAGAGCATAGTGGCAGATCTGAAAGCAAGTAAAAGTCCCGGTTATGATGGTATTGGCGCCACAACGGTAAAGCAATCTACAATGGTATCATTTGGCTCCACCACTTCCCTTCTCAATGGAAGTGTACGGAAATTATAATAATATCCGTAGCAGGGAAGCTTGAACAGGATACGGCCTCCTATCGTCCAATCAATTTGCTTGCAGTCCTGTCTAAGATATTTGAAAGAATATTATTAGTTAGATTTTAGCCAGTGCTGGAACACGGAAACTTAATCGCAGCACACCTGTTGGGTTTTAGGAGTCAGTATGGAACGCCCGAACAATTCGACGCGATTCTCAACTCATTTGAATGTAGAGAATGTAGCTCGTTCTCCCCGCGCCATACTATTTGATGCTTGGATCGTATATAGAGAAGCAAACGTTCTACGTCAGAAGTGACTCAGCCGAGTCTAAAGTCCGCCAAGTTAACACCGGTGTTCCTCAGGGAAGCGGCCTGGGTCCAGTTGTGTACACACTTTACACAGCAGATCTTCCCGTGCTCAACAGAGATATCCTGATTATTGCCACTTACGCAGACGACACAGCTTTCCTAGCCACATCGAGCGATTATATAGAAGCTTCAGCCATTCTGCAAGCACAGCTGTCAAGTCTTGAGCCCCGGCTAAAACGGTGGAACATTGTGTTAAGTGAAAAGAAATCTGCACACATTATTTATGCAACAAAACCAAAAACTTGTCCTTCAGTTTCCTTAATCGGCAGCACCTTGCCGTCAGAGTATTCTGCAAAGTATCTCGGCTTAACCTTGGATACGAGGCTGATATGGTCAGCACACATAAAAAACAAAAGAAAGCAGCTAACTTAACTTGAAGTACCTCCTTGGTCGTAGATGTCAACTCAACCTAAGAAACAAAGTGCTGTTGTATAAATGTATTCTTAAGCCGATATGGCCCTATGGGATTCATCTGTGGGCACAGCATCAACATCGAATACTTCAAAGATTTCAGAGCAAATCTCTGCGAAATATGATTGGTGCGCCCTGCTATGTCAAAAACCTGGTAATCCACAGGGACCTTGGGATTACCACTGTCACCGAAGAGGTGACCCGTTTCAGCCATAGACACATCCAAAGACTTGATGCAGACTGCAACAATTTCAACTTCGGCCTACTCAACAACAGCACATAACGACGACGCCTCAAAAGGCGCCACCCTTTAGATTTGCCTTTCAGGCCTCCTAAAGAGTGCTAATGTAAATAGTTTGCATGCCCTACAAATGTTATTTCCTGTAAATATTTATTCATAACATTTACTTATTATCTAAAAAAAAGATTGTAAATAAAAAAAAATAAAAACAAAAATCAATAGTGATATAAATAAACAAGTGTTGAGGTTCTAGTCGGGACCGCCCGACTGGGGGATAGCCTGAACCCTGTCTTTTCATACATTTCAATTCCCTTGCATACATATACAAAATACAAAATACACACACACTTGCATATAAAGGAACGCCACACACTGTGCACAGCTACTGCGCTTGGCCCCCACTATGGAAACTAATTTCGTAAATAACTTCTAAACTAAGAGCATGATCTTAATGAAATTTTCAGAGCTTAAGGACAGCATTGAAATCTATGTATAAACCGAAACGCAAGTCCGTAGTATCTGATAGGATTAAACGGATAACAATTTAGATTTTATATGAAAATATAGTTAAGTATAGAAAATATCGAATCTCCTATCTGATTGCAAGGGTATTTAACCTTCATCATGCCGCAGGTAACTTTGTATATTTAAAACGCAGGTTACACAAGAATGCTTTTTATACTTAAAAATAATTTACTCCAGACACGATTTACGATTTAGAGTTTCGATTAATACTAACAGTATGCTGCAACGTAGGTCATAATGACTGGGTGCGTCAGATGACGCTTGGGGGCACCTATCTTAATTCCCTTGCATTCAGGTTGGTTTGTTCGATTACTATTAAACAATATTGAAACAAGTCATTTAGTCATACAGTCTCCTTTAAATTATTTTTTTTAATATGTAAGCAAATATGGATTTGAGTGTAACGGACTTATATAAAAGATTTCCTTTAAAAAATCTAAGACTCTTTAAGACTGTCCATAATTTTCTTTTAGATAAGCAAAATAATTAAATTGAAAAGTTTTTCTATCCAGATTTTCAACTTAAGTCGTATACTGATGAAGGTCTAAGTCTGACCGATAAATCAAAACAAAGACGAATTCGCACAACGTTCACTTCAAGTCAACTGAATGAACTTGAAAAAATATTTTTGGAAACTCACTATCCAGATATATACACAAGAGAAGAAATTGCATCAAAACTGCATTTAACGGAAGCAAGAGTGCAGGTAAATATAATTGACGTAAATATGTTACATATATCTTTATATTATTAAAATTATTAGTGGAATAATATGTAGATAGACGGTTAACCTAACTTTATAAAAGGCACAAGCACAATCGCATGTGCCTAAGAAACTAAATTCATGAGTACGTGAACATGTATCCTACAATTGTTCAGTTGCCTGGAAAAAAATAAATAAATATATAAAATAAATAAAAAAAAAATACACATATTTACAAACATAAAAAATGTATATACATACATATACATACAAAAGCGTTGCCCCATTAGTAATTTCGATTGGTAGTCAGCGCAATGCCCAAATAAAACGAGGTAAAAAGCAGACATTTTTGCAGTAGTTGTACCCTAGCACATAAATAAGTGAGTATTAAGATGGAATTTTAGAAAATTCGATTCCAAATGCAACTTTCATGTCATTCATTTGAACATGTTCATACTCTCTTTCAAAGATCTATATGAAAATTCAACAATACTGCATACCAATTTTTTTTAATTCACCCTCCTGGTTAGTTTTATTTAACTTTCAGCTCATTTTTAAAACTGCACATAACAAAGTATTATTATTGGAAAAACTGGTTCAAAATAATTTTCAAAGATCTTTGGAATTTCCATAAAAAGAATTTTCAATTTTTTAGAAATTCCACTTGCTTACGTGTAAATTCGGGGGTTAATTTTAAATATTCGCCCAATTAACTTCAGAGGTTCTTTATTTATCTATTTCAGAGGTCCACATAAAACAAGTGAGGAGACTCTAGTGGGGAGCTCCCGACTAGGGGATACCCTTAACCATATCTTCACTTACATTTCAACCCCTTACATTCATACAAACATATACAAAATCACACACACACATACGAACGCACGCCGAATGCAACGCATTTTACTCAGTAGCTGTGATTATCCCCCACTATGGCAACTAATAAATAATATTTAGAGCGAGTTGGGAAAGTCCGAAATATTCTTGATCAACGTCAACTTTACGAGAATATATTACAGTCGTCGGCATAAATATTTTGACAAAGAAGTTACCATGCGTTTCGGTTAATAACTTTTTAAATGAGCACTAAAAAAATTTAAAATAAATACGGTGTAACGATGAGTTAATTTATTTTCAAAATATATAAAAAAATATTATATGAGTATATTAATAACAAAAACAAAAATAATTTTTCAGAAATGTATGGTGGCATAAGTATTTTTACATATTGTTTAACATTAAAAAAAATTATGAATGCACATGTTTTTAGATAATTTTACTTATTATTAATAAAAAATATAAGCTCCCTTAGCACTTATAACTTGTTGCAGTCTTCGGGGAACGGAATCAACCAAAGTTCGGATATAGTCCAATGAAATATCCTTCCAGAGTGTTTCTACCTCTGATATTGTTTCCTCACGCGTCCTTGATAGATTTGGACATCGTTTTTTCTTTAAATAAGCCCATATATTTTCTATAATATTTAAATCGGGGCTTTGTGGTGGCCAATCCAGCGTATTAACACCAACTTCACTTAAAAATTCGGTAATTAATTTCGCCTTGTGGCACGGCGCGTTATCCTGCTGGTATATAAAGTTTTCTCCGATCAAATTTTCCCCAGAAAGGAAAGCGTAATACTTTAAAATATGTAAATATTTGTTTTTATTCAATGTTCCATCGATGGGAACAAAGTTTCCTACCCCATTATAGGCAACACATCCCCAAAACATTTCGGTTCCACCTCCATGGCTTACTCTCTCACAAACGGGGACTCTTTTTTTATGTGCTGTTCTTGGCATTCTTACGAAAACTTTTTTTAGAGCAGTGGTAATTAAAAAAACTTTCGTCAGTCCACAAAACACTATGCCAAAAGGATGGGGGCTTGCCTACATATTTTTTGGCAAATTCAAGGCGTTTGATTTTATTTCTCATGGTTGTTTGAGGAATAACTCTGACTATGTACGTGCCATAATCAGCTTCCTTTAATCGTCTGCGAATTGTCCTTTCACTTATGTTAATGTTGAAGTAATTAGAAAGCTCCTTGGCAACAGTTTTAGGATTTTCTAAAGGATTGTTCTTAAATTTCCTTAGAATCAAACGATCGTTCTGACCTGTTGTCTTACGCGGTCTGCCACAACGAGCCAAGTTTTGTGTTGTGTGGTTTTTTTATATTCAATAATTTGATAATACACAGTTTGGCGGGGTACTTTGTATAATTTACTGATATTTTGTACAGAAATACCAGAGTTATACTTCGCCACCATATCATGTTTCACAAAGTCGCTTAATTCATTTGTTTTACCCATAGCTAAGCAAATCTATGAAGCAAATTTGTTCTTATCAGCACTTTGAATCAGTAGACAATATTAATAGATGCGTAGCTTAGCTTTAAGATCGATAGTAGTTTAACACCGACTGAATAGAGCAAATGTCAAAATACTTTTGTCCACCTGCTATCAGCTTGCGAAAGATAAGAATGCGTAAAACAAGAAAACGCATAAAGGAATTAAAAAAATACTTTGCATCTTCCGTTTTGCATAAATGTACTTAACTTTTCAGTATATAATGAAACCGTTACATTTTACAATTCTTTCAAGAAAAAAGAAAAACATAGCGCATAGTTTTGTCAAAATATTTATGCCGACGACTGTAAACTACATTTCAACGCTCAAGCTCTTATAGCCTCCGAGATATGCAAAGATAACCGACTCTTAAAGACGATTCTTATCGATAATAACGAAACTGGGCAATATAAAAACAATTAAAAATGTATTCTATATATTTTAGGTTTAGGAGAATCTACAGTCGAAAAGTTTGGGTGTCAAGCTTATGAAGTTTCCGAGATCGCTGCGTTCGTTTAGACGTGCGGACAGACGGACAGACGGACATGGCTAAATCGACTCAGGTCGTCGTCCTGATCAAGAATATATATATTTTAAGGGATCAAAGGTGCTTCATTCTGCCTGTTACATACATTTGCACAAAACCATTGTACGTTTTTGACCCATTTTAAATGGGTTCAGGGTATAAAATGTATATTATGTATGTATGTATTATGTATACATATTAATATGACATATTTAAGGCGTCAACTTTTTTTAAAATGGGTGTATTAAACAAATGTTTTTTAAAAATAGATTTTTAAAAAATTATATACATATTCTACGTATAGTATAAAATATATATATTACAAATTTCAATCCTATAGTTCATATAGATTTTAGGACTGTTACGTTTGTGCAGATGGTACGTGTATCGAGAAGGATTTTCGAATGCATGTAACGGCAGCTCATAGATGAGTACAGGGCATCTCCTAGTCCGGCACAGTAGAATACTTTTACTTGTTATACTCTCTCAGACATATAATCCATAGAAGACTTTACAAACCTCAAAAATACTATTTGTCACGAAATGTGTGACTCTTGAAAGTAGACGTCGTTTTTGTTTTGTCCGACAGAATGTCTATCTTCGACTTTTTGTTGGAAAAAGTACATAATTTATAGTTGGCAAAATTGATAAAATATGTTTAAGAAGTTTTTTGAAATTTAAGTTATTCTAAACAACCATTAGAAATTACGAGCGGCACTCCTAACATGTATTCCAAATTTGCTTAACATCGAAACGATGTATCATATATGTATGTGGCTACTATAGGGTATTGAATCTTCGGCACCCGATGATACTTGTTTTTTTTAGCTTTAATGTTATCTAATAATTTATTAATACTATCTTTTTAGGTTTGGTTCCAGAATCGTAGGGCGAAATTTCGAAAACAAGAAAGACATGCAATTTATATTATGAAAGATAAATGTACCAAAATGGAAAGCCGACAAAATACAGTATCTGGAAACCAATGTTATGATGTATCACTTTCCGAATCTCAAAATGCATGCCAAAGAAAATGTTTTTATGATAAAATATAGAACATAAAATTTATACAAAAATCTCAAACATCTTTAAGTATATGAGTGTAGTTCCAAGTTTATGTAAGATATGAAAACATTAAAATAATACTTACTAAATTTAGGGTCTTTAGAGTTAATAGCGTCTGAAAAAAATGATAATACAGACGTATAACTGCCCAGACGTGCACTATAGGACTCCGATATTCTAAAAAAGTTGACTAGAGATAAAATCCACAATTCAGAGGTTATCAGTAAGAAGTTATATATATGATTCGAAACGGTCGACTCATACATACATATGTACAACCTGCAACAAATTGACGCAGCCCCACAAGGTTTCATGATGAGAGCTTAAATTAAGACTACTTATATTTATTTTACATAAAAAAAAAATGAAATGGTCGCTACCAAATTTTGAAAATTATAACAAAACGTATATTAATGTCGCATCGTTTATAGAGATGCTACATGGAAATTAATAGCATTTAAATCGATTCATATATTAAAATCATCTGTGTATTCTGTGTCGTCAGCTGTTTAAGAAAAAAATCAAATTAAGATCGTTAACCCATAAAAAATGGGTAAAAAGAGTATATTGGTTTTGTGCAACTGTAGTATGTAACAGACAGAAGGAAACATCTTCGACCCCACAAAGTATAAACGCAGTGATCTCGGAAACTACAAAAGCCGTACAAAAATAGTTTATCATTATACTCGTTCACGAAGGGAAACGAGTATATTGGTTTTGTGCAATGTCCTTCATGCTCTCCTGGTGAACCCAACTTTTTTGGCGCTATTGAAGATAGAAGAAGAGATGGATAAAAGATGAATATTTCCCACAGTATTAAAGTTCAAGTCACCAAATTGCTGGCCACCAATAGAAAAAAATCACCCAAAAATTGCGACCTTGATATCCGGGCCATGCCTACGAGAACACCCCCAGCGCCTCCGCCTTAAAAAATTTGAAATGCCTATATCTCCCACAGTTTTTGAGCTAGATACTGCATATTTTGAATATATTTTACTGGAAAGCTCTCCCAAAATTCGTAAAACAATTTCCCAACCACGCTCCTTCGTGCTTGCGAGATCGCTAAAATCGATAAACCTGAAAGCGTAAATCGATAACTTGTGTATAATTCACCCAATTTTAAAGCTAGAGGTACCAAATTTGATATGTATATCCCGGCCACGCCCACTAGAACGCCCCCCAGCTGCCCTGCCCCCACGAATCACGAAAACCTATATTTGCCACATTTTTAGAGCTAGAGTTACCAAAATAGAAAGGTAGTTTGGTGGTCACCTCCTTCATATAAGGGACACAATTCGCGATAATCCAACAATTTAAGAGCAAGAATTACGAAATTTGGCAGTCAGTGCTTGACGTATACGCAGGTTAAGAATGTTTGGGATTTTGGATACCTCCCCCACTCGCCCCATAATGAAAAAACCCGAAGAAAATACTACAGACTTGCGCTTTGATTTGCACATATATTTGAATGCTCTTATTGCTTATTTAATTAAGATCATGCTCTAAATTTAGAAGTTATTCACAAATTTCTATAGTGGGGGCCAAGCGCAATGACTGAGAAAAACGCACGGCTTGCCGTGTGAGATTGTGTGTGTATACGTAAGTCTGTGTATGTGTAAATGATTGCAAGGGGGTTGAAATATATGAAAGTCTTCTTTTAAGTTTCAGTTATCCCCTAGTCGGGCGCAGCTGACTAAAGCCCTCTCACTTGTTTCTAATGATTTCATGTATTATATGTCGTCCACCAGAAGCAAAACAAATGTTTAGTTAATCATACAGACAAGTCCGATTTTTAAACTAACCGGAATAGCGACATTGCAGAGCAAGTTGTAGCACTCATGGAGAATTACAACAAACTATAACCAACGATGTATACAAACAATACAGACGTTCGCACATAATTTCCAAATGCCAATAAACTTTCCTTATTATCATTATAAATTACTTTTTAGGTTAAATCGAATAGTTAAAACAAAATTAATACATGTACTTTAATTTATATTTAATATTCATTTCCATTTTGTAATTTATTTAGTTTTTGTTATAAAAAGAGAACACAATTGAAGGGTATCCGCGCGAAAAATGAAAGCGAATTAATTTGTTAATAAACAAATTTGTAAAAAAAAAATTTTTCCGTTGGTTAGAACAATTTTAATATTGAAGAAAACATTATTATTTTAAAGTATTATTAGGTTTGGTTGAGCCGGGTAAGTTATTATATAATGATGCTGTAGTATACGTATTCGCTAGGCAAATGCCAATAGCGCATTTGGAATGGGATTGTCCATTGCTTCCAGTGATGCGTACCAATGTGCTATAGTTTCAGTTTTTAAGAAAGTCTGGGTTTTCTTTCTGGCTTGCACCATTCCAGGGCGCCGTAGGGAAGGATCGGTCGCAGCACCTAGATGTATCCTAAGTACTGCTCAGCATATTTTGCTGCATGATAAATCTCAGAGTCATTTGACTTTTAACAGGGATAATCCACATATAGGGATAATTACGCTGCTTGGTCGCATATTCTTAATGGTGGAGTGCTTTGATGGTTGCCACCTGGAATTTACCGCTGTCTCAGCAAATTGCCCTTTTGTGTATGCATGTTGACTTGGCTCCATTGTCAGGTACGCATATTTTTTGATATGGAGCTCTAGAGATTTTTCCAGGATTTTCAGTAGAAAAATATGAAGCTTACAGGTCTGTTTTCTTTCGGCTGTACGTTACGGCACTTGCCGACTTTGGGCAGGAACCTGACGGAATTTTTCCGGTTCTGCTTTCTTTACAGACTTTGTTTGGTTGTCAGGCTCGAAAGCAGTTTGGCGAGCTTGAATAGATCTTGCACATCCTTCACTTAAGTGCGTGGAGTGCATCATGGTGGCCTGTTGCATCTTTTACTCTTTGAATTCCTGTACGATTAAGGGAAGAGTTCATTTCATATTGAATTGGACGTAGTTGTGGTCTGCGAAAGACGATCTGCGAAAGACCTACCCACGAAAGTAGGTGCTTCACCAACATTTCCGATTTCAATATAACAGTCAGACTCACCTCTATCGTTGATGTCCGGACAGCCCCACACTGTATGGTGTGCATTTGCGTTACGGCAATAAGGGGCTGATACCTCAGGCGTGCCTTCTTCACCCAGCAGCACGGTCTGATATTCGAACCCACATCTTCGTTGTTCAGTTGCCTAAATACCGAGAGTTACAATTCAACAAATAGTTTTATGACAAATTATTTTATGTCTCTAGCTCTCATAATCTGCAAGATAAGCTTGAAAAATTTGAGGTCGTTATTAAATTTGATCGATTTTAGAAGAACGGGATGAGTAATTAATTATTTGGAGAAAAAACAGACATTAAAGTCCAGTGGTTGTACCTGAACTCCTGCTACGATGGCTTAATCTCACGGTTCCAAGGACAGGATTAATTTAAGCGTTAATTGGCGCCCCATTGTAACATCAATTCCGCAGGTTCCAACTGAAACACTACTGTTTGATCGTGACTTCCACTTTGGTTTGGAGAGACGCCTACCTAAACCTCCTTCGACCTATGGGTCACGACACTCAATTGTATAACGCATCACCACGTCGACTCCAGCCTCTATCCGAATTTAGGTGTTAAACCACAACCACTACGAAACTCCCGAAGAGCCGCACCAAAAACCAGAACAGAACAAGTTACGCGGAGATTCATTCATTCAGAATAGCATGCGAATTGATGTAAACACTAATACACATATGAAACAGTTCATAGACATGGTTTTCTCACTGTAGGGAGCGAGGCCTATTCCTTAATCATATATACTTCAAACCGCTAGGCTAGAGCAGAAAGCCGAGACCGCTTCTGTGATTCCCTAGCACGCCTGGTAATAGATCAGTCCCCTGGTCAGAACTCGTACCCAAAGGATACTTCCAGTATGGTCTCATGAAACCGCAGACAGGTTACCCTGGACACACACACTTGATTCATTCATAATTCACCTCCTCAAAATCATAACTGACCACTATCATATTCCCATATATTTTACCATTCAGACCGTATCCTGAATAAAGTCCTCTTCTGACAAATCCAGCTCTGGTAAATTCACTCAACCTCCTGACCCTATCGCTAGTGGAGAGTGGTTGACATACATCGAACTCCCCATTAACCTCAATCATACGCATGACACTCTGATCACGAAGATCTGTATATAGTGGGCGCTCACTACGACATGATACCACAAGGGTACTGCGAACTCGCAAAAAGGTTCCTCGAATGCAAGAAAACATTGAGAGAACCATGCCCAGTCAGGAGAAAACCAAGACAAAAGTTAAAACCAAACTTTGTCTAACAAACCGTAAGTGATCCGTCCATTCTCCCTAGTGTCCCATCTGATTTGCCTGTTACACCGAACACACTCATTCAACAACCCTAATCCCTAAACTCCCCACATCTCAGTTAATCATTCATTCTGCAGCAATGGCATCCGTATGTGTAGAGACAATCTGGTCATGAGCAACATTGACAGCATCTTCTCCATTGCCACAATCACCCCAACACTCTCCCCCCACCCATACACAGTGCGCAAGCACGTCCCCGCACTCATCTGCACTTCAGAACGCGTCTGCCGTTCAATCAAGATGAGCAGGCCGTTTACATACGCACAGATCTTGCATACCTGTTCGAGTTGCCACAGCAACAAATCCATGAGGTTCCAAATGAATGGTCTACGCTCGCCTGCCAGAGAAATAACTCTTACATAAAGTTGATCCCTGGCATTCACATTCATTAAATTTGCCCATACTCCTATAAAACATTGCAGTAAGTAAATTGCTTTGTGACATTAAAGGGGGCCGTCAGAGCTATGCAGATAACATCTGCATCGTCATCGTCAGACACTATGCGTTCTGATGACAGAAAAACTAAAATACTCCGATCTCACCTACACCGACGGAATTAAATCGTTGGGATGGGTATTATACAGGAAATTGAACTCGAATCTGAACACTCTACAAAGGAGCAAAACATCAAAAACTGCTCTCTGCACATGTTGGAAATCTATAGTGCTAAGGTGGTGAATGTCCTCGAAGATCGTTCTTAAGGTATGTACAGCGAAAGTAAGCCCATAGCCAAAAAACCAAGGTTGGTGAAACTAAGAGCTTCCCAAACTGGCAGCAATTCGCTTTAGAGAGTCCAATAACTGGAGAGTAAATCAAGTAGGACACACGTTCATTTAAACAATAACCTTGCCTCTGTCAAAACCAATTACTCAATAGACGATATACCATATATATATATATATATATATATATATACATATATATATATATATATATATATATATATATATATATATATATATATAAGTATTGCAAAATACACACCAAAGAATATTTGTAAAATTATTTTGACATTTTAAAAAAATAATTTTATATTTATCACTAAAATAAAAAAATTGTATGTTTGTTTACGGCACAACCTGAAATCAAAAGTACGTAATCGCGGCAAGTTTTGAACAAAACAGACGTCATAATGCATTTCGTCATCTGATTTGAATTTGCATAATTCATTCATTTGCATTATTCACGTACACACAGGTACACTAGGTAACAAGATATAATTTTTTTGTATTGTTTACCAAATCTACACTTTCTGATACCTATGGGCCCATTATGAAATCCTCACTTCAAAAATTTGTCTATGGAGAAACTTTTTTTCAATTTTAAAATCTAATATTTTTTTTAGCATTTTTTCTAAATTTAAGGCTACATTATTGATCAAGACTCAAATATTTCACCGATTTTGAAAATTTTAACGATTACTGAGAGCTAATAAATATATATATTAAACACTCATACACACTTTTACATTTAAATCATTGGTTTTGCATTTAAATATTTTTGAATCAAGAATATTTTGATTTCTTGTGTGGTATTTTTAAAATTCGGGGAAAACACGAAAAAAAAGTTTATTTTTTCGCGTTACATAACTGCATTAATTAAGCGTTTAAAATAGTAATCATTTAAATATATGGATAGACGGTGATATAACATTTGAAAGCTAGACACGATTTTGTCGATAGGGATGATTTCATTGCGAAATCTTCCACGACATTAGGCCTTTAAAGTCTCAGGAATGCCGATCCGTATTAATTTGTTGGCTTTTTGACTTTATAATCACATAAATATATTAATGGATCATCAATTAAGATATCGTTCATTAAAACTAATGCAGAAACGAACAATTTATATGATGTTATACTCACAGCAGAAACGATTCGGTGATATTGACCAAGATGAGAGTAACCTATGGGTAAATGGTCCTTAAACAATCAGAAATTATATATATTAATTAATGTTAACTAAAACGCGATTTACTATTTGTTTCTTAAGTTGTAACATGTTTTTTTAATGATCAAGAATTTGTTTGGTATTTTAAAAATGGTGGAAATATCGTATCTTTCTGCTTACGGTATTAAAATCAGATTCTCGAGAATCCACGCATATCGCCCAACATGTTCTGATTCCACAAACACTGATAACGTCGCTCCATAGATTTTAATTCTTGGCGAAAAAAAGCCCATGTGGAAATGCAGGAAGTGGATTTATAGTGACATCTTTGCCCCAATTTTTTCGTAATTTTTTATACATTTCTAAACGATTTTAATATAATCCGCACTTTTGTTAATTCCCAAAAAATGTGCACTGACTTGTCGGTGTGAGTTCCAGACTGCCATTTCATCTGATGTCAAAATAGAATAAAATTCCTCATATCCTAATAGTTTTCGAATCTTTTGACATTTCATTTTTGTTATTCGAAGAATTTCTCACTTCTTCCAATAACAAGTTTTTTCTATTGCTTCGCCTACCGTATCCAATAGTTTTACAAAGTTTTTGATCTGTCCAAGCTTGATGTGTAATGGTGCCAATATTATGTCATCCACGTTCACTAGAGGCGCATTTTTAACATTATAACTTGCCAAAGATATATATATATATACTTCTTGTTTTGGTCAATCCTTCCTTTGCTCGATTATCCAGTGAAAAAGTGATCGTAAAACTTTTTCAAATCGGTGGTGACATTCTGGAGTAATGATCAATAATGCAAGCTCACCTCTGAAAAAAGCTAAAAAGAAAATACCAGATTTAAAAATTTTTTAAAAACAGTTACATGTATCAGAAAATTGAGGTTTCGTAAACAATACAATTGGTCTGTTACCTAGTGTTATTGTCAATAATGCAATGCAGTCGCATTGTCCAAAAAGAAATACAAAACAAGTAAGAACGTTGCAGTCGGATGTAACCGACTGCGTAATATTCGTTCTCAGTATACAGAAGTTACTATTGTTATATTTCGTAAGGGCGGGGGTAGGCGTGGCCAATCGTTTTAGGTTCGATCTTAAGAGGAGGTCACCCAAACAATCTATGCCACTGTTTGGGGGAAATTTTTGTACACTTATTTAAAGGGAGTGACCACTAATCTATCTTCAAAATTTGGTGATTCTAGTTCTAAAACTTTGAGTGTTATAGGATTTCGCGATTCGTGGGAGTGGGGTGGCTGAGAAGCGTGCTAGTGGGCGTGGCCGGGTTATCAAGGTCGCAATCTTTTGGGAAGGTCACCAGCAATCTGCATAAGAAGTTGGATGTCTCTAGCTTTTAAAATTGTGTGAATTATACACATGTTACCGTTTGAAGCTTTCAGGTATATTGGTTTTAGCGATTACAGAGGCGGGAGGGGCTGCTTTCCAGTAATATATATATCTATATATATATATAAATATATATATAGCTGAAAAACTGTGGGAGATATAGCCATTTCCGATTTTCTAAGGCGACATCGCTGGGGGGCGTTATAGTGGGCGTGGCCGGAAAATCAAGTCGCAATTTTTGGAGGAGGTATCGACATGTTATCGATTGGCCAGCCTACCAGTGGGCGTGGCACAAAATTCTGAACACTTTGTCTGAAGCAGATAACTACAAGTATATATCTAAAATTTCAAGTCTCTATCTCCAATAGCGCCGAAAAAAGTTGCGTTGTTCCGGACAGACGGACAGACAAACGGGCGGACAGCATGACAGACATTGCACAAAACCAATATAATCTTGTCACTTCGTGAACGAGTATATTAAAAAGAAAAAATAACCGGCCAACACCAACAACAATATTAATGCAAGCGCGGGGAGAGTAATAAAGACCGTTATAGAACACGGGAAGATAGCAAAATATGCAAAGAAAGAAAAAACAAAAAGTTATCAGACATGTAGAATATCTTCAGAGGACTAGATTTAGCTTACGGCTATATTGATGACATATGCTAAAGGATAACCTTATTTGAATATCCTAATTGTTCGATTAAGTAACTTTGAAATGAACGGTGTTGGAAAACTTATATCTATAGTCTGGCAACTTGAAACTCTCTCTCTCTCTCTTTGTATCACTTTTTATATTACTCTTTCTTCTATTCGCCTGTTCAAGTTTGCTGACTAGCCGATTATTGTAATGGACAAGGGCCAGATCAATTTAGAGTGTAAGCTGAGCAGCACATCAACTAAAAAGGCGCATCATATTAATTGAACTTGCATGTGTGGAATTTGCTATTATGCAATTTGGGCACTGAACTAACTAGTGGCATGACAAGATCTAACAGGCAATAATTTACCGGCTGAGAAAGCTATTAATATTTAGAGGACGTCATAGGACTGAAACTTGATTTGTCCACAGAGTGGAGAATTTCCCAAGAAGCAATAGGTCATATGGATGGTCGCAATTTCGGTGCCACAACGACCAACATTGGAACATAATATACATAACATATAATGCTTAGTTGCATATTTTCTCAAATTAACTTGCTGTTATGTTTGGCGCATTGCGGAGTGCGGTATGAGGCCTGTGTCTGAGAATTATATTGCGCACTCCGCAATGCGCCAAACATAACAGCAAGTTAATTTGAGGAAATATGCAACTAAGAATGCAAGAATGCGAATGCACGGGTGCAGATGAAATATCTAGTTTGCAACATAGAAAGGATGAAACCATGCAGATCCACTTTAGGGCTGGACTGCAGCTCACGAAATTCAGCAGCAATTCTATGTATATCGCCCCAACATCGGAAACGAGGTTTTCACTCTGGAGGATACTGGCAGCCTTACCGTGACGTATTTGAATTCCGTTTCAGCTACCAAAAATAGGAATTGATTACAAGACGATCGATTCTCTGAAGAATCATTCGAATGTTTGATCTTCTCGGATACATTAGTCCTGTAATTATTCGCGGTAAAATTCTCCTTCAGGATTTTACACTGAAGAAGCTCGATTTAGGTGCACCTGTTTTTTTTTATTTTATTTATTTAATAGGTTGACAGATCGAGTGTCAACCTAAGTAAAATGTATAAAAACAAAGAAATACATTGAAAAAAAATATAAACAAATAAATCTAAAAGCCTAAGAGAATTATAAGCAATACTCATAACATCACCGACACGATGGGGGTATTTTATTTGCCAGTGATTTTATTTTTTTTGTTGTCAGTGACGTTAAGAGATTCTACTGCTGAAGAGAAGGTTGTTAGTAGTAAGAGTATATTCTACAATTTAAATCTAATTCCAATAAAAACACAATATAATAAGTAAAGTGAAGGAACAGTTTTAGTTATTAATAATAATAATTGTTAGAATTAGATGGATAGATAAGAAGAAAGAGACAGAGACGGAAATCATTGACCCGATGGGGGAGAGATTTAGGCCGTCCGGCAAACTGAGCTCACAGCCGCGGGTGATCAATGATTTGCCGAAGATATCCTGAAAGCAAAGACTTTATTAGGGGAAGAGAGAGCACAGAGGAGAAAACGTGGTAAAGGCTACTATAGCGTGGATTTTGGTGGATTTTGTACTGCGGACACCAGATACATGAGCAGTATTAGTATTAATATTACTTAGTATACGTTTCAATTGAAAATTATCAATTGTATAACTAACCAAATATGGCTTGGAACGAGTAAAAGACATAAACATACACTTTGAACAATTAAGGTGCAACTGGTTGTCCGAACACCAAAGCTGCATAGAATCCAGATCGTCTTGGAGATGACTGTGATATTGGGAATCAGTGTAGGAGTAAATCAGTTTCACATCATCTGCGTACATAAGTATGCGAGCATGTGAAACTATAGAAGGGAGGTCATTTATAAAAATACTAAAGAGTAAAGGTCCAAGATGGCTACCTCAGGTGTAGGAAGCATGAACTTGCTTAGAGGTTGAGAATCGAAGTAAAACTCTTTGGGTTCGTCCTTTTAAATAAGATGAAATCCAAGCCAAGAGAGAGGGAGGGAAACCTATAAGGTGTAGTTTCAGCAGTAAAAGTTCATGGTGTACAGAGTCAAATGCTTTACTGAAGTCGGTGTAAATGACAATAAATTGTTTTTTTTGTTAGGAAAGCATCATTTACCATCGAGGTGAATTCAAACAAGTTGGTCGTTGTTGACCGACTCTTTACAAAGCCATGTTGAGCAGGGGATAAAATGGATTTGCAGAAATGCTGCAAAGTGGAGGTAATTATTTTTTCAAATAATTTAGGAAAAGCGGGCAGTTCAGCAATGCCCCTATAGTTTGACACATCGGACCTACCGCCTTTTTTGTGGAGAGGAATTATAAAGAATTCTTTCCAAAGTGATGGGAAAACAGCAGATTCAAGAGATAGATTAAAGAGCCTTAGCAAAGGGGAAGAAGAGCAGCACAACATTCTTTGAGTAGACAACTAGGAATGTCGTCAGGCCCAGGAGAGTATGAAATTTTTATGGTGGTGGAAATATAAGAAGATGCAATGCTGTACTTAAATTAATGGGTTATCCGACTAAATATTGAATTTAAACAATATATTAAAACTGATTTTTGTTCGTTACTGAAAATTTTTTAATGGGTACAGTGGTAGTAACTATTTTTTCAAATAACTTAGGAATGGCAGACAGCTGGGCAATGCCCCCATAATTTGGTACATCAGACCTACCATCTTTTTGTAGAGATTCTTAGCAAAGGGACTTAGGGTAGTAAAAGTCGTTTAAAGAATTTAAAGAAGACAGCAGGGAGGTTACGGAAATTATAGGCAGAAGAAACGATATTGTAAGAAAGAATATTAATATAAGAAACAGAGCAATAAATTCGACTTAAAGAAATTACTAAACAGATCAGAAGCAGAAGGATCATTGCTTGCTTTTTCCATCCCTAAAAAAAATTAGGAAGGAAAAAAGAATATTCTCACTTCGACTCAGCAAAACTATAACTATAAAACTATAACTACATAACTGTAACTATAAATTATAACTACAATTGCCTAGGGTCCCGAGCGAATTGCAAAAATAATGCTCATATTGCTGAGAGTCATGACTAGACAAAATTTTAATTGACTATGGAATATTGCAAGTTAACATTATAACCAGACTTTTTTAGATATCATATTTTTTAAGTTTCCTAGTCTGGGAGTAAACCAAGGAGGTTTTTGAGAATCAAGCAAAGGAATGCAATTAGCAATTACACATCTAAGTTTAAGATTTAATAAAAATTTTAATAGCATTATATATATAAAATGCGTCGTAGGGAAGAACCCAATTGGTTCCATAAATAAGTTTAAAAGCAAGGTAAACTTTCCATTACGAAAGAAATAGCGGGACTGGAGTTAAGTTTTAACTGCAATAAATATCCAACCTGCTTTACGATTCGGACGACCCCGTCTATAAACCGTAAAATTTTTTGACAGCACTTCGCAATCAGATATGGTAAAAAAAAAATGGAAAAATTGGAAATATGGAAAATATGGATTTAATTGTTTGTTGTAATGTTTTCGAAGAGGAAAATGGATGCGTAGCTGCGCAGGCTGATTTCTCTTTTTAGGTTTAAGCTCATGAATATTCATGTGAGGTAGCCAAAATTCATGAAAACAAAAAATTGTAAACGAATCATGAGAAACCTTAATTTTAAAAGATGATAATTCTTGAGGAGTGGAGAAATTGAATTTTCTTATTGATAAAATGGAGAGATGACAGAAAGATGATTGGATATCAGAGAAGATGTTAAGAATTAGATTTAGATGGAGATTCCACGATTTGTCATCACGCCTTTAACGCAGCGCTGCGAGATCCATGGGTTTGCTGATGTATCGGTAAGATCATATGGATGCTGCATATATGTGCACATCTTGCACACGACTTAGAAGCTAACTTGCTTACTATTAACTATTATATTCGATGGTAGCGCGCATGAAGGTACAATCATTACGTAAGTAAGATCATATGGATGCTGTATATATGTGCACATCTTGTACACGACTTAGAAGCTAACTTGTTTATTATTAACTATTATATTCGAAGGTAGCGCGCATGAAGGTTCAATCATTACCGAAACTTGAGGTCTGTTGCTCAGCCGAGTATAACGAAAATTTGAAAAAAAATTAGCGAGTTCTGTGGAGTGTATCTATTTTATACGCATTCTTCGAAACTGCAATACTTTGTTGCCAGCAGAGTTGAAGACATGTTCTCTCAGCCAAAAATCCGACAAATATCATTTCACATGGATGTAGTGCTTCAGAGTTACATACAAATATTTTCGTACGAAAGCAATACTTGTTTACAGCACCAAATTTCTAAATTGTAGGATACATGTTTCGCACTATAAATCGAGTCAAGTCTAATACTAACACACTAACTGTTTCAAAGGGAACCGTATACTAAAGAAATAGGTGAATGTCCCCTTTTTCGCAAGAAATTAAAATTGGTTATCTTTCAAATACCGTTTGAGGCGAAATATTGAACGCTGTTACCACAACGACATCGCTTTACAAAGTTTACGTTGATGATTTACACCACAGCAATCTTCATGCTGGGCCCAGAATCTTTCTCGCCCTGTTGCGTGAAAGGATCTGGGTCATCAATGCTAGATCATTAATGTGAAATCTTGATCGTGGATGTATACTTTATTTCCACTATAAGCCCCATCTAATAAAACAAATAAAGGGCGGCCTAAATGCAGGTCGATTGCACAGTGAACGTCAGTGTTGATAACCGTCGTCGACTTTTGCGGACCCTTTTTACTTCCTACAAGCTGAGAGGAAATCTGCGCACAAGACAGACAAGAGTTAACAAGATTTATCAACAATCGCCGTTCACTTCTGCATACTTCGTTCCTGAACGCATATTGCGACAACACCATCAACTTGGATCGTTCAGCCATAAAATTAGCGGAGATTAAAAGATTAAAGAGATTAAAAGATTAAAGATTAAATGCTCAACGATTCAGACATTGATATTATTAACCTGTACAGCTCATCTAAAGGTTTCGAATTCTTTTTTATCCCTCTTAGAACATCACATTTTGGAGGCTTCTGGAAGCCCAACCCCACCTAACATATGGGGAGGTGTCTTACCTCCAGGCCAATCGCACTAGCCTCAAAAGATTCAAATGACATTGCTGCAGTGGCACCCGTTCATTTGTTAATTGGAACATCGTTGATATCTACCTGAAATTCAGATCCACCTGGAAAAGAAATGCACTATGTGGATAGATGGCAGCGTCTGACGTATCTTAAGCAGCGGTCTTGGTCTATTTGGCAGAGAGATTACGTGCACACGCTCCAACAACATATCAAGTAGGCGGAGGAAAACAACAACCTGGTTGTTGGGTAGTCCGATACCATTCATGAAGATAACCAACGAAGCATTCCCGGAAAGGACGGAAAAGCCCGAGTTGCGGATGTTAGAACAGCCAAAAGCATTTTTTGACATCCAATTCGTAAGCTGGCACCACTCCGATTTAGATTCGCTATTCCACGCGGGGAGGCTATTCGAAGAGAACCTTCTTTTAATTTCCTAATTGTTTGATTAAATAACTTCGAAATTAACGAAGTTAGAAAATCTATAGTCTCGCAACTCTAAGCTCTCTCACAGCGAAACAATAGAAACAATTGTTGATTACAAATATACCGAAACTATTTGCGAACTTCGATGATCCTTGGGTATTATTAATTACTACCACCGAGGCATGCCGTTTGCATCTGCAGTTCAAGCACTGCTGAACAATAATGATATTAACTAGACGCTCGATCTTATCAACGCATTCTAATCCTGCAAACAAAGATTTGCAAATAAAACTCTACTACACTCGTTACCCACAGTAAATTGGGCACTGATTTGCGATTATTCGGATATCGCAATGGGTGCTGTGCTGGAGCAACAGATTGGTAACATTTGACATCCATTTAGATTCTCTTCACGCAAATTGTTAGATGCCGAAAAAAAATACAGCACATATGATCGAGAGCTCCTGGCGGTATCCGTAGTTTCCGGCACATGTTCGAAGCTCGTATTTCATAAACTACTATCTTTTGTTTTCTCTCAAAAAGCAGAGAAAACCTCACCTCGTCAGCTCCGACGCCTGGATTTTATCCCGCAATATACAATAAACATCGTTCAACTGGCTGGAACTGATAACACAGCGTCAGCGACATATCGACAGGATCAGATCGACCTTACGTTCACCAAACACTTCGCTATCCTGTTTTCTCCGCGGCAGATCAACTCTTAAACAAATTCAACAAAAATATGTATGCTCACTAATGCGGAAGGATGTAACATTATACACGAAATTGCTTACATTGCCAGCGGTCAAGAATCAGTAGATGTACTTCACAGATACCTGACAAACTAAACATTCCGGACAATCATTTCGTTCATGTTTATCGCGATATTGTTTACACGCCTTTTATAAACGGGTATCGGTACTGCTTAGCCATAATTGACCGTTTTTCAAGATTGCCTGAAGCAATACCAATAAAGGATATTCAACCGCAGCATCAGCATATTGGATGCATTGGGTACCACTATTCGGCTCTCCAAAAACAGTAACGACGGACCAGGAATCGCATTTCGAATCGGCTCTATTTAAATTATTGGCGGAGCTCTTGGGCAGCAACCACATCCATACTAAACCATATCATACGCAGTCAAACGGTATTATTGAAAGTTGGCATCGCTGGTTTAAAGCCGCTTTAATATGCAATGCAGGCACGCAACAGTTTTACTTGGACTCAGGCCTTGCTATAAGGAAGATCTTAATGCGCTGACGCCGATTTCTCATACGGTAGCAACATCCGGCTGCCGAAGGAATGATCTAGATAAATCCATAAAAAAATTCACGGCCACGCCCACTCCCGCCCCCGCAAATCGTAAATCGTATCTTCCAAAAGTGCGATAGTCACCAAATTTGACACAGTGTAGGTGTAACCTTCTCTTATCGTGTTCACCCCGGCCACGATACGACATAGAAAAATTCCACATTTTTCAAAAATAATAATAATTACTTTGTAGGGTGACCGAGCATTACGTAGTCGCTTACCGGCAGCAACGTTCTTACTTGTTAATATGTATGACGACCAAATTTAGTTTAATATATTGGGATACAACCCGCCCATATCCAAATATTGTAGATCTATGTATGCTTTACGAGATTGTTTTAAACTAAATTTGGTGGCTCATACTCTAAAAATTAATTCGATATGCTGACATGGTCAAAACAGATAATTATCGATAATAAAAAACGGATAATATGAAATAAACTTCGACAATTTGAAATAAACTTGATCTGCGTAGGGTATACACGAAATAAAAACCCAAACTTCAACTAGCTGCCAATCCGCTTGTCAAATTTTCTTACGTTTGGCCTCCACTATGGAAACTAAATTCGTGAAAAACTTTTAAACTGAGAGCATAATCTTTATGAAATTTAAGGTAGGTAATAAGCGCATTCAAATCTATGTACAATCCAAAGCGTAACTTTGTAGTAGTATTTGAATTGCGTTTTATTAATATATGCAGCAAATGAACAAAACTAAATTGTGGTGGCTCTAGCTCTTATAGTCTACGGTATAGTCGAAGATGCGTGTTATAAAGATTTGCACCAAACCATCATACCCAATTTACCCATTTTCAATGGGTTTAGGGTATAAAAATACACAACAGGAATTCAGGGAATATTTAAAATCACAAAAATCCTAGACGCTTCCACTCCCAGAGATCAAATCGCTACTCAGAACACGGCCATAAGTCGGGGACCCCCACAAGGGATTAGTCGCAATCTCTGGTACGTAGACGTCAATGACGATGATGTTTACCTCCAATGGGTATTAATTGAACTCCCGATAAGAACTACAACATCAAGCAATGTTTTCGCTGCCACGAGTTCGACAACACATCTACAGCCCAAATGCGGTAAGTGCGATCAGGTTCACTGGATGGACAGAAAGATACACAGATCGTAGAGGCCCACTTTCCAAATGTCCCTGCCTGTCGGACTAATCATGTTTCATAAGGTGAAGAAGGATATTAAAGTCCTTAAAACTAGAAAGCCTTCGGCGTACACTTCTGCGACAACCAGTCACTGTACTGTTCTTTATTTTTTGTCCATCCACAGTGCAGCATTTCTACTAGGTGACATGGAAGAGGGCTTAGATCATTCGTTTCCACGATAAGGCGTTTATTGTGTATTCCTAAACTAAGTACACCCGAGCAAACATTCCTTAACACAGCGTTCTGGGCCCCACGCTATACAGCCTTTATACTCGGGCTACAGGTGGGACACTTTAACTAACACTAATAAGAGGAAATGGTTTTTTTTTTTTAAACGTACTACTAAAACAGTTGACTAATTTTAAATACCTGGGTGTTACCCTTGTCAGATGGCTCTCTTTTGAAAAACATGTAATGAGGTAGCCAACAGCATTAAAAGCAACAACGGGCGAATGAATTGACTTTTAATCTTCAACAAGAAGCTGTCCCTTTACAACCAGGTCGTCGTCTACAACGTAATCCCTGCCCCTGTATGGCGATATGACTCCAAATCTACGGAATAGCTGCGAAAACACAATTGCACAAAAATTCCTATCATCGAGGCCAAGGCTTTGCGAAATATCATAACCGCATAACGCAAAAAATAACCTTGGCATTCGAATGGTAGGTGACATTGGTAACATATACGCAGAGAACTACCGGAGCAAACTCCTCAATCATCCAAATGCCCTTGCAAAGAACTTGCTTGAGGCGAAAACGAAGAAAACTCAACTGCATCTTTGTCGACGCACAATCACAAAATCTACAGACTCCACAGAAAATGGATAATGGCTCCCGACAAACTTACAATAACAGGTCGATAATTTTAAATTTTAAAAAAGAAATACGATAGGCGCTTTGACGTTCATGAGGTTAGCACTACTGACTATGTCACAGTATTCTTAGCAGGGCTGCAAACCCAAAGATAAATGTCGCTGGTTCGGTTGACAGTTCAAACCTATGTGTCACCTCTGGGTTCGGTTTATGAGCCGGTTTTTTCTGATTTACGAACCCAGGTTTTTGTTTGAACCAGGTTTCAGCGAACTTATTTTGTATTTTATAATTTCTTCACAAAGAAAACTCCAAATTCATTAAAACTATTAGCTTCTCTGCTTCTAAGAAACAATACTCGCATTGTAAATTGGTAGCGCCAGTTGTGTAACGAAAAAACCGGTAGGTGCGTGCTACTGCATGCTTATGAATGTATAGATGTACTTATGCTAAAAATAAATTGTTTAAATTAAAAAACATTGTGAAGCAAACTGCTATAAAATAAATATGATTTGGTTCGGGTTCAGATTAGGCTGTCTTTCTTCAAACTGGTTTGGTTCAAGGTACAGCTCTAAAGTTTAAAAATAATGGATGATCCAATCGAACCGGTTCGGTTCAAACCCGGTTTGTAGCCTTAGTTCTAAGACATTAATTACCAAAGGACGTTATCCGACGAGTTTTTAACCGAATCCAATAGGGAAACTGTTGCTTATCGAAGTGACAAGAACAAAGAATTAACTCTAAGAATTATGAAATAAAAACTGCCGATTCGCTAAACTGATTTTACTCAAAATAGTTTACCTGCGTTTATCCGATATCCAAGCGCTTTTACTGTGCTTTGAAATTTCTCCCGTACAATTTTTATAGATATTGAGCTTGGTTTAATTGACAACTTACGCCTTTTATAATAATTCATTTTCCAACCAGCAGAGCACCCTTCATCTCCCAGTAAATTTTGTAGTGTTGAACATAAACCCATAAGTTAGGAGAGACCCTTAGAAATTTGGAGCATTGCTTCATGTGCTTAAGGACTACATAAGTATATACATGATCGAATGATCGGAATTGAAAGAAGTAAAGAAGCTCGAATCACCTCGAGTCAAGTCAAGTCTAATATGTATGTGCACAATAATTCATGCTGTTCGTCCGTCTCTACAGATAAACGCAACTTTTTTCGGTGCTATTAAAGATAGAGACTTGAAATGTTGCATGTATGCTTACAGCTATCTAGTTCAGACAAAGTGTTAAGATTTTTGTGCCACGCCCCCAAATAAATAAAAGATGAATATTAAAGTTAGAGTCACCAAATTTGGTATGAAGATTGCTGGCGTCCTTCTCCAAAAATGTTGTCTTTGATATCCCGGCCACGCCCACTAGAACGCCACCGCCTAAAAAAATTGAAATGGCTACATCTCCCATAGTTTTTGAGCTAGATATTTTCCATATTTGGAATATATATTACTGGACAGCTCCCCCAAAAATCACAGATAAATTTCCCAGCCACGCCCCGTCTCGGCTCCGTACTCACTAAAATCGATATGCCTGAAAACTCATTGATTTGTGTCGACATGTGTATAATTCACACAATTTTAAAGTTATTGACACCAAACTTGTAATGTAGATTGCTGGTAACCTCCCGAAAAGATTATCCCGTCGTGGCCGGGACAACGAATCGATGAATCTATAGTTTAAGTCTCTAGCTTTTATAGTTTCCGTGATCACTGCGTTCATACATGTATTTATGGATTCAACAACTGCTAATATCTCCAATTCCTTAGAACAATATCTTGACTCAGCAGAGGTGGTTGTTTTGCTGAAATACACCAGTATATGCCGATTAAAGTACAGTGTAGGAGCATGTCACCATATCCGCAGGAATCGTATATTGTGGATCACATATAGCTCATTTTCTTTCGGGTTGTTCGTTTTATTTGAGAATGATATCAGACCCATGAACTCTCTATCTGCGGTGACGGATTTTGGCGGAGGTAAGTAACTCAATGCAAAAAAAAAACAAATTAAAAAATATCAAGCTTCAGTAAGTACGCCAAAAACAATTTATAATCTTTGAAAAGTTAACTGTTTTTAAGGGCAAATTGCATTGTCAACAATTCATATTACCCGTCAGGCGCACGAATGCAGTGTATTCAACAAAATCCGGATTAATTCGAATTTAGTGAAATCCACTTACCAAGCAACGGGTACTTCAATGAAAGTGTGTTCAATTTTAATACTGTGTACACTATAGTCAGCACAGAGACGGTCTGAACCATTTATGCCAAAGTTGCGAACCCTTAACATATTTCAGAGAACTCTGCAAGCGAAATGAAGGGTAACCAAACGCTGAAAATATCAATTTTCGGTGCATTGCTGCTTCAGATCACTGAGTGCAAACCCAGGCAATGTTCTGTAGTGTGAGGGAGCAAGTCGCAAAAAAATCTTCTTCAATCGTCCCTAAGCAAATGGGACGGTTACAGTAACATTCTCTGAGATTGTGAGTGAAATGAGAGCTCGAGCAATAAATCGATGTGGGACCTGCCACGCAGAAAATGAACGTTAATTCTTGATGCGTCGGTCATGTCAAAGTTAAATATTTACATATTCGAAAATGATGTCAAAAATTATAAAAGTACAAATATATATATATATATATATATATATAAATAATATATATATGTGTAAGACTAACAAATAAGAACGTTGCGGTCGGGTATAACCGACGCGGTTCACCCGGCTCAAGATATATTTGATCGATTTCCCTCGCCCCCAACGGGGATATTCAAAAGAAATGTTGTGCGATGTTTAGATGAGGCAGTAATATGTCTAACAAATCGTGATGTACATATGTAACATGAAAACTGAGGGAGATATATAGATAAAATCCATTTGCCACGCCCCCTGGGCATAGCCAAACAATTTTTCGAAATCTTTACAGAAGATCATCAATAACACTAGGTAACAGCCAAATTGTATAATTTACCAAACATAGTTTTTCTGATACATATGGGACCCCATATGACGAAAAACCACTTTAAAACTTTTTCTATGGTGAGATTTGGTACACTTTTATCAATAGCTTTTAGTAATCGATAAGCTTTTCAAAATCGGTTATGACATTCTGGAGTAATGATCAATAATTCAAAATTACCTCTGAAAAAGCAAACAAAAAAATACCAAAATTATAATTTTTGTGCGGTATTTTTTACAATTTTTTGACATTAAAATTCCGGGAAAGTTAAAAAAAGATATTTTGTCATCCATTTATTTATATAGCTGCATTAGACGTCGTTTGAGATATCAATCATTGAAATCGATGGTGAGACGGCTGAGATATTAGTATTTTTTGGCTTGGCTTGAATCGGCCCGAATCGGCGGAATGTTTTACTGAGGGTGATCTTTTATTCGCCGAGGATGCTTACATGTAGTTTGCCTACTTTACTCAAGAGAGTCTCCCATCTATTAGTATCGTCCGGTGACCGGCGATCCAGCCCTAACTCCTAACTTTAGGATATAATGGGAAACCTGTTGCAGATATCGGTCTGCCCAATAGTGTACCAATACACTTATTGAGCGCTAAATAGGGAGTATTACCTGGGAAATTTGACTGACCATGTTTTCAACCAAAAGTCCTACCTGAGAGAATTTGTACCATACAAACAACAAGGAATTTAACTTTGACCTTATTTGAATTTGAAGTATTGGTATAAAGGTGTCTACCAGAATTACCGGTGCTCAGTCTACTTCTGACATTCATCGGAATACGAGCTATAACGAAAGTATACCGTATAAAATGAGTCACATTGTGCGTAAATATTCGTGCCGGCACAACCCCGTTTCGTTCTGCAACATATGTATTTACCTAGCCAATACCAATCTTAAAACTTCAAAATAATATTCAACGAAAGGTTGCAAAGTTTATAAAATAAATACTTTTGAATTGAACCCAAAAATTGGGTTGATGATTGGAGCAAACATGCCACTAAAAATCCATTTCTTGCATTCTCGGACTTTTTCCATGCAACTTAGGTGAGCTCAGCGATGATCCCGGAGAAACATTTCACCAACTATTAAAATCTATTGAGCAACATTATTAGGGACGTGGAATCAGAATATGATGGGCGATTATGTGTGAGGTCTTATACGAGAATCTGATTCTTATACATTAAAAAAAATTTATATATTAAAAAAAAACTCATTATACAAAATTTTTAAAGTGGCTTTTCATCATACGGGGTCCCATATATATCAGAAAAGGTAGGTTTGGTAAACAGTACAAAGAAAAAATTAAATTTTGTTAGCTAGTGTAATCGTCAATAATATCACTGACTTAACATATGTACTTTTCAACCCCCTTGTATCATACATAAATACACAAATTACACGAACACAAGCGCACACAGTAAGCTGCGCACTTTACTCACCTGCTGTGCTTGGCTGCCACTATGGAAACTATATTCTAAAAAGGGTTGTTGTCTAAGCGTATGATCTTAATTAAATGATATGAAAAGAGCATTTAAATCTGTGTACAAACAAAAACACATGCTTGTAATACTTGAATTGAGTTTTTCTTTATATTTGGGGCGACTGGCCAAAAACCAAAATATTCTTGATTTACAAATGCTTTACGACAATAAAGAATAATAACTCCCATACAACATAATAGTTCTTATTGCAGTGTTGGTGCCAGTTGACTTTTAGAATATGTCAAATTTTACCACACATGTGTGGATTTTCGATCCTTTGCAATAAACTTGATCAGCGCGTGCCACGGACGACTTTATATTCGAAACGTTGAAGAAGTTGCATTTGTATTGTATTTATTTGTTTGCTTATCCCTTGATATACAAATTTTCTTAAGCTAGTTTATGAATAGATGTTTACAGTGTTGTGCGTAAGCTTTTCATCTATGAAGTTGTATTGCATTTGTACACTCATCGCTAAATCACACAATTAAGGAAATATTTACTAAAAGTTGGCTTTAAAAAAACCGTGTGTTTAAAGTGTTGAATTTGAACGAAATTACAACACTAAAGGCAAATTATGCTTAAGCTAAAAAAATTTCGTTGCTGCCGCTGTTGTCGCTGCCGCTGTTGGCGCTGTTGCCGCTGATAACGTTGTTGTTGCTGTCGCACCGGCTGTAGCTTGGCTAAGTTGTCCTACTCCATGGTGCGCTCCCATGGTTGTGCCTTCTGGTGGAGTGCGCTGACACAGCCCACGAGGCAAAAGTGCATGCATTGGGGCCGTGACTGCACGGGCACGTGTGCATGCTCTTTTGATCTTGATCAACTTTGTCTTTAATTCCTCCCCCCGCAAACGCTTACATCCTTGGAGGCGATGTAAAAGCCTACGTCCGCCTCCGCTACTGAATTTTCTCCAGTGATTTAATGAGTCCTGGCAAAGATTTTTCGTATCGTCGCGAATCCGACAATTCCAATTGTTAGTACTAGGAGTATTTCATTTAGCATACAGTGTAGTGCGGTTTTCGTTCCTCAAAAAGATTTTCCAATTTATCGAAATATCGTGTATTATTGATGTTGATCTCGTTTAACATTTGCATTGAGGTTGGGTGGGGTTGCTTCTGCAAAGATAACTTCTTTTGCCTCGTACACTTCGTCTTCAATGGTCACTGACTAGTTTTAGAACTAGATTAGGAATGCTCCCCTCCGTTTCCATTTGTTCTTTGTCGATTTCCACATTGCCGTCGTGTGGTTGAGGAAAATCGTTCTAAATAATTCTTCATAGAACGGTACGTGCTGACTGTTAATCCCCTTGCAATTCGGAGCTGGGCTTTTTAATAATAGCGTTTTGACGGTATCCTTTTTAAAATCTAATAAATTATTTCTATTACAAATGGTCTTATCATTATGAGATTCACAGGAGTCTTTTATTGCATTTATTATCTGCCCGCATTTTACATTATTTTGAATTTTAATTTCATTAATTAAGTTAAATTTTTGAATGGGCTTTAATAATAAATCAGTACATTCTTCGCTCGCAATTAATTATGTAGAGCATTCTCCTGCCATTTGTTGCTATTTTAGGTTGGAAAATTCCAATAGTTCTTCTGCGTTTAAAAACATAGTTTCTTTCTCCAATATTTTCTTTTATTTTAACTTTTAATTTTAACAATATTACCGAACTTACTGTTTATGTTTTTGTCGTCTTTAAAGATTTTAAGCTTGAATTTGAACATCGTGACTTTTCCCCCGTTAAAATTTGTACTTTCTTTGCCTAATTTAATTATTTTGTTAGTGAATCCGCCTATCTCATTAATTCTATTTTGAAGTATTTTGTTAATAACAACTTGCTTGTTGCTATTTTCCAGTTGCTCATTTATTTTGTCGATTATTTTCATGAACTTTTCTACCAGTTTTTGTGTTAATAGTAGTATTCCCATTTTCCCATAATATCTATTTTCTACCTTCTACCGTAGAATGTACTGATGGGTTGTATATGACATAACAACTTATTTTTGGCATGCCAAATTCTATCATAATTTTGTGAAATGCACGTTTCAGGTCTTCCGCTGCCTTTAACGTAAGTTATTAATCGAATCGGCTGTTTGCCCTGATCGGAAATATACAAACTCTACGGATTTCGAGATGCATTCTTCTGCCTGATTTCGATCAAAAACGTACTAATTATTTGCCTTTATTTAGAACGTTTAAGTTGCAAATTACATTTTTATATCTTTCAATTTACCTTTGCGACGAATTCTGATAATTATCAGTCGCTAGATAGTCGGATTCGGCGGGTGGATATTGTCGAAATACTGATTTTAAATATGAAAAAAAAAATATATATATATATATAATATATATATATATATAAAATATATATAGATATATATATATATATATATTTTTTTTTTTCAGATTTAAAATCAGTATTTCGACAATATCCACCGCCGAATCCGACTATCTAGACTGATATGTACATATATATATATATATATATATATATATATATATATATATATATATATATATTATCATCAAACGAATTACTTAGTGAACGTCCCAATATATACAAACACTTATGTCATTATTGACGTGATTCACACTTTTGCAAAGTCACCAAGACATTTTATCAGGAGCCTTACAAGTAAACTTAATAAAACCTGGCGTTGATATATTAGTATTGCATCTATTTTACTATTAATTTAATTTTAATTTAAAATTTAACTCGATCGAACCATATAATATATATATATAA
Organism: Drosophila robusta; assembly: GCA_035043565.1. Classification (NCBI taxonomy): domain Eukaryota; kingdom Metazoa; phylum Arthropoda; class Insecta; order Diptera; family Drosophilidae; genus Drosophila; species Drosophila robusta. Next base: position 44,374 of record JAWNMW010000414.1, read on the forward strand.
TATATATATATATCGATCGAACCATATATATATATATATATATATATATATATATATATATATTATATGGTTCGATCGAGTTAAATTTTAAATTAAAATTAAATTAATAGTAAAATAGATGCAATACTAATATATCAACGCCAGGTTTTATTAAGTTTACTTGTAAGGCTCCTGATAAATGTCTTGGTGACTTTGCAAAAGTGTGAATCACGTCAATAATGACATAAGTGTTTGTATATATTGGGACGTTCACTAAGTAATTCGTTTGATGACAGTAGCTGATCTTGAATTTTTTCGCAGCCAACTTCACACTTAACCGCGTTACCGTTATATATTTAAACAGCTGATATGGTATATTATAGTTTATATTGGAATAGTTTTTGTTTTGTGCCCTATCGAAGATGGAAGATCAAAAACATCATTTTCGGCATATTTTACTGTTATTACTATCAAAAGGGTAAAAATACAGTTTATGCAAGGCGAAAATTATGCGATGTGTTCGGAGAAGATGCGTTGACCGAACGCCAATGCCAAAATTGGTTTGCTAAATTTCGTTCCGGCAATTTCGATCTTGAGGATGCACCACGTCCTGGAAGGCCTATTGAAGCCGATGTGGATAAAAAAAAGTCGTTGGTCGATGCAAATCGTCGAATAACAACTCGAGAGATTGCTGAAAGATTAAATTTGTCTAACGTGACCGTTCACAAGCACATGAAACGTCTGGGATTAATTTCGAAGTTTGACAGATGGGTTCCTCATGTTCTTACAGAACGAAATTTGCTTCGTCGCTTTAACGACTGTGATTTGTTATCAAACCTCAAAGTAGTGATCCATTTTTGAAGCGCATTGTTACTGGCGACGAATAGTGGGTTGTTTACAAGAATGTAAACCGCAAGAAATCATGATCTTAAAAGGATGAACCAACTCAAACCACCTCAAAGATTGAGAGTCACCAAAAAAGGATATGTTGACTGTTTGGTGGGATTTCAAAGGAATCGTTTATTTGGAGCTTTTGCCCGACAATACCACGCTTAATTCTGAAGTGTATTGTGATCAGCTGGAGAAATTGAGTGATGCACTCAAACAGAAGAGGCCAGAATTGATCAATAGGAAAAGTTTGATGACTCGCCAAAAGCTTTTGCAGCTTGAATGGAATATGCTACCACAGCCATCATATTCTCCAGATTTGGCACCTTCGGACTATTACTTGTTCCGGTCTCTGAAAATTTTTTAGATGGGAGAACCTTCAACCCAAATCAGGACTTCAAAAACCACTAGGACCAGTTTTTTGCCTGCAAGTATCAAAAATTTTATGAGCGTGGAATCAATCTCTTGCCCGAAAGATGCCAAAAGGTATTGGTATCAAAGGTATCAAAATGGAGAATATATAATTTCATAATATATTTTACACAATAAAAAAATCGTGTTTAAATTGCACCAAAAAAACCAAATTACTTAGTGAACGACCCAATATATAAAAATGCATTTTAATCGAATTGGTTTATATAAAAACTTAATTTAACAGTCTAACACAAATTTTTCATAATTGCGGGGTATTTTAACACGTTGAAAAATGTAACCACCAATAAGTCGGTCAATAAGGATAAACAGTTTTATATACATACTATATAGTGTATGTATGTATGTATGTATGTATGTATGTACATACAAAGATGTCAGTACAATCGTGTGCTTGCGCCAGTGCAACTAGCGTGACTGATCGCCTAAACAAAAGCAACCAAGTGTTTTACTTTCATTTCTCATACGTTGCCATAAATATACATACTATATGTATATATGTATATATCCACATATACAGTCGTCGGCATAAATATTTTGACAAATAAGTTACCATGCGTTTCGGTTAATAAGTTTTTAAATGACCACTAAAAAATTTAAAATAAATATGGTGTAACGATGAGTTAATTTATTTTCAAAATATATAAAAAAATATTATATGAGTATATTAATAACAAAAACAAAAATAATTTTTCAGAAATGTATGGTGGCATAAGTATTTTTACATATTGTTTAAGATTAAATAAATGATGAATGCACATGTTTTTAGATAATTTTACTTATTATTAATAAAAAATATAACCTCCCTTAGCACTTATAACTTGTTGCAGTAACGGAATCAACCAAAGTTCGGATATAGTCCTATGAAATATCCTTCCAGAGTGTTTCTACCTCTGATATTGTTTCCTCACGCGTCCTTGATAGATTTGGACATCGTTTTTGCTTTAAATAAGCCCATACATTTTCTATAATATTTAAATCGGGGCTTTGTGGTGACCAACACATCCCCAAAACATTACGGTTCCACCTCCATGGCTTACTCTCTCACAAACGGGGACTCTTTTTTATGTGCTGTTCTTGGCATTCTTACGAAAACTTTTTTTAGAGCAGTGGTAATTAAAAGAACTTTCGTCAGTCCACAAAACACTATGCCAAAAGGATGGGGGCTTGCCTACATATTTTTTGGCAAATTCAAGGCCTTTGATTTTATTTCTCATGGTTATTTGAGGAATAACTCTGGCTATGTAAGTGCCGTAATCAGCTTCCTTTAATCGTCTGCGAATTGTCCTTTCACTTATGTTAATGTTGAAGTAATTAGAAAGCTCCTTGGCAACAGTTTTAGGATTTTCTAAAGGATTATTATGCCACAACGAGCAGTGTTTTGTGTGGTGTTTGGTTTTTTTATAGTTAATAATTTGATAATACACAGTTTGGCGAGGAACTTTGTATAATTTACTGATATTTTCTACAGAAATACCAGAGTTATACTTCGCCACCATATCATGTTTCACAAAGTCGCTTAATTCATTTGTTTTACCCATAGCTAAGCAAATCTATGAAGCAAATTTGTTCTTATCAGCACTTTGAATCAGTAGACAATATTAATAGATGCGTAGCTTAGCTTTAAGATTGATAGTAGTTTAACACCGACTGAATAGAGCAAATGTCAAAATACTTTTGTCCACCTGCTATCAGCTTGCGAAAGATAAGAATGCGTAAAACAAGAAAACGCATAAAGGAATTAAAAAAATACTTTGCATCTTCCTTTTTGCATAAATGTACTTAACTTTTCAGTAGATAATGAAACCGTTACATTTTACAATTCTTTCAAGAAAAAAGTTTTGTCAAAATATTTATGCCGACGACTGTATATACATACTACATTAAAATAAATAAATATTTTAATTTAGATAACGTATGTTTGTACGATAGATTTATTGTCGTTCTGAATTTAACATATGTACATATGTATATACATATTGTACATGTATATGAATAGAAAACGTGACTTTTTTGTTTTTTATTTATAACTAAAGGACAAACAAAGCATTAAAACTTTTTCGTCAACCCTTTGCGTTACCTAAGCCAAACACACTATTTAGCTGCTCTATGAAGAAATAGGTACACTATATATGAATATGTACATACAGAAGAATATTTATGCATAGATACATATGTATGTATATATGTATGTACGTATGCATAGAGCATGCATAGTCGTAGCTGCATATTAGTACAGGAGATACCAGCTACTGACTGTTTAAAGTAGTTAGCCAAAATCAACGAAGCAGAAAGGCTTTTCATCCCTCACATGTGGCAGCTGCCGATGCACACACATGTGCACAAGTGGCACGGGCTGAACATTTAGCCACACATGTTTTAGTGAACACAAGTTCTGCCATCTACACGCATACATACGTGCATATGTATATGTATGTATGTATGTCCATCTACATGCACACAAGTGTGCTATAATATAACACACGATCAAAAGAGGCAATGCCGGAACGGATACAAACATTCATTCTTTGGTGGTTTGTTTTTCTTTTTGACTCTCTTAGTGATGTCGACGGTTGTGCTCAATGTACATCGGCAACATAATATACGTACTATATATACTTGTACATATACATATGTAATTTTGTAGAGATGTGTGTGCCCATGCGTTTGCCACGGTCGACAACGTTCAGTTGTGATATATCAGACAATTGTGCTTGACCATGCCTAGCGTGCGGTTCGGCTGCAGTATTTAAAATAGTGAAATTTGTGTTACTTTCTGTGTTAAGCTCTTTAAAGAGTCAAGAATAAGTTAATATGCAACTTCTAGCTTTTATAATAGTTACTTCGATCATTTTAAAAGGTAGCGGCTAAAACCGTTTCTTCTGTTCAAATCAACCAGTTTGTACTAAGCACTCAAAACTATTTTTAAATTAAGAAATGAAATCATCTCAGTGTGTGAATAATGAATGTGTATATGGACATATGGATATACAAAACACATATTACATATTTATATACAAACATTTGAAATGTGCAAAATAAAAAAAATAAGTGTGGAGGTTCTAGTCGGAAGCGCCCGACTTAGGGATACCCTGGTCCCTGTCTTTAAATACATTTCAATTTTCTACACTTTATACCTTCATACACAAAATACAAAATATAAACATACACACACATACACACACATGTAAACTCACGCCGCAGGCTGTGAACAGCTGCTGTCCTTGGCCCCCACTATTAAAATGCCCCCAGCTGCCTGTTACATATATAAACCATGCATTGTGCGAAATGGCTAAAGGTCAAAAATACCGATATTAGAAAAGCTCCCCAACTCGCAAAAGTCGAAATTTGCGAATGTTTCAGTTTAAAATTTTAAGTGTTTTAAGATTACAATAATCAAAAGGAATGATCCCGACTGTGTGAACAAGGAATTCAGTCAGCTACAAGCGACTACTTGCTGATCACTGATCTTCAAATAAAAAACCGTTTATCCTGACTAGATTTAAAAAAAATGTTGCCCGTAAATGTGGACAATGACGTACACAACTTTTCAGTATTTCACCCAACGCTCTTCTTAACAAGTAGGGGCTTTTGTCGGGAGCGCCCGACTAGGGGTTACCCCGAACCCTGTCTTTATTTCAATCCCGTTACATTACATTACATACAAACGCGAAATCACACACAAATTCAATTTGATCATTTTACATGATCTTTATGAACTTTTTAGTACGTAATAAGAGCATTCAAATCTATGTATAGGCCAAAGCCAAAGTGTGTAGTACTTGAATTGCGTTTTTTTCATATATGGGGCGAGTCGGGGGAGATATCCAAAATCCGAAATATTCCTGCTATGCTTCAGAAGAACATATTGAATCTAATTTCCTCCTATAGTCCTATAGTCTACGAGATATGCTAAGAAAACTAAGAACAACAAATACGGACATAGCCGACTGCGCATACGCGTTCATAGTACACAGAAGTTATTATTGTTATTTTGGAAAAATATAGAATTTTTATATTTAGTTGGAGCTAGGGTGGGCGTGGTCAACTTTTTCGGCTCGATCTTAAGAGGAGGTCACTCAAACACTGTCTGCCAAATTTGGTGACTAGCTCCAAAATTGTGGATGATGTAGATTTTGTCGATTTGTGGCGCAGGAGTGGGCGTAGCCGGGAATTTTTTTACGGATCTTTTAAGGGAGTGACCAGTCATCTATCTTGGGGGCGTACCTCTAGTGGGTGTGGCCGGGATATAAAGATCGCAATCTTTTGGAGAGGCGGGGGTGGGCCGTATATATATTTCATATATGGAGCTTTTAGCTAAAAAACTTTGGGATATATAGACATTTAAGACGGGGACGCCAGGGGGCGCTCTGGTGGATATGGCCGAAATATCAAGGTCGCAATTTTTGGGGAGATTACCAGCAATCAACATACCAAATCTGGTGACTCTAATTTTAATATTGTGTTAAATATTCACCTTTATATGTGGCGTGGCACAAAAATCTTAACACAGATAGCAGATAACTAAAAGCATACATCTAAAATTTCAAGTCTCTATCTTCAATAGCGCCGAAAAATATTGCGGTTATACAGGCAGATGGACGGACAGCATGACACACATTGCACAAAACCATTATACTCTTGTAAGAAGTGTCCGACTAAAATACATTTCAATCCTCTTGACTTCATACACACATACTCAGAATCACACGTACACACAAACGCACGCCACAACCTCTGCGCTTTACTAAGCAGCTGCAGTTGACCCTCACTACAGAAACGAAATTCTTTAATAACTTTAATAACTTTTAAGTTAACAGTATCCTTAAGAGAGTTTCGGACTTAAAATAAACATCCATATATATGTAGAAACTAAAGCACATGCGGTAGTACTTGAATTACGTTTTTCTTTTATTTGGGACGAGTGGGGGAAGATATCCAACATCCGAAATATTTATAATCTGATTATGCTTCAGGAGAGCAAACTAAACCATTTGGCGGCTGAAGCTCTTATAGTTTATGAGATATGCTTAAAAAACGGAACAAAAAGTACTTACACACAAACACAGCCGGTGTTACTTTCTATGTACATATTATATATATTATATTATTTTATTCTCATTTGCAGTTTTGTTTTGTTTTTAATTTTATTTAATTTCTTGTTAAGGTGTTCGGTGTCAGCCAGTCAAAGTCGATGCGGAAACAAAGTTTCTCGTCCTTCAAAATGATGACATGGAACCCACTGTATTGGATTGTGATTATAATATCACTGACACTAATTCTTTTCTGACTGTAAAATGGTTCAGAAATGATAAAACTATTTACCAGTGGATACGCGGTTCGCATCCTGCCCCAATTGTATGTATACTTAAATTATTTGGCTGCGATTTTAATTTTTAGACAGTTATTCTTTTAGCCTGAGTTTAAAAATGATGTTGAGAGCTCCTATGAAAGTTCTACTGACCCAAATAAACAATACAGTTCATTAGCCCTCATTAATCCGTCAATAAGTTCAACAGGAGACTATAAATGTGTTGTACAAACGAGATCGGAAACAATCACTATACATAAGAGTGTACAAGTTATTGATGTTCGAAACTATACGTTGGACATGTATCGTTATAGAATTCAAAATGAAACTCAATTAGAGTGCACTGTCTCTAACGTGTTCCCCAAGCCAACATTAACTATTACGTATGTAGTTGTGTAAAATGCTTCAAGTTAAACTCTTTTTGAATTTCATAATTGATTTTACATTTTTATAGATCGGATTATGATGATATTGTTAAAGTGGTGGCTAACGAACCACATGAAAACGAAGATGGATACTTTAATGCAACTACTTTTGCAGCGATCAATGATAATGACGATGACCTCGACTCCCACAAATGTGTTGTTACTTTTGATGGATATTCGAAGAATTTGACTGCTGTAATCACCTCTGCATCTTGTATAAGTTGTATAGATATTCGAATATTATTGTTGAGTTGCTTCGTGTATTATTTATTTGCCCACCCAAATGTTTTAGTTTAAATAAAGTTTGTTGTTTCACTGTTAGAAATATTGTTACACAAAAATGATGTTCTTATAATTATTATTAATAGTATTTATTTATTTATTGTATCTTAGAAATTAATTCTATGTTACAGAAGTTTAGCCAGCAGACCTTCTATGTTATCAGGTATCCATAGTAGCCATGTCCGTCTGAATCTTTATTCGGCTGTATGTTTAAACGTGTCGATCTTAGGGAGTGTGAGAGTCTTCTTTTCGTCTAATGCTTCTTTCTGCCTGTTACATACATTTGTAAAACTTTATATTTTTTAGGGCCCTGAATCCAATGCAAATGGGTAAAAATGATTTAATGGTTTCGTGCAAATGTATGAAACAGACTTCTTCTTTAAAAAAGGCATCTCTTAAACCCTGAAGTATATATATTTTTAATCAGGATTAATAGTCGATTTAGCAAAGTCCATCTGTCGGTTTAAACGCATCGCTCTCAGAGATAACAATAGCTAGAGAGTTTATTTATAAGTTTATTTCAAATTGTCGGTGTACTGCAAAAACAAAACATCGTGCTAGTCATCAACACCAACCGTTTAATTTCCCATGTTACGAAATTTGGAATAAGTTAACCAAAGCGATTAAAGGGAATCGTTAAAAACTGCAAACAAATTATAATAATTAAAATTGAAGCAGCTATTTAGGATGAAACTGTCGGCGCATGGTATTACCTGCCTGCAAAATAAACAACAAAATAAATAAATGCTAGCATACTTGGAGATTCGATGTTATGAAATTTGTGCGTATTGTGGGGCGGATGTAGCTAAACATTTTTAGAGGTCGTCAGTAGTCTGTCTGAAAACTGAGGGAGATGTATCGATTTGATCGATTTGCCACACCCCCAGGCGTGTCCAAAAAATTTGGTAAAAATTCGTTAACGGGTATAGAAACAAAACAAAATTAATGAATCAATAATTTCTCTTAGTTTTTGTGAACTTCTTTTTTTATTCTCCGTATATAGCCTGTATTTTCATACATAGATCCTGATCTTGACTAGTAATCTGTAGTCTGTTATCCAGTCTGCTATATACGAAAAATACAACACGAATGCCAAAAAACGACTTTCGAATCAACAATGCTCAAAATTCATTGAGTTAAATAGAATGCCGAAAAAGTTCAATTGAATGTGTATTGACGTATTGACGTAAGAGTCGGTCGCTCAACATTTAAACGAAAAGGCACGAATTGAATGAGTGAGAATGAGTTTTTTTTCGAATGAAATCGAATGCTTATATTTTTATACCCTAAACGAAAAGCAATGTAAAGTTTTGTTCAGCATTTATTTTGCTTAGTACTTATTACATATTTTATACAAGTATCTTTATTTTATTTTTGAGTAGAGAACCATAATTTATTTAGATTGGTGGCTATTAGGCAATGGTTTTCCTTTATTTCGGAATTTCGACGCTCGAAATTGTGATTGTGATTGTGATTATCGCTGAAATACAAAATAGTTTGCAGCTGGTTTTTTGCAAAAGAGGAACAAAATGTTTGTGTATATTCCACCAAGATAGACAATCAAAATTGGGCGAGTATGGGCGTTACATTAATGTTTGAATACCCTCTTAATTCTACTTATATCCTCTCTTTATTGTTGTCAATTTGGTGGACTTCTACAACTATATTCTTTGCTTTTAAACTTTCTGTTGCGTCAAAAATATTGTCCTTAAGAAAAGAACGCATACTCTTTATGCTATCAGTAATTATGGTTTCCCTTTCAGTCGATGAAAATTGTATCAATTTGTTGATGGGTGTTTTGTTAAATGTGTTGTGCGGATATAAATGATTTAATAAAATCAATATCGTTGCTATCGAACAGACAAACTCGTCGGCGTCTTTTCGCTCATTGCACAGAATGCCGAATGCTGTCAAACTCAACACGCACTCACATTGATATAAAGTCTTTTCTTTGTGTGCTCGCACTCACTCATTTCAATTTAATTCGAGTTCATTCTATTGAGTTGTAAGAGAAGCCAACAAAATCTTTAATGCGAAAGTATGCCACAATTTTAAAATAAAACCAGTGTAAAGGCTCTGGTCGGGAGTACCCGACTAGGGGATACCCTGAACCCTGTCGTTTCACACATTTCATTCATACATACATACACAATATCACACATACACATACACACTGCACGCTTTGAATAACTGCTGCGCTTGAAATAATAACTTATAATCTAACAGCATGATCTGAATGGAATTTTCAGGGCTTAACGAGAGCATTGCAAGCTATGTACAAACCAAAGCGCGTCCGCAGTATTTCAACTACGCTACTTGCATATTTTTGCATATATGGGGCGAATGGGGGAGGTATCCAAAATCCGAAATATCCTTTACCAGCGTATGCTTCAAAACTCTGTAATTAATCCTCCGCTGGAATGCCTTGATGGTGACATGTACGATCCAATTTCATTGAAGGGTTAAGCGATGATTCTTTCAGTCATTATTATAATAAAACTTAAAGACCTCAAACAATTTATAGATAGCTTAGTACATGCTACCGGACGAGATTTTTTCATTAAAAGTCATATAGAAATGGTGTCTGGATCCACTGTGATAATGCGACAGTTGCAATTGATTCATCCAATTAGCACACCTGGCAGCTTAGAGAAGAGCGTGCCGTTAGGGTTCCTTTCACTATATGTGTAATGCATTTATCCAAGTCGTGCTGCTCAGTTAGAGAAGTCCTCTAATCCTAGTAATCATCAGTTGAATTTGACATCTTCTAACGTGAGTCTTGAAAGTGATGCTTGAAAGTGATGCCGTTAAGTAGGCGTTTGCAATGCGAACGCAAGGCTCGTTTCATGGATTTGCTTGGATCTCAACAGGCCATCAGATCTTTCCATCGCATGCCTGGAAATAAATAACAAATAAATAATAATAAAATAATTAATAAATTTCTTAAGAAATATAACATTCTGTGTAGCTCGAGCAAACCCTTGAGGCCGCAGTTTTTATATAATTATAATATGTTGATGCCTTTCTTAAAAATGTAAAACTTTGGTTTAGAAAAGTAGGAGATTACCCTCCTACTTTCGTTCGGACGGACAGTAGAATATACGGAAATGACTAACTCGACTCAGCTCGTCGTTCTAATCAAGAATATATATACGTTGAGGGTCGGAGATGCTTCCTGCTGCATTTACACAAATCTATTATTTTACCCATTTGTAATTGATTCAGGATATACAAGAAGTAAACAGAACCCAGATGTCTACTCTGGCACAAAAGTTCCAAAAACAAATGTCGTTGGTTCGGTTCATGGTTCGAACCCATTTGTCAACTCTGGGTTCAGTTCATGAACCTGGTGTTCCTACAGTTTTTGAGCTAGAGTCGCCAAATTTTATAGGTAGATTAGTGGTCCCCCCTTTAAATAAGGGTATATCTCTCACAATTTGGGAGCTAGAATCATCAAATTTTAAAGGTAGATGGCTGGTCACTCATTTTACAGCTCGGTAAGAAAATTTACCGGCCATGCCCACTCCCGCGCCCACAAATCGCGAAAATCGATATCTCCAAAAGTTTTAAAGCTACACTCACCAAATTTAGCAAACAGTGACCTCCTCTTAAGCCAAAAAACGTTGGCTACGCTTACCCCAGCCCCTACGAAATTTAAAAAGTTCTATATTTTTCCAAAATAACAATAATAACTTTTATGTACGCAGTCGGTTACGTCCGACTGCAACGTTTTTACTTGTTAAAATAATGTATCGTGGGTAACTAACCAACATATCTCACCAACTACGGGCGACGATCTCATTAGCGATCTCACTAGATGTTTTAGATCGGTACCGAAGAGAATCGTAGGCTGGCCATTAATATTTAGCAAAGGTTGAATACATTTTCACAAGAGACGCGATAGAAACACGGCAAAGACTGGTATTTAGATTTGCGCAAATCAAAATGTAATGTGATTGATGCACGTAAAGTAAATTAGTTTGCATCACGTTTTTTTTGTAATATTACTCATTTATTTAGCCGTCAGGGTGCAAACGAAAACGCTGATGTAGTCTTTGAGTTTTGCTAGAAGGCCAGCGTGCCAAACACGATGGCCTGCTGTGCGTCTAAATAGACCGCGTTGCAATATTCGCCAGCGTCAAATGCAGTTAATATGTTGTTGACAACTATGTGAATTTGTTCAGTAGAACCGTGACCAGAGCGAAATCCGAACTGGTGATCTGGGATGATATGGCGCCGCTCTACGTGGTCTGACATCCTACATACAAATAGGAGCTCCTATACTTTCGACAAGGATGGTAGGATTCTAATTGGCCTGTATAATTCTCGATCATGATCCGACTTGCCTAGCTTATGGATCATGTAGATCCTAGCTAGTTTCCAATGAGTTGGAAACTTTTGAATTCTTTTTATTGAATTGAATAGCATTAATAAGAAGATAAGCGCACGCTACGGAAGGGCGTTTAAGGTACAATTACATACAATCCCATCATGCCCAGGAACTTTTTTTCGACTCAGCCTATTGATTGTATTGCCTGCTTCGATTCACGAAACGGTCTGATAGGCCAACCCATTTGGAGTGGGATTTCTCTACTGGAAGAACCGTCTCAGCTGAAGCCAAAAAGAAAATGTATCCTCTGTACTTCGCTTAGAGGGATTATGGATATGTAACACTTTGTGTCCGTTTTTGTCCATCTGGCTAATAATATCATGGTTCAAATTGGAGAAGTGTAGTCCCTTCACCACAACTCGGTATGTTCTCCTTTAGCTGAAAGCTGTGAAATTGCGCATGCAGAGTTTTCTCACAACGACCCGATATATTTTAGAGTCTCCTTGTGAAGCCTTACAGACCATTTTGTCTGGATCTGCAACTCCGGCTATTGTGTCCAACATGTTGGCAGATTGTTGATGTATTGTGACCGGCATATTTAAACTGTTGTTTGAATCTTTGATTTTCAATAGTCTTCAAAGTAACAAGAATAGGTGCACCCGCGAGCCTCAAAACTTTGCCCCCTACGGGTGGTCTTGTCTATTTATTTTATAAATTCGGACTTTTTTTTTCAATTAGGCAAAAAGAATTTTATACATTTTGTCTTGGCAGAGAAATCGAGCTCGCTTCACTGGCAATACCTACTAAGGTGGTTATGGTTATGGTGTTATGGTTGGGAAGGCTAAATTTAAATTATATTTAAAAATAACTGAATTTAGAATGAACTGAGGAGCCCTACAGTCTGTCGCAACTTGCCTAACCAGTATTTAAGCTAGATCTTTATCTGTGTACAAATATTTTGGACATGCCCACTGAGAGCGGATAAATCATGAAAAAGGATACCTCCCACAGTTTAAGAGAAAAACATACCACATTTGACAGGTAGATTCCCGAAGAACTGTTTTAAAGATTACATCGATATTTTGCTAGCCACTATTGTGATTACAATCTGAATTCTGATTCTGAATCTGATTAGATTACAATATTTAAGTCACCAACTCAATAATTATTGAATTTAATCAATCAGGGATTTACAACTAGTCCTTAGCTTCTTAGTCATCTTAACGTGAACAACTTTAGTACTGGTTGCGTGATATAGATAGATAAAAGCGATGGTCAAACTCCTTAGTTTACTGCAGTGTACCGCTGTACATCCGTCCGTCTGACGCTAAGATATTCGATATTACAAAATTGTTTTTTTTTAATCATATTACATTTTCCTTGGTTGGATTTTTGATATTTGGGAAGTGATGCATTATAACATTGAGTTCCAGATACTTTAGTTTGTTGAGTTTCTACTTATGTTTTTCACGTTTTCAATATTGCGCCTCACGATTCTGGTACCAAACCAAGAAAGATTTAATTCTTAGTTCGAAGCGGTATCAAGCATTGGTTGGTACTGATAAAAATATGGTATCCTCAATGCATTACACATTTCCAAATATATGTATGTATAAGAAGTCAGGAAGCTCTAGTCGGGAGCTCCCGATTAGGGGACACCCTGTCTTTAGATACATTTCCACATCCTTTCATTTATACACACACAAACGCACGACGCAATGTATGTATGTACAATCCAAACTCAAGTTTGTAATTAAATTTAAATAGCATTTTGTCATATTTGGGGGGAAGTATTTAAAATCCATTCATCATCTGCGTGTGGTGCGTGAAACGAGTTTTTCAAGAATAATAGTTAATAATTCTGATTATTTCATAATACAATATTTGCTTGCTTGCCCAAGACTGTCTGAATATGCACACATACATACAAATATATGTATGTGAAACTGAAAATGCATTAAATTATAAATATAGATTTATAAAGTTATTAAAGCAGAAAGCAAACAGCACGCTTGCCTTCTTGCTCTCTGAGATTTTGAGCAAAACGGAAGAGTTATGTGGAACCTGTCACGCAGAAAATGCACGTCACACTTTTTTGTTCTAGATGTCCCATCTATATGTTATTCGGTTAGTGGTTCAGGGTATGAAAAAGGGATATTTTTGCAATGTGTAAGCACTTTCGGATTCTCCAATAGCACATATAAAGATATATTTACTTCAACATGTAAATGTGGAAGAACAGGTTACAACGTTGCAGTCGGATGTAACCAACTACTCTTTCCGGGTTAAGTAACAAGTTAAAACAGTCGAGAACTGTCTTAATTATTACATTATTATTTTTGAAAAATATGGATTTTTGTAATGGGGGCTAGAGTGGGCGTATGCAAAATTTTGCGGCTGGATCTTTAAAAGAGGTCATCAGAGCACTGTCTGCCAAATTTGATGACGCTAGCTTTAAAATGGTGAGAGATATGGATTTTCATGGTTTTTGTAAAACATCCTGTGATTTCGGTGGGCAACCTCGGCCTGCTTAGCATGCCCAGGGGTAGGTCACCTCATCCCTGCCCCTAGACGGTACAAAATTCCCAAAACAAACAGAACCTATATAAGACTGCATACGAACTTACCTGCAAAGTTCGCTGGCCGATTGCCCTTCAATTGGAGCTGACGGCCGACTTATTCCATGATTGGTGATTCTCCCTCTCCTTAACACTTACTCACGCCTCATTTTCGATACTATCGTTTTTTGAACTTACGCTAGCAATTTTGACCGCTAGATGGCGTCATTTGATAATTGACGGAAGTTTAATCTTTAATTTGAACAAGCTGAGAATCAGACGGGTACGAAATTAGGTCAAACGCAAATAATTAAGAAAAAAGAATAAATACCACGACAATATATGTAAATACGGCGCCTGTATACTGTATTGATAAATAATTTGATCGCAATCCCTGTGCGACCCTATCAGAGCTCCAACAACTTATAAAGAGGAACTTTTGACAACTATTCTGCCTCGCACTAGTGGCCTGAATTATTAGATGAGCAGCTACTTTCATTTTACTGCAGGGTGGAATGATGATGGGTGTATATGGTTTTATTTCCAGAATTGATGAACACGAATATATATTGTGCCAAAAAAAGAGGTACAGTTATTCTCGCTACGCGCAGCCCGGAAACTGATGAGAGATACAAGGCGAGCCCTGTCAGTGCAAGCAAAGGCATACGTTGAAAAAGAAAAATGACTTACTGTTGGCTTCCTGCATAAAGGATGAAACTTTATTATAAATTTTTAATTTGGACGTAGTACATTAACCCGAACTTTGCCGCACAAAATTTTATATATTGAGGCCTGTGCACACGTACATAACCGACAATTTACGCTCGTACTCCTGTCATTCACGTTCCCGCCTAAAAATGTGGTGTGCTCTATTTTTGGCCTCTCTTTATAAGCTCGGCAGCGCCCACTTGCGGAATATGTGAATACCCTTAAGTCCGCCCTGCCAACTTCTTCCAATCGAGATCACAATGAGCAGATTATTTTATCTCGATAAATTTCCCCTCAGAGTTGCTTTCGTGGCGAAAATGGCAAATGCAACAAATCTATCTGAAGAAATTTGATGTATCTATCGGATTGTCAGGCCCCAAGTTGGCATAGCCAACAAATCTTGACTTGAATCTTGGCCAGACGAAGAGCAAAAAGAAGAAAATGCGAAAAAGCTCAGGTAAAAATAATTTATGCCAATATGGGAGATTTTTATGGTGAAGGGAGGGCTACTAATATAAGCTTGTTGCCCATTTCAGTGAGGAGAAATTAATTTGATTCTATTGTGATTTTTTTTTAATAAAGTAAAAAGTTGCTTCTTGCACAATTATTTGCCTAAAAATAAATTGTAGTCGATTGTACGTGTTTTCGCAAATTTAATCCAAAATAATCCAAATACTTGTATTTTCATATTTTATTATTATGTATATTGGAAGTACGCAATTGCTTTTATGAAAACCCAACTACAAGACGCAACCTCATACTTCCTCGAAATTAATTCATATATGCGGTTTTTGTTTTAATATAATCTCAAATTATTAGCAAAACATAAAAAACATAAATACATGAATGTGGATATGCAAGCATTAATAATAAGATTATACCAACATATCACTTTTTTCAATATTTAGCAATAATATAATGGTTTTGGGAAAAAGTATATTTGTGTAAAATTTCAACTTACAAATGCTGTCAGCTCTATGAGTTCAGATTACCAGCAAAGAGTTTTTCGAAAATTGCATAAAGTTGCCCAATCGATTGAGTTAAGTTATGAAATCGAGTTACCAGAAAAAATATACCGATACCCTAACCATCGATAACTGAAAAGCCTTACCACCTAGTTTCAAAATAGTGATGTAAGTCTAAAACAACTGTCAATGTTCAACATCGAAAACAACATCAGGCAACGATACACCGATACAACGATACATCGAAAAAACATCGATCACGATGATATCACTGTAGCACATCGATACTTCGATAATTTGTATGGCCCTTTAATAACATATATATAAAAACCCTGTCCGTTTGCTAAAGGTGATTTTTACACAATTTGTTATTTTTCGGTAAATAAATACTTTTAATTAACTAACTCTGTGTATAATTTTCAGTTGGACCTTGACTTTATTACAACTGCAATACTGACCATAGCGACGTTCTCACGTGGTTAGCTTATACTTATGCTCAAAAATTTGGTATATAATAAAGCGAGTATGCTTAAATCAAGTGTAATCTGCATCCGTGCGCACAGAAGATGTTTATCATACTTTTCAAATGCATTCAACAATTTGGTCAATCAAGGTGCTCCAAGTGTAATCAGCCACCCTCCGAATTTCCGTGAAAACAATAATTTGGATTTAGATATATTCATTAACCAGGATCGTAAACAAATGGATTTGTTGGACAAATTAGTGAAGCTCAGGTATCTATGTTACAGAAAAAGTTATGTAAACCTAACGCCAACTTGATTTTTTTAGAAAACAGAAGTATTGTACCACTGTGCCGCTTCTACCTAATATATTGGTCAAGCAACTAATGGATTACTCGGGCTCACAGGAAGTAATAAATGTTTTGCGAAGCCCTTTGCAGTATGGTATATTTATTGATAAGTTTACTGGATGCCATCTAATAGACTTTCTGTTACACAATGGCAACGCCCAGGAAGCGGCACAAGTTTCAGCTCTCATGGTAGAACGAGAATTATGCAACAACGAACTGGTCGCTGCACTTTCTCTGAAATCTATTTACGCTTTTCTTAAAAATTACCAATTAAGCCCAAAAGAAATGGTTGAGGATTCGACGGAAGTGGTATGTTTTATAGGGTTTAAATTTAATATTAAATTTTAAGTTTTGCCACTTTAGGAAAAAGTTCGTGTAAAATTTCTCCGAAACCACTGTGAAACTGCAAATGTCAAAACAGAAGATCAAATAATGGGCGAATCGCTGATAAAATTGGGTTTGACTGCGAGCATGGATAAGCAACTTGGCAAAAATTCATTATTTCTTGGCTTTATACTATGTGGTCGCATGGCTGAAGCAGAAAAGTGCCTTACCCAAAACGAAAACATGTTATATAAAGACGTTTTGCTGGTGTGCAGTAAAATGATGGAACCCTTAGATGAACAACAAATTTCTGAATTAAAAAATCGTATAGATAAAACACTTGAGGACTGTGCACAATCTGATTCATTTGATGTGATTTTGGATTCCCGCATAAAGCTTTCTGCCGCAAGCATTGAACCACAGCTCATATCAGAATACGCCGAAAGTTACAAGAAATGGGAAACGCAATTTCAACGCGCAATTGAAGAGCAAACGAAAATCCAAGACGCACAATACCGTGTCAAGAGCATTGAAAACACGTTGAACGTATTGCAATCAACACGTCAAAACCTTTGGTTCTTTGAAAACAAAGAGGATATTGATTTGCAAATCTATAAGAAAAAAGTATTTTATCCTAAAAGGTGGTTTGGCAAAAAAAGGAAGCCCAAGGCAGTGGACGCATTTTATGTGCCACCAAATATTTCTCGTGGAAATTAATTTCTATTTTTGTGAATAAACATAAATGTCGATACATATATGCCAAAAACGAGATCAGTCCAGTTTTTAAGATTTAATTAAAGTACTGGAAAAATAAACAAAGTTTAAATGTTGTTTCTTTTTTCGAACGGTAAATTTTTTAAATTACCATAACGTAACATTGAGGGTCACAGTTATATTCATTCCATCTCAGGTTACAACATTTTTATAACTTTTTGAGTTTTCATAAATTTTAAATATTAAAAACTGATCGTCTGTCATTTATGCATGGCCGGAGGCAGAGCAGTTTTTAAAACACGCTGTCCTGGTGCTGACGGCGAAAGATTAATTGGCGATGGTAAATCATGTCTCTTGTCCTGTATAGTAAGAGGTAAGAACTGCTGTTGCTTCTTTTTTCGATTCATATTCATTGGATGAGTATTATCATTCTTTCCGAACAGTATGGTTAGGTGCACAGCGCAGAAGATACCCAAGCTCTGAAGTTTATAAAAAAAATACATTTGTAAGTATATATATATATATATTTAGTAATAATAATTTAAAATTAAAGTCTACCTGAAGAATGGCAATAATGGCGGCTCCAAAAGCAGTGATTAGCAGACGACTTTTTATTTGCTCCGATACAACGGCTAAGCAACCGCGCTTGTAGTGAGTATCACATGCGGATTCGTACGCGTGCTCAGGACGAGAGCAACAAGACCAGGGTAAAGAAAGACGTCGATAGTCAAGCGGCCCATCGACACCGCAACATTGCAACTAAAATCAATTAGCATATGCATATAAATATGAATTGGTTTAGCAACAAAAAACCCTGCCGAACATTGAGTACCCTTTTATGAATGTGGCAGACGAACGCTACTATTATATACCTAACATTTTATATATAAACTCAATTTCTGACAGATGTTGATCATATCTGGCTCATATGTAAGGAACGTTGTCAAAAACATTATTTTGTATTTTAGATGTTGATGATCGTGAAAACATTTAGCGCATTTGCAAGAAATCTTTCTTAATTTTTTGTACATTTTTGGCCAATTTTTCGATGTCTAGATTTAAACCGATTTCATACAATATCTAAACAGTTTATATGAGCGCTATATGGACTAGTCTATTTGAAATTACAAGTATGTAGCTTTTGAAAAGCCAAGAAAGCCGTGTGTTCACAAAACAAGTCGGACATTTCACAAACCAAAAATACTTTTTACTTTGTTAACACAGTACAAAAACGGCAGGCAAAGGGCCATTGCTAATACTTTTAGAAAACTCGTCTTTAATTATGCATTAACAGCGCAATAAATAAAAAATGTTTAGCTAATAACATTCAATTATTCTTGCTGCGTTAAAAATCAAACTGGCACATGAGCTTTTCCAATTAAAATCAATTTTGTAATACCAATTTAACAAAACACAAATATTTTACCTTCCCAAAACATCATCTGACTAATTTGAAAATTACCACTATTTATTTTTTCTGACGAAGTTCGGTATAGATTATCCAAAAACAAAACATTTATATATTCCAAAAGGTAAAGTGAAAACATTTCCGGTATTAATTCCTTATATCAGATTCAAATTAGCTAAGCTACAGTTGGTAAAAATAACGGATTGTTTTTACACTAGTTCACGAAGTGAAAAGAGTTTATTGGGTTTGTGCAATGTCCGCCTGTTCGTATGAACGCAATTTTTTTCGCCGCTATTGAAGCTAGAGACTTGAAACTTGAAATATATACTCGGGTATATCCGCGTCAGATAGTGTTAAAAGATTTCGGCTACGCCCACGGGGGGCGTGGCAATTCGATTACTTTTAATTTATACTTTAGTGCGCGTAATAATAATACTAATTATAATTATAATCATGATGGCGGCTGCATTCATTGTTAATCCGCTCAGTACATATACAAGTACATTTTTACCAATACCTACCAATACCAATAAAAAACTTTCGGAATATGCGATCTCAAAAAAATAAAAAATAAAAACGGCGAAAATAAGTATTATCAGATGAACATATTATTTTAGTTTTCCGATTGTGATGTAATATTTTTCGACGCGCTATTGAAGCTAGAGACTTCTGGATATTTACCCGTGTTTACACGGGTCAGATAATTAGGTTATCACCACAGTATATCAAATATTAGCTGATGCTTACCTGAGATTGCATACGATTCCATAAATGTAAATTGTCAACTTTAGTTCTTGAAAATTTGTCTAAAAATTCTACAAATGAATCGTCGATGAAAATCTCTACAGAAGTAGGAAGATTTTCTCGCATTGCCAAGGACCAACCACAGATTATGAATTGAACACATATACAAGCCACTAAAAGAGCTGCAAACTACAAGAATAATTAAAAATACGTATTTACATATATACAAAATAAAATAACCCATTTTTCTATTACTTACCATCCCAAGCAGGCATCGTTTCCTTTGATTGGTAGCTTGACAGCCCATCCAGCACAATATAAATGTAATAGGGCCTAGGCATAGGAGTATTGCGGCTGGTGCCCACAACTTATTCTGTACAATACCATAATAAACCGAATGTCCCCATAATAGAGATGTTCCCAAAAATATTTGAGCTGCTCCAGTTAGCTGGAATTATAATTTGAAATAAATGTTTATATATTTATTATTAACAAGCATCGCAACGATTACAACTGTTACAGCCGACCTACATCCAACTAACGAGCTTATAACGAAAGCACTAAGTGGATCTACCCCATAATATAGTCTTACTGTGCAGACAGGTGTAGATAAATAAATAGAAAATAAGTGAGAGTGCTTTGCGCAGTAGTATCCGACTAGAAACTCCCTGTTCACACCTACAAGCTGCTGTAAAGTTAATTCGACCTTTCTTGCATTCATACATACGCAAAGTCAAATAACTCAAAGTAAGTTGTATTAAACAGCTTATTTTTGAAAAACTCAAGTATATTGTCTATCTCAAGAAAGGACAAGTCTGAATCTCATAAATTGGTTACATAAGGTATCCAAAAATTAAATAAATGTTCTCTTACGAGAACATGCGTACCAAATACAAACTAAAAGAAATAAGGAGGCTCTAATCGGTAGCGGGAGGGGGGAACCTATCTTATCATACATTTCAATCTCCTTCCACACATATACATGCACGAAATGACACATATACACACACATACGTAAATGCATGACGCACGCTGTGAACATCTGCTGCACTTGGCCTTCACTATGGTTATTATTCGTAAATAACTTCTAAGCTAAGAGCATGATCTTAATGAAAATTTTAGGGCTTTATAAGAGCATTGTTTGTTATTAAGTTTCCTAATTTTAATATTCCAGGTAATAACCACCTCAGTATGTATCTTCACAAAACTAGTGCTTTTTGTGTGTAGATTCTGATTATTATTATTATTATTATATATATAAGTCACAAAGCCAATCTGGTCGCCTGCATGAACGTCTCAAAACATCTCAAAGACGATAAGGCCTAAGGACTACAAGCTTGGAATACAGCATCTCGTATATAATGCATGTCATTTTTCATTCAAAAATTGTTTTCAATTTCTTAAATTATAGGACCTAAAAACACCAAATTTGGTAAAATGTAAAAAAGTTGAATTTATCACACACTTCCAAAAAATTTTTAGAAAAATATATTAACCGACTGCGTAATAATCGTTCACAGTATAATAACTGTTTAAAATAGTCAAAATAGTGTAAATTAGTATTGTTATTTAGAAAAATTATCGATTTTTGTTAATTGTGGGTCGAGAAAGGGCGTGGTCGACATTGCTTCATTTAGAGGACGTCATCAAAAAACTGTCTGCCAAATTTGGCGACTCTAACTCTTACCCGCCCCCAAGATATATATATTTGATATATTTGCCACAGTGCGCGTAGCCAAAAAACCATAACACTATCTGACGGGTATACACGAGTATATATTTATGTATTCCAAAACCTCAAGTTTCTAGCTTTAATAGCGGCGAAATAATTATGGTCATACGTACGGACATTGCAGAAACCCAATATACTCTTTTCAATTCGTGAACCAGTAGTAGTATAAAAAAGAAATAAATATCGCAGTTGGAAGTAGGTCTTTTTCGAATCGCACACATAGTATGGGCATAAGTGAAAGAAGCAGCACAACCGCAAAACCTTAAATACATAACTCAATCTTAAAACTGTGAGGGTTTTGTACTTAACCGAAAATGACTCGTATTAAATTTAAGAACAAAATACATCTTACAATTCAGGAACAAAAGGGAATGGTAAGGCTTTTTGGGCAAATTGAACGGCCATGAAAATTTTCATGTTATTATTGTTGTTTTCTGGTCTGTATTTTATGGCGCTATAGAAAAAGATGCCAAATTTTTTAAAGTGTGCTGTTTTTTACCAAAATATTCGTATGAATATACCGATGACGCTTATGTCGATGTTCAAGGTGTCATTCATATGTATATTTATTTGTATCATTTGTTTATGTATATGTAAAAGTAACGATGACATACCTACAAAGCAAGTACAAAACTTTTAAATTTCGTGTTTCTTATAAATTATGCTACCTTTCAACGCCACAATAGTGCAGATACGAATACTTCGACTATATGCAAGCAAAGAAGATACATACATGTTCGAAGCTATACATTCGGATATATACGAATATTAAGTAGCTCAAGGTTATCTCCAGGTGTACAAATTTTCGCATGTGCGTAAATACATATAAACATTTGTATAGGAAATTGTGCATACTATGCACCGAATGTACGGCTAGTAAACAATTTTTGATTGATAAGTATGTATGTTAGTATATCTGTATCCGTGTATCAACATGTATCATCAATTTAGTTTTACATAAAACACAAATATTCTCTATACGCCTTATGTCAACTGTAACATAAAGAGATGTGACCATTTTTGATTGTTGTTAGAAATTAATAAATATATGTGTATTTGCCATCTAAAAAAATTTTTTTACATATACAATTTCATCTATTTATATAGTGGAATTTCTGTAAAATAAACGTATAATAAAAATATTTCTGTATGTGCAACCATTAATGTTTACTTCACAAGTTTGGGGCAACTGACGTTGCATCACAAATGTACAATTAACGTATCCACATAAAATGCTTACATTAGGAGTGCAAGAGATTTACGAATTTATGTTACTTACCGCCAAGAGGAACACATAACTGTAAACTAAATACTTAAAACATTTTATCTTTTTTGGTAGAGCCATATTTATGTGCTGTGATTTTGGTATCCTATATATTCTCCCAAGATACTCTTTTAAAGTTTTTGATCCAGCCGTTTCAACATTCACTTATTGAAGATTCATCTATGTAAAAACAGTTGTGTGTTAATTATATATATAGATATATATATATATATTTTCATTGGTAAAAGCCTATATATGTATGAAGACATATTTAAATAAACATATATACACAGTAAATAGAAGACATCAATATATACATTCTTATGTACATACATAGATAGGGATGTACCTAATGAAGCAATTTATTTATTTTACTATTTTATTTCAACTCTTTATATTTATTTGGATGTGTATATGTATGGGCATACAAATTTATGCCAAAGTTGATTGTGTCAAAGACATTAATTGGACAGGTGAAGAAATTCTTTAGCCCTCACGGAAATTTTTAAATTTCATTATTAAATTGTTTTCCAAGATATCTTAATATAATTCACACAGTACATTAACATTTTTGTATTGATATTTCTGAACTTCACAGTAGTAAATTTTAACTAAAAATAACAGTTAAAGCCAACTTCAAGCGTCCAAAATCGTTCATAGATAAAAACACGCAGTTTATGGTCTGACGCTTTGTTCCTTGTTTTGTTATACTTTTGCAGTTTAACAGTGAAAATATTATCTATAACCGTTGGCTCGGTTGCAATCAGCCGACTCGTTACGACAACGGGTCGATGACAACAGACGATGGCGGCAATTTTACTTTAGTTGTAATATTGTTTCAAATTAAATTACGCATACAATTTTATCTAATATTATATACTTATTTGCTGTTTCATTTGAATATATTATTATGCTTTTATAAAAAATGAATATTGTTTGAAATTTAATACTGCATAAAGTTATTTAAATTTTATTATACAGATAAAAAATTACCAGAATATGTGTCTCTTTTTTTTGCCTGCATCTTAATCCATAATTACATAGATCACAGTCGCGGTTTCTGTCAAACTGTTGTACTCGTTCACAAAGCGCAAAGAGTATATTGGTTTTGTGCAATGTCCGTCATGCAGTCCGTCCGGATGAACGCTACTCTTTTAGGAGCTATTAAAGATAGAGACATGAATTTTCTGATATATACTTGTAGTTGTCTGCTTCAGACAGTGTTAGGATTTTTGTGTTGCGCCAACTGGGGCGGCTGGCAAATCGATAACATGTCGGTACACCTCAAATCGCAAATCGATAGAAATTGAATATTTCCCACAATATTCAAGTTAGAGTCACCAAATTTGATTTGTAGATTGCTGGTGACCTCCCGTAAAAATTGCGACCTTGAATATCCCGACCACGCTCACTAGAACACCCCCAAGCGCCCCCGCCTTAAAAAATCGGACATGGTTATATCTCTCACAGTTTTTGAGGTAGAAGCTCCATATTTGGAATATATATTACTAGAAAGCTACCCCAAACATCACAGAATAAATTTCCCGGCTGTATAATTCGCTTGGGCTTTATATTGCTGGTGACCTCCCCAAAAGATTACGACATTGATATCCCAGCCACTCCCACTAGAACGACCCGCAGAGACCCCGCCCCAAGAATCGCGAAAGCCTATATCTCCCACAATTCAGAGCTAGTCACCAAATTTTAAAGGTAGATTAGTGTTACCCCTTTTATATAAAGGTAATAACATTTTCCGGCCACGCCCACTTGCGTCCTCGCAAATTGCGAAAATCGATGTCCCACAATTTAAGAGCAAGAGTCGCAAAACTTGGCAGACAGTGTTTGGGTGGCCTCGTCTTAAGATGAGTGTCCCACTTTTTGTTCTAGATATGTTATATGACTAGTAATATTTCACAACCGGAAACAGGACAAACAAATTCGAAGAAAATATCGACAGCCCAATCCTTAAATATAGCATATAGCATGTCGACACATGCTAACACTTAGAATTTGTCAAATTTTCCACACATTTTCTTTAATAACTTTTTTTTACCGATCACGATGAAATTTTTTCTTAATAATTTTTATTATTATGAAAGAATAGGATATACTGCGAAAAAAAATAGCACCACTTCCACAAGCAATGCTTACAAAGGCGTCTTAATTAGATTTGTAACTTTAAGGAACCTATGAATTTGGTTTTAAATGCAGAAGACACTTAAAAAATAATGAAAGCAAAAATATTTATTATTTCAATATATTTAAGAAATTTTATGAAAAATTTAAAAGAGTGCCGAAAAAAATAATAGCACCATTTTTGAAATGGGTTCTTAAAATTATAAAAATGAGAAAAAATTAAGAACCTCATTACTTGAAGATAATTGTGTATCAAAGCTAAGATTATTCTATCAATTTAATATATAGTTGCGTCTTGGCATCGATTCAACCAAATCCCATAATAGCGCCATCTTATACTCTGTGTATAACAACTGTGATAGTTAAATATGGGTTTGGCTCAATGTATTGGACATGCTCCTGATAAGAAAAACAAGCCCATACCATTATGCTTGGCCCTCCATGTTTAAAAGTCTATATAGTGAATTTTGGATTGTATTCTGAGTTTTAAGGATACTCGAGCCTTTCCCACCAAACATAATACCTTTACTCTCATCTGCCCATAATATATTCCTACCTTTTTGGGTTGGCCAATTTTGATGTTTCTTGTCCTTAAGATTACAAAAAAAATCTATTACCATTACAAGCGCAGTACTCCATTTTCGTTTACGTTTAATATCAAGTTTTTAAAATATCGCAATACTAATTATTTTTTTATCTATAAGAAAAAGTGTCATAGGGGTGCTATTATTTTTTTCGCAACTGTAGTTATAAATTATCAACCTAACTATTTTTATACCCTGAACCCATTGAAAATGGGAAAATTAAGGGATAATGGTTTTGTGCAAATGTATGTATTTTTATTCAAATGGCCAAGTCTCTAGCTTCTATAGAGCGAGTGTCTAGCCATTTATATACCAAAATTGGTGACTCTAGCTTTAATATTATCGAAAATATTTTTCAGACTACCAGTGGGCGTGCCACAAAAAACATTGCACTGCATGAAACAGATAACAAGTATGTATCCCAAGTTCCAAGTCTCTATCTTAAGTAGCGCCGAAAAAAGTTGCGTCCATCCGGACAGTCGTATTTGCACAAGCTCTTTTCATTTTGTAAATGAGAATAAAGAATGGAATTCATATTTATTTCCCGTGAAAATTATTGCAGAGTAATTAAAGCCAAAAGGCCACCAGGTCATGACCGAATAACCCCAAAAGTGATAACTGAGCTCCCAAGTTGTGGTGCTAATCTCATATGGCAGGTCTTCAATGCAATGCCCAAATTTACTAATTTCCATCAAAGGTAGAAAAAGTCCATCGTCATAATGATGCCTAAGCCTAGAAAACATAAAACGCATTCCTCGTCATAGAGTCAAATAAATCTTCTGCAAGTCTACATATCGGCAAAAGATTTTTTAAGAACTTCTTTTACGCATATCGGGGCCCACCTCACATGCACCACGATCACACTGCATCAATTCGGGTTCCGAGCAAAACCAGCAACAAAAGAACTGAATTATGAGTTCAGAAATACACACTACGATTGAAAATCGAATATACTGCTCTGTAATATTTCTTTACATTGCTTAAGTCCTTGACCGCGCTTGGCTCGATGGGTTCAGGATCAGGGTCTTGCTTCCTAGAAACAGTCGTACATTTACAAAAGTGTATTTGCCGTAAAATTTAATGCCTCTACATTTACCGAGCACGTATATAAAATGGGGTTTCTCAAGGTAGCGTTTTCCCATTTACACAAACGGTCGACTTGCGACAATAACGTTTGCCGATGCTACTATCATGCATCAGTTGCAGTAACTATTAAAGTACATTAGGTAAAATACAAGAAAGATCACATTTACTCTAAACAGACAAACCTGGCCTTTACTTTAAACAGCACACAAAATTCACACAATATTATGTCTGTTCTGGTTCAGACGACCGTCTGAAGAAGTTAGCTCAGACGATAATGGATCAAATGTCACACCCGCTGTGCCTCAGCTTCTATCTGGTGTTGCACTAAAGAAACACATTTTTATACTCGTTCGCAAAGTGGAAAGAGTATATTGGTTTTGTCCAATGTCCGTCATGTTGTCTGTCTGAAGATAGAGACTTGAAATTTTGGATATATACTTGTAGATATCTGCTTCAGACAATGTGTTAAGATTTTTGTGCCACGCCCACTGGGAGGCTGACAAATTGATAAATCGCAAATAGATAAAAAGGTGAATATTTCCCACAACATTAAAGTTAGAGTCACCAAATTTGGTATATAGATTGCTGGTGATCACCCCCAAAAATTTCGACCACATCCCGGCCACGCCCACTAAAACGCCCCCCAGCCACCCAGTGTTAAAAAAACTGAAATGGTTTTATCTCCGACAATTTTTCAGCTCGAGGTTCCCTATTTGGAATATGTATTATTGAAAAGATCCCCCAAACCAAGTTTTCATCAACGCCTTCTCCCGCCTCCGTAATCGCAAAATCGATAAACCCGATAGCTCGCATCGATAAGATGTATATAAATTTCAATGGCATATTGATGGTCGAGCCGAAAAATATTGGCCACGCTCACCCCTGCCCCTACTAAATATAAAAATTCCTTATTTTTCCAAAATAACAATAACTACTGTATACTGTGAATGAGTATTACGGAATCGGTTACTTCCGACTGCAACATTCTTACTTATAGGCTTTCCCCTCACTTCTCATCTTATAAAGCTAAGGCGCAAGCCAAAAATATTAGGGTTGACTTATTTATATTTGCCTTTTTGAGGGGTATATATATATATATATATATATATATATATATATATATATATATATATATATATATATCTTATATATCAAAATAGGTCCTCTAGGAAGAGCTTATCACCTGGGCCCCAGCTGCCAAGGACTCGATTTACCAAGAGATTATTGCGTTACAAGCATGCGCAGTATCTATATGAAGCTCTTTTATATGCATACACCTACTACACGATTTTACTATTTATTTAAAATACCTTTCTGTATTCAATCAATCTCCACTTTACTATCTAATAGCACATATTGGTCGTTCTTGAGTATTTTAATTTTCCCGATGTACCTTTGTCCTCTCCAATAGATTCAACCTTGTTGTTGGTGTTGCCGTCCAGGTCACATGAAATTATTGACGGTCTACACGAGTTTTTCAAATCTCAAGGTGAACTAACTCAATAGACAGATCTCTTGATTTTATTTTTGAGCTGGGTTCGTTCAGGATTGATCTTCTTTTACGACAAGAAAACTTCTTTATCATTCTTTGTCATTGTGTCCCAATCGCTGTACCGAAACCAACGGATCGACGCCGTTATCTTCGTAATGCTGATTTTGTTAAGCTTAAAAATATTATTCAGCTTACCGACAGGTCCCAATAATGCAATTTTGCAGGCATTGATGTGCCATTAACCTTTTCTATGATATCCCGAACTCACACTTTTGATTACCCGGTTAGGTCTAGTAAGCCATTCTGGTTTTCACGTGTATTACGGAAATAAAAAAAGTTACGTTCATAAAAATTTAAGAAAAGTCAGGAAATCCTGGTGGTTTCTCTCGTTACGCAGTCGCTAAATCGTACTTCCCCAACTCTAGAGAGAGTGCTGATTAGGCAAGCCCTGATTGATCTCCGCCAACCCACACATAAGTCCGAGTGGCACAGAGCTGTCAAACAGCTGCCATGCTCGTTAGAATGGAGTACACAGCGGATAGCAATTACTCGCTGTAGAAGGTATAGCATTGAAACGTCAGCCTTTCCATCACACTCCTATTCACCGTTCCAGAGCTCATTTGTGTAGGTCAGATGACGAGCTATTTGCCGCATTTGCAAAGCAAAGACTGATCCGCAAACTGGAGAAAACAATACCTCAAGATGGAATCTACCTCACCACGTTAAAGATCCTGCCGAATCGAATTGATTTCCAATACTGAAATAAAGGTAGAGTACTATCAGACCCAGTGGAGGTTGGCAAGGATTTCAATGGTCCCTACGCTAGGCAAACCGGAAGACTACTCCGAGGCATCCCAAATTAAAATACTTCCGTCATTATCGAAGGTATAGGATAGACTAAATCGTGAGCCGGCCGGTAGGACCGTTGGATTCCTTACCACCAGCCTGGGTTCCGGAACCCAGTATATCGACTAATAATACTAATAATACGGTTGCTGCCTGCACCTATTTAATTCCTCTTAATTATCGGGCGAAAGCACTAATAGTTGTTTACGTCAAAGATATCACCCTCTACGCATCCAGGTGTAAGCATAAGGCGGCTGACGGCATTCACGGACTCCTGAAATCTTGGAAAAAACCGCTGGAATATTAAATTAATTGAGAGCAACGTGCGATATACGCTTAAGCAAGGGACCACGCTCAAAATCAACTTAAATGAAGCTGCTCTTCCGCGAGCTAACAAACCAAAATACCTTACCGACTCTCTCTACTGAATCGAACCGTAAACGGAATACGTCTTTAAGACCTATTAGAAGCTGCGATTTGTACATTCGATTTTGATTTTGCAAAGTGTCTGGAATAGTCTCCCGATTCCAGACCACTATCAGATAAAGCGACAGACTTAAATAAATTAAATTTTAAAATAAAAACTTGTTAATCTAGAAAAGGAATCTAAATTAACGAATAATCATCATAATCCACATCGGTTACCATTGTCGATTTGCATTTTATGTGCTATCATCATTCAAAGTTCGCTACTTCGTTACCTTAACTTGATGGTGTACCCGCCGTTGAATCCAGCTACCAAAGTATACATAGGCTTACTCATTGTTGCAAAATAGCTAAATCAAAGGAAAATACAAACATTCATTCTTTTTTTAATGTATTTGCACACACTTTACCTACATCATACATATATATGTAGTTATACTAAATTCCCCTGGTCCCTCTGTCTTTCTCTTTAGTCACATAGAGACTGCAAATCGGTTTGAAAAAATATGAACTATCCGACAATTTACATGATAATATTTTACAACACAAAAATAATCGCGGACCCGAGGTCTTTTACTTAACTTTACTTTTACTTACTTGAATTCATATCTACGTAATATTGCAATATTATACATTTTCAAATGTGTGAAAGAAATCAAGTAAGAACGTTGCAGTCGGACGTAACCGACTGCGTAATACTCGTTCACAAAATACAGAAGTTGTTTTTTTGGAAAAATATAGAATTTTTATATATCGTAGAGGCGAGGGTGGCCAACATTTTTTGGCTCGATTTTATGGGGAGGTCACCCAAACGCTGTCTGCCAAATTTGGTGACTAGCTTTAAAATTGAGGAATATAGTTTTTCCGATTTGCGGGGGCGGGAGTGATCGTGGCCGGGAAATTTTCTTACCGATCTTTAAAATTTGGTGACTAGCTGTTAAATTCTGGAAGATATAGGGTTTCGCACTTTTCGGGGGCGGGAGTGATGGTGTGGGCAGGAAATGTTACCCTTATTTGAAGGGGGTGACCACTAATCTACCTTTAAAATTTAGCTTTAAAACTGTAGGAGATATTCGTGATTCTTGGGAGGCATGGGCGTGGCCGGGATATCAAGGTCGCAATATACATACCAAATATGGTGACTCTAGCTTTAATGTTGTGGGAAATATTCGATTTGCGAACGTCATGTTATCGATTTACCAGCCTCCTAGTAGGCGTGGCACATACATCTTAATACTATGACTGGCACGGGTATACACGAGTATATATTCCAGGTTTCAAGTCTCTAGCATCGATAGCGGCGAAAAAAATTGCGTTCACTTCTTTTCACTTTGTTGTTATTTGAGGAAAACTGTGAGGGTGGGTTATTAAAATAAGCTTGATCTGCGCGTACCATGTACGAGGCAATTTTCGAAAACTAGAAGTCTGTAGCTCTTATAGCTTCCGAGATCGACGCGTTCATACAGACCGACATGGTTAGATGTTAATCCTGACCAAGAATACATATATTTCATGAGGCCGGAGATGCCTCTTTCAGCTTGCGTGGCCATGAAATATTCTTTGGATCTTTAAAGGGGGTTACCAGCCATCTACGTTTAAAATTTGGTGACTCTAGCTCCAAAATTGTGGGAGATGAAGATTGGAGGAGTGGGCGTGACCGGGAAATTTTTTTACGTCGCAAAATATTGCGTTCATCTGGACAGACGGACGGACAGCATGACGGACATTGCACAAAACCAATATACTAGTTTTACTTCGTAAACGAGTATAATAAATCTATTCAAAAAGACGATATCCTAAAAATGAAATGCTTTTGTTTTATTACAATCTGGTAAATGTTTTCTGTACAATTTACACTTTCTTATTTACGATTTAAAAAATTTTAAACTACATATGTATGCAGGAGTGTATAAAAATGTTCATCAAATGTAAAATGTGAATTATACATATATATAAATATATATATATAAAACACAAGTAGAATACAATACAAATTACAATACCTTTTGAATAAAAAATGTACTTAAGACCTAATTGTTCCACTTAAATGGACCAGCCGGCTTAAAGAGGGACCGTTAGATTTCTGATGCAAATTGCATAATCCAATTTAAATAAAAAGCCAATGTGCAATATTTGCACGCTCGACTGTCACGGGTGTAGACCCGCCGATGAAATGATCGAGTAAAATCAATTGAATGTAAATAAAGTTATGCTTTAAATGTACATTATTATTATACAATAGCTTGTTTGCTCTTGTTACTGTTACCGTAAGTTTATGTATATATAAAATTCAGGTCTCTTTGCAATTACTTATTCGATAAGCGTTGATAGCCAATCAAACAGATCTTTTTTAGATTATTCCCGAAGATTCTTAGTGAGCAAAAGGTTGTTATGATGTCCAGATAAATGTCGGACAAGCTCCTGCACCGACTCAAAGCACATGGAACAGAAACAACAGCTGTAGCGGTTCTCAGTGTCCGTCCCATTCGTTGTGGTTATGACATTTCTATGAACGGAGCACAAGTGCTTAAGAAGATGCGCCTTTTGCTTAAACATAGCCACGCATAGGCGGCATGCGAACGGTTTTTCGCCTGTGTGCACGCGGAGATGGGTCTTAAGGTTCCATGACATTCCAAACTGTTTGCCACAGTATTCGCATCGATACTCGCGTACCGACGACGAGTGCGAATTATTTGTAGCGATGTTGGAAACGGAAGTTGTACTGTTGCGACTTTCTGGGTCAATATTTAGATTTATATGCGATAAACTTGATAGTCGCGACTGCAAATTGGGCATTGTAGAAAGAGCAGCATTTTGGTTAGACTGCCACTGATATACGAACTGTTGTCCAAGATGCATTTGAAGCTCAGGGCTTTGACCTCGATTTCGCTGTGTTTCTAGTAGTTTTCTTTCCGGCGTCAAAGTTTCAGTATTAAGTGCGCCATCTTCCAGTTGGGATATTATGTTCTTTTCCGATGTTAGTCCAGATATGGGTGATGTCGTCGACTTAACTAGTCGAAGTTCTTCTAATAGGTTGTGCTGATATGTTGTAAAGGGTTGATTATCGCTCTGCGTATTGTGAAACCCCGGCCGACGCTTTCGATGGGGCGTTACAACGTAATTCTCTGGGGAACTATTTATATCGGATCCATCGGAAAGTGGCTTCATAACATCCTTCTGTGAGTCAAAAAATAGACCTTTTCGCTTCGTACTCTCGTGTGCGCTGATACTATCAATGTTATTATATTTCAGAAAACTTTTACTGTCATTGCGTGCCGAATTGTCAATTTTCGTTCGAAGATCGAGTGATAGATTAACGGGGTTTATTGTTGAATTATTATTATTATTATTATTGCTGCTGTTATTGGCAAGTCCCCCTGATGGAATGTCAGAAAAGTTTACAATTTCATCTGTGTCTTTATCGCTTTTATTGTCCTTGTTGGCGCAATCATCGTCCTCTTCTCTGTGTGGGCACTCTATTGCGCTTTCGCAGTTTTCAGCAGAAAAAGTGGAAAAATCTCCCATATTTCTGGTTTCGTCCACACTCTCGACTTCATATTTTAAAGGTTGGTCGAATGTTTGGGAGGACGAATACTGCTTCCGAGGTCTCTCACGAAAGCTGGCGCATTTCGTACTCAGATATGCAGAATCTGTAGTCTTCCAACTGTCCGACTTGATTTGCAACAAAAGCAACAAATCGTGCAGATAGTTCACGTCTCGTGACGTAATACATGTTTGCCCGGAATACAAAAAATCCAAAAGAAATTTAAAATATGTGGCATTGACGTCCGGAAAATAAACTGTTGTAGTACAATCGCTTAGGTGAGTATCCTCCAGCAAATTCCTATAATTTTTAAATATTTTAGTAGGCTTATAAAATATGTAATCAATACACATACCTTATAAGTGGACTGGCAGCTGCGAGTACTAATTTGTGCGCATGAAGCTTTACCTTGTTTTCACACACGATAGTTAAGTCCGCTGGATGCTCCCCTCTAAACGCGGCTCCAATTTCTTTGAGGATGCACTCGCCATGCTTGCTGTATTGCAACATCAACATTCTTTGGAACTGTAAATAATAATTTGTATATTTTAGTATATACGCACAAATATATATTTTATCGGTTATTTTTAAATGCAAAATAAAATAACTAATTAAAAACTAAGATGTCATCTGTCCATTTGTTCGCGATCTGCGTCCACACGTTATGCGGCGCGCCCCTCGGTCGGTTAGGCGGGAGGTGGGTGGCATTTCGCCTGGGTCCGCGCGTTAACAAGCCCGTGCTTGGTATCTTTGGGCCACTTGAATGTACTGTTCGTTAGTCCAAACAACAAAGAACGCTACAGTGTGGTTTAATGATTGTAACATTGGCTCTATCTTAAGAGAAAATCAGCATTTGTTAAAATATTGTCGAAAATATAGATTACTGCTCGTGTATACAGAAGTAATATATTACAAGTTTGAAGTATATATGAGACGTTCAGAGCACACATTGATTCATTTCAGTTTTTGATAAATTTTACAGCAAAATGGCCGCAAAGTGAACGGAGGCTAACCGACGTATATGTGTACATAAAAGGTATTAAACCAAAACTTTTATAATTTTTCTTAATTTTCCTAATTCTCTATTATATACATACGTGACAGATTGGTAATTTCTACCACAGTGATTCTTATTTTTATTCATTTTGACAGCTCTTCAAACAAATATAAATTATCAAAATAATGGGAATACAATAAATGATGCACCAATTTTGAAAAATCCACAAAAGGCCCAATTCATTGTTATATTTGTCATCACATCGACATCAAACAAATTTGTAATATTTTTAAAAAAGTTGGTTGGAGTGAGTGGACAAGTAAAAAATATAAAAACATACCGGACTAGAAGATACCCTGTATACAGTATTCGAATTTCCTTCTATTCATGCATATCCAAAAACAAACTTTGCAAGCTGGGGGTGCTTTGGAGACTTTGGAAATCGAGTTTTTGAACAACTGCTGTGTTATGAAATCCTCAGGGTTTCAATATGACTTCCAAATGTGTGTAAATATCAAAGTTCAAAGCTGCATGTATATATTTTTTATACCCTGAATCCATTGAAAATGAGTAAATCGTGGTATAATGGATTTGTTCAAATGTATGTAACAGGCAGAAGGAGGCGTCTCCGATCCTACAAAGTATATATATTCTTGATCAGCATCACTAGCCGAGTCGATCTAGCCCTGCCCGTCTGTATCTATATACTGTATATTTTTTATCAGAAGGACAAGCTGAGTCGATTTAGCCCTGTCCGTCTGTATGAACACAGCGATCTCGGAAACTACAAAAGCTAGAGACACAAACTAAACGACTATAGATTATCATATTTTGTTAAAATAAGCCGTTTTATTAATATCGATAAAAATAGATTTTAAGACTTGGTTTTGCTTAGTTTTCTTAGCATATCTCGTAAACTATTGAAGCCACCAAATTTGATTCAATATTTTCTCGTGAAGCATACGTAGGAATATTTCGGATTTTGGATACGTCCCCCCACTCGCCCCAAATATAAAAAAATACAATTCATATACTACAGACTTGCTCTTGGGTTTGTACATAGATTTACATACTCTTATTACATACTATATTCATCATGCTCTTAGTTTAAAAGCTATTCACGAATTTAGTTTCCATAGTGGGGGTCAAGCGCTACGGCTGAGAAAAGCGCACAGCTTTCGGCATGGGTTTTTATCTCTGTATGTGTGTATGAATGCAAGGGGGTTAAAATTTATGTAAAGACAGGGTTCTCCTAGTCGGGTGCCCCCAAATAAAGCGTCTCTCTTGTTAATATTTAGAATTCTTCCTATATTAAATTGAATATCCTTCGTCGCAAAATTTTATATCACAACCAGATGAGCGCTCACATGTTGTAGTATGTTTTTCATCTAGTTTAAATGATAGGTTTCGATCGGTATATAACTCGATCTATTCGAACTATCGTAGCAAAACTGCAAAAGTTTGCGTTGATATTGCTAGCTGCTTTTTGCACACTTCGTGGTGCTTCGCTTAAGAATAAGAATCTAGTAGCCCGTAGCCTCAGGAAAGTCCTGTGCATACAAAAACACTTTTGTTCAACCATTGAGGTTGTCAAAGAACCTTGGAGTTTACCCTTGAGAACTTAAGGAGTATTTTGAGGTCGGACAAATCCAAGATCTGATTATATGGTGCTCGATGATCTCGATAATGTGTAAGGGGCACATAAATTAAAATATACGCCGAGGTACGCATGCAAGAGCGTTAAACATGGGAGCTGTAGTATAATGGCTTGGCCGTGTTTGTCCTATTACAAAGTCGGGCCAATAAATTGGAATAAAAATGTTGAAGCAAGTTACGCTCCCATATGCTAGTCATTTACACTTACTTTGAAAGTTTTAGATGGAGATTGATCCATCTTCCACGTGCAAATTCGCCAAAGATTGGTTTTTCTCTAATAGGGTCAATGCAATTAATAACCAACCAATAAATTCCGTTATTGTAGGTTGTCACGAGCTCCGGGACATTAATTACTCTAAAAGCTAAAACCTGGTTGACTCCATTGGGCGACGCTGTAATTCAATAATTGTAAACAATTCTATGCAACGAAATATTTAAATTAATTACTTCTTAAGACGTAATAAAATAATAAGATAGCAATTGGTACTTCTTTCGGCCAGTAAAAACATTAATCAATCGAATACTACTATTATTTTGAGCATCCATTTTTTTTATCACATTAAACATTTTTTTATCTCTATAATGTAATGTAAAAATATTATTTAAGTTATATTTAAGTTATCTAAAAAAAAACTCGTACATTTTTAATGAATTTAAATATACATACATATGTTTTTTTGTTGTAAATTTTTTGTGATGCATTTTATGCATGATTATTATTGTGAGCACAGCTGTAAATTGAGAACTGTTTGAATTTCAAATTCCAAGTTTAACGACTTCTGCAAGTACTAAAAATCAAAGCTTGACAGCTTTAGTAAAATTTAGGAAAGTATGAAACAAATAGGAGATACGCTGACTCTTACACTATTATAAACTATACACATAGAAGATATTTAAACACAGATGGCAACGTTGCGGCCTGATGCTAAGCAGCACCCACAAGGTTGTTGCAAGTTGTACGTATTTACATGTACATGTATGTATATGTGAGAGAAAAACATCTCGGCTGAGACGGAACTCGCATACTACCGAACATAGTGTTTACAATTTCTTAATTAAAAAACAAACATGATTTTCTTTTAACTGTGTTTTCGACAAATGTATTAATTCCGTTTTGATATAGTGATTTAATTTAGTACTTATGCAACGGGCGGTTTGAAAATGTAAAATATTCTTGAAAAGTGTATGCTATACGGGAACATACATACGTTCCAAATTTAGTAGCTCTAACTCTATCAATCTCTTTTGAACATGTATGGTACCGTATGGTATAGGAAAATATATATTCCAAATTTCAAGTCTCCAGCTCTTATTGACAGACAGAAAGAGGGACATGGCTAACACGACTCAGCTAGTTGTTTTGATCAAATATATAAAGACTTAATGGGGGATACTTCCTTCCCTTGTAAACATCAGTTTTTCTTCAGAGTACAAACAGAATGTATTGTATGTATGTATACATATAAGTATGTATGAACTTCTGAATGCATGGATGTATGCATATATGTATGTATAGATGTAATCAAAACATGTATGTATATTCATATGAACAAATAAAAGGCCATGTGTCATTAATGTATTGTGCAAGAGCACAGCTTGTAAACTTGCATTTAAACGTGTACATATATCTAAACACACATTTATACATAAAACCATTGTGTATACATACAAAACCTATGTATGTATGTAGATGTATGACTGTCGAATTGACTCTATGTAAGTCTACAGGGCCACACATTTAAGCCAAAGTTCACAGATCTCTAAAAACTTTAGAAAGAGATAGTCTTGCTTTTGCCGTGAATGGAGAAGAAACGTTCACTTTCAATAAAACTTGACTGACAGGCTTACCCAAGCAAGAGAATGGTATGCTTCGTTGTATTATGTATTTGTATGGCATGAAGCGAGACAAAAATAAAATAAGCGGAATTGTAATAATCATTGTGATACCTTAGTCAGCAGTGTAATCGAGAAACATACATACATTTCTATTAATATTTATACATATACATATGTATTTACATAAATATGATATTAACACTACTTTTAAAGGATTTACTGCCGAGTTTTTAACTCGAATATGAACTCTTTAAATTTTAAGAAAGAAAATACGCAAATTAATTAAACAAATTAAATAATATATACATATACATATACATACATATTATAAACTGCAATACAAAGTAGTGATATTAAAAAAACCGGTCAAAAATATAGAAACTCCACCCTTAACCCTAATCTCTTATTTGGGGATTTGCTGCTTTTCACCAAAATTAATCAACAAGATGCAGATACATATACTTTTTAATTCTAAAATTCAATGTCTGTCCAATTGGGACCTATGATGCTATATGATTTAGAAAACTGGTGTTAATAAGACTTCACATTCGGAGCATATAAAGTAATAACCCTATAATATATGTACATATATATGTGCTTATTGGTATATAATAATATATAATATTGGTATATAATAGTATATACTAATAATAAATTGTAATAAAGGGTTTAACTTGCGGTTTGCATATCTGGGTATTTCAAAGGTGGTCAACATATCCTTCATAAATTTTAAAGGGTAAATATCCAAGTAAAACTATATATTTTATTTTCATCTGTTACAATAACAAATATCATGTTGGGAGCACTAAATGGTACAAATATTTAAAAACAGCGATTCGCACATGATTAACGATATCTGCAAATTGTGTAATAAGGGCATTATTATTTTACAAAGTTTAATCGCACTCGATATACGGGACAAAATTAATTGTATATTAATTACTGTCGAATAAGATAGTAGATTGAAAAATTAAAAAAAAAATAGGAAACAGTAGCATGAAAAGCTTTTCCCAGTGTTTGTTTACATGTATAAGGCGCTCGGAAACTATTTATTTAATTTTTTCTCGACGGTTTCTCATACTTTTACGATCCACTTCCCTCTT
The DNA here is from genome assembly GCA_035043565.1 of Drosophila robusta. Taxonomy (NCBI): domain Eukaryota; kingdom Metazoa; phylum Arthropoda; class Insecta; order Diptera; family Drosophilidae; genus Drosophila; species Drosophila robusta. The sequence continues at coordinate 82,955 of JAWNMW010000414.1, forward strand.
TACTGCAACCATATCTGTTATATTGTTTGCCAATGACTTCCAATTTTAATGGGTATAATGGTTTTGTGAAAATGTATGTAACAAGGAAATAAGGGCATCCCCGACCACATAAAGTATATATATTCTTGGTCAGGATCAATACCCAAGTCGATCTAGCCATCTGCCTCTGTCTGGCTGTCCGTCCAAATCGGATTTATTTTATTTACATAAAGTAATGACTATTATCGAAGTCTACAACAATTCTATTTTAATATACTGATGCACTTAAAAATTTGATTGCAAAAAAGGTTCATCAAGAGAGGTTAGGAAACACAGAATTATTATTGTTGTAAAATGTAAAAATTTTGACAAGCCAACTGGCAGCAAATGCAACCAATGTTTGTATTTTATATTTATTGATTGAGTTGTAGACTTTTTCTTAGATGTGTATTTTGCTCTTTTCGATTGTGTAGTATGTAGTATTTCACGTAAGTTAAACTTTGTCGTAAAAAAATAAAATGGCGGTGTGACGTTTGAGATGCAGCTCAAGTGTCGGTAGGTGCCTATGTTCAGACTATACGATGGAGTTTCAATTTTCTCCTGTACACTGCTACACTGTAGATCCTGGTGCACATGTTTATAGGCTTTTTTAATAGAGTTCACTAGTCTAGTACCCTCAACTAGCCCAATCCTACTTGTTTTTCCTTACGATTGTTTCTCAATTTTAAGGAGTCTTCTTTTAAAGTTTTTCTCTACCGTTTTGAGCTAATTCTCATTTTAGTAGCATGTATATGTATGTATATATGTATGTGTCGAACATATGTATAAATAATATGTATGTACATGGAAAGATACATTTAATTAACATATATATATATATTAAACTTTATCAAGTTAATTAGTGGACTGTTTAATTTCAAAGTTTTACTCTGATAATTTAACATAATTAAAATTTTGTTTTTTAATTCGTTTGTTTTTATAAAAAATTTGTTCAAACAATTATTTTGACATACTTGATGCCTTTATCAATCACGAAAGAAGATCACATGATGTTTTCAGATGGCAAACGATACATTTGAACATGAGCTAAAGAAAATTAAAAATGTATAGTTAATTGAGACTGGCTTGAATTGAATTGGCCCATTGAAAATGTGCAAAACAGGGTATAATGGTTTTGTGCAAATTTATGTAACAGGCAGAAGGGGCATCTCCAACCCCATAAAGTATATAAATTCTTGATCAATAACCGAATCGATCTACCCATGTCCATCTGTTTTTCCGTCAGTCTGTCTGAACGTGTCGATTTCGGAAACAGCAAAAGCTAGAAAGCTGAGATTTTACTCTTACTGTTCGTGTATACCATACGCATATTAAGTTTATTTCAAATTATCGACAACTCGTTTTCGTATTGATATTTTTTGTACCTTGTTTTTTGAGCATACCTCAAAAACTATAAGAGCTAGAACCACCAAATTGGTTATGTTAAATTGTTAAATTGTTAAATTTCGGGATTTTGGATTCCTCTCCCCATATATGAAACAATATGAAAAAACGAAATTCAAATACTACGGACTTGCGCTTTGGTTTGTACGTAGATTTCAATGCTCTTGTTAAGCCCTGAAAATTTAATTAAGATTATTAATTTAGTTTCCTTAGTGGGAGCCAAGTGCACTAGCTGTTCAAGGGGATTGAAATGTATGAAAAGACAAGGGTTAGAGTATCCCCTAGTCGGGAATAACTTTTATCATGTATGTATCATCTCTTCAAAAAGTCAAGTTTAAAAAGAAAATGTTATGAAAAATTTTTTTAAAGTGATTTCAGGTGTTATCAAAATGAGAATGTTTTTCATAAATAATATCAGAAAACGTTTTTTTAATATCATTTAATTTGTTGAGTTTGGTGGTCATTTCTTTGTAAATTCTTATATATACATACATATATACTTATTTACATACAAATATGTACATATACATGTATATGTATGGATGTACATAGATGGATATACGAATGTACATAAAAGAAATAACATTACTGTTTATATTTACTAGAACTATTTAGAATGTGTATTCACATATGTAAATACTATGTAAATGTAAGCATGTATGAAAGTACGCGCATTTTAAAAAACATAAATCAGCAATTCATAAAGCAAAATGCGAAAACTCAAATCAACAAAAACTCGCTGACGAAGAGTAGAAAAATCACCTTTCACAAAAAGCTTTTCTCTCGATAGTTCAGTTCTCTCTTAGCATGTGTGCATATGTATTTACGTACATATGTATATGTATATTCATTCATGTCTATTTGTGTTTGTATTTGATAATGGCATGTAAAAAAGCTTTCGAATTACTCTAAATGAGTCTGAATAGATGTGTATACGAAAGCTAAACAATATACATACATATACAAATATCCATATGTGTGTATGAAAATCTACATTTGTACGTTTGTAGACATGCAAGTTTATACAAAACACGATCACTCATTTACGCTTGGCTTTCCGAATTTGTCGTCGTAGTTTCGATATACACCGTTTTGCAATCCTTTATGTGTATGTATGTATGTATGTAATACCTACATTAGTACACACCTACGTAAATCTTAATTTTTAAAAACATAATACATACACATGTATGCATTTAAAAATGTTAACATAATACACATACATTTATTAACAATTTATTGGTTTAATAGAAGAGAATTCAAATTAGATTACAAATTTAAAATATGTATATACATACGTACATATACACATACATACATACATGTATGTTTGTAAGTACATCACATTTATGAAGTGAGCGGATTTAACATGATCAAACTTGTTTTTGCTGAAGCTTGTCACGGGCAGACCAATACTAACAAAATACGAAGTTTCTGTTCATTTTCCCCTTTCACGAAAGCTCTTTTGGTAAACCAGCCAAAAAATCTCAGACTCACACAAATACCACTCTCCGTTGTTTGTATGTATGTATGTATTGTAAATGCCACACTCGTAAAAATGACCCAAATTTGAATTACATAATTATAACAATGAGCAAACTCTTCTTTCCTCATCGATCTCAGAAGACAGTGTTTCTAGCTTTCTATGTACATTAATATAAGTATGTATGTATGTACATAATGAATATAGATATGTAAATACATACATACAATGTATTTGAATGTTTTTAAGATACAAAAAATAAATACATGTCTGCTTGTAAGCTCCTACATACATGTGTATATTTGTACATATGATGTTATATGGTCAGAGCTTATTAACATTTCTGCGCAACAATAAATGAAAGAGAAAGAGCGACGAGCGTATGCGACGTGCACACAACACAGAAGTTGCTTACACGAACAGACACATACTAATGGAAATATGTTTGTATATGTATATACCTACAGCTCTATACGTAAAAATACGTACAAGTGTGAGTATTTAAATATTTATGTGTGAGTGTATATATGTACATATAAGCACGTTATGAAGGTCACTAAGCCTTTCTTGTCTCTTGCTTGGGTGCGCGTTGCGATCTTTTATTGCTGTAGTTGTTTGTGCTGTCACTGTTAATCGTGACGATCAGACGGTATACAGAAAAGTGGGCTCTGCTGCACATTTACATACAAACATATATTTTATATACTTAAATAAATACATGCATGTGTGAATTTTTGTATTGAACATTTGTGTACGTTGGTCTGCTTTTCTTCATACATAACAATTTTGAAGTTGGCCTTGTCAATATATAATATATGTACGTAAATACATATGTATGTATGTGTACACGTTTTATTATTGTCTATTTTATATTTTAAGCATTGCAATTTCCATATGAATGCATATCCATAAGTACAAACAATATTGCACCGTAATGTAAATTACATACCAAAATGTACATATACATACATACAATTTTCAAACACTATTTTTAAACATAAGTGTCAAAATGTTCAGAAAGTATGTATAAACATACTTTATTTTTACTTACCTCTTTCATTAAATCTTGTAGCAATTACTCCCTTTCACAAATAGCTGGAAAATCTTCTGTAGACTTTCTGAATATGTATGTCCAACACATACATATGTAAATTCAGTAGTTTTTTGCATATACTTTTTTATTTATGTATTCATACACACATGTACAAACAAGTACGCGACTGAGTAGAGCTTTCCACTTTCACAGTCTCTGATTAAAGTTTGTGGTCGCACCTACATACACCTAAACGCGTGTGTGTGAGTGAATAAGCGCGTTCTATTCCTTTTGCATTGAAAGACAGAGTTAACATACATGTACATATATGTATTTGTATGTTTGTGAATTATATAGTACAGAAGTATACATATATTTTTATTACTTTCAGTTTCAACATCTGCACATGTTCAGATACATAAAAAAACTTTTTCTGTTTTTGTTTATCATATTTGTACGAGATTTTCAAATTCAATATGATAGTAAAGTAGTTTTAATTTCTCTTTTGAGTTGGATCTTGTTTTCAAGCAACGCACGTACAGTTCACAGTTCCATTAGCTTTTGCTTATGCTACAAGCAACACATACATATACCAATGACAATCCATATGCATGTATGTTCCGTACACACACAAAAAGTTCACAACAACAACAGTAACTTTTAACTAGGTTGAAGTTTTGTTATATGTAATACATTATTGCGAAATAAAAAACTTGATTGGTAAAACTTTTTTCCGACTTTGCGAGCGAGAGATCGGGCTTTTGCCTCTCTCGTATAAAAAGTAACACTACGTTTCTCTTATAGTACGCGCGCACCAACAACACGTCCGACTTACCAAAGCACTATTTGTGCACTAAAACTACAAACAGCAAGCGCAACCGACAGCAGCAGCTAGCGAGATCAGACCGACTTCGTGTAAAAGTGTTGGTCTTCGGACTCGTTCTCTCAGGCACTTCGTTTTATGATGTGTTATGCCTTCGCCAAAGGGGTTACTATAACACTGTAACAAAAATTAACCTCGAAATGTTTTGAACACATACAGATGTATGTATCCCCATTGTATGTATGTATATATATAAGTACTTACATCAACGTATTTTTTTATTATTAAATTTTTATTTGATAAGCCGAATTTTTAATAAAACCCGTACAAAAATATTGATACACAATACATATAGATCTGTGCCAATATGTTAATATTGATGCTTCTATGAAATGCGTACATACCAATATTTACGATATAGGTTACTTATATAATTAAGTATATATGTAGATATGTGTTTTTGCTAAATTACTAATTAAGTTTGTGTACATCCAATTCGATTTTTCATTTGTACAAGTCTGACTACTATCCGCGTCTGCATGGACATATTTCGGACTTGGGAATGCATATAGTACATACAATGTACATATGTATGTAAGAACAATAATTTCGGAAAATTTCAGTAAATAAAATAGGCCATTTTCTTTTGAACTTTAATATACATTTTTTGTAATGCATTTTATGCACTACTATTAGTTTGACCGCAGGTTTATATTCAAGTGTTTTTTTAAATTTAATTTAAATATACATACATATATTTATTGCTATTAATAATTAATGTTAATCCGCTAGCTATGTATAAATATGTAGTATAAAATATAAATTCGGTTATGTTAACTTTTAAAATAACGGACATTTTGCTATGTATATTTATAATATGTGTTATATGTATGTACGTAAAATATTAACATAAAATACATAAACATATACATACTTATATATTAAAATGTGTAAAATTATGTGAGGTAGCTTTAAGATGACCTCTTCTTATCTGCTGATAGCAAGAAAGCGTGTGTGAAAGCGCTAAAAGGACACTTCATTGAAAACAATTATTAAATAGCTATAAAAACTTCCTGAATTCGAAACGATCAATTTGAAATACGCCAAAAAACGTAATTATAAATACGTTAGAGAAATTTTAGTTAATTATAATCCATGACCTTAGTAACACAGAATGTACATACATATACATGTGCATACAATCTAAAAAAAAGTTATTTTACACAATTTTTATACCCTGTTTACAAAGTGGAAAAATATAATAGCTACCTGTGTGCATGACCCTTCTTTCTCTCCGTCCGTCAAAAGTTACCGCTTTAAGCTAAGTCTTAAGATCGCCAACCCAATAACTAATAGATTCGTTTCAAATTGGTTGCAGTTGCTTTTTTATAGTATTGCGAAGGCAAGGAAATTGCATCCGACTGCAAAATTTATACTAAACACATTGAACATTGTTTTTTGGTTTTGTGTAAATGTATGTAAAAGGCAGAAGGGGCATCTCCTGTACCATAAAGTATATACATAGTATATACATTCTTGGTCAGCATCACTAGCCTTGTTCTTTAGACCTTTCTGTATTTCCATACATTTGTCCATCTGTCTGTATAAACGCTTCGATCTCAAAGACTAGGGAGAGAGAAAGTTGAAGTTTGGTTTTTTAAGTTCGTATATACCTTACGTAGATAAAGTTTATTGTTTTCTTAATTCTGAAAATGGATAACTTTATTTTAATATTAGAACAACTAAAACACGTTTTTTTCTTGAAACTGTTCGCTAAAGTCTCTAATAGCCGCTGAGATGGACGCGTTGCGTTCTTACAGACAGACGGGATAGCTTGTTTTTCATGTAAATTTCGTTTTTTATAATTTGTATTGGGTGTGGGCGTGATAAAGATATTTTGGCGTGATCTTTAGAAGAGGTTAAAGTTGGTGACTCTGGCTTTAAAACTGAGGGTGAAAGATTTAATAGATTCATAACACTTCATCAGACTCGGGAATACACGAGTAAATATCCAAAATGAACAAGGGAAGATAGCCAGGTTCAATTTAAGCTACTTATATTCACGTTAGTCAGATCGAGAACAAATGATAAAGTTGTAAGTTAATAAAAACTTACATGTAAAACAAATTACCTTATATGCATTGGATAGGGATCAGATTCACGAACTTTATAAAATATATTCAATTTGACTCTGATTGAAATTGTAAAAATTACCATAGTTGAGAACCTTGTATAACTGAGATACAAACATTATCTCCGCATTGCAGATATTCGTTATTTGAGACAATTTTTCTAATATAATAAAACAAATTTTTTATGAGCATTTTTTAATGTGTACATTGTATAGATTGTATAGTTTTGTGTAGCAACAATATGAGCAACAGTTGTATTTTATTCCTTGAATTTTACACATTACTTTTTGTTTAAATTAAATATTAATGCAAAAAAAATCAATATTGGTCCTTAGCCTGCAGCGATACACAGACGCTAATATATAAGTATTTTGCTTTTTAAATACATGTACACATTTATTTATGTAAATAGTACATATGCTTATACAGATATTGTACCAATTAGATGCGAGCGATGTCATGCTCGTTTTCATTTGCATACTTGAAGTGTATTTTTCAAGGTCAAATTTCATTATCCCTTTGGGTTAAACGGTATTAGTGTAGTGCATATACATATATACATATATGCGTATGTAGAGCAAAACAAATGAAAGGTCACCAATTTTGTTAGACATTTACTTACTTTAAGTGGGTTTAATATGTTTTTCAACAAAAAGTATTTTATAAGGATTATATCCTACCTATTTTCACTTTGCAAAATATGCATATACAACAAGCATAATGCAACTCGTATGTGGTGAGTACTTTGAAAAGAGCTTCAACTTTCTATTCAAAAATAACAAATGTATTTATAAAAATACACTCATTATGCTCCAACCAAAACTTGCATTTCGGCTTTGTAATTATCCTTAATATACTTACCTTGGACAAAAAAAAAACGATCGTTTCAATAGTGATTATAAAATCACTTGTTGTATATTATACAACAAATAACATGACTCTTTCCAACTTAAATTGAATTCTTTCTCTTTCTTTCATTCGCACTCTCTCGCTCTCTCTCTCTCTCTCTCTCTCTCTCTCTCTCTCTCTGTCTCTGTCTCTCTCTCGCTCTCTCCCTTTCTCGCTCTCCCTCTTCCTAACTTCGTTTGCTGATCTCCTAGCCAAGAATAAACAGCTTATTTTTAATTATTGGTGGTAGTATAAAAAATAGTTATAAACTATCAACTTAACTTTTTACAATATCTAGGCATTTAGACAACTTATTTACCGAGGACTGCATATATAAAAAGCATTTAAGGACCTTCGCTTAATTTAGCAATGAAGCACATGCTATTTGTTTATAAGTGAAATAGTAAAATTTGGGTAAAGTTTTATATTAGCTTCCATAACTGTTAACTATATACAAATTCAAATTCCATGGAAAGTTTTAACAAAACAGAACGGAAAAACCGTTAAATATGTAAAACTATGTCAGTAATTTTCTTTCTGAAGAAAAAAAAACTATGAATTCATATTTTAAACCAAATATTTTATGTTGTAAAATAACGTTTTTTTATTCTATTCTCAACATTTTTGTTTTTCTTATGGATTTGTTTTTGACTAGATCACTAGTTTTTAAAAAATTAATATTAAATTAAAATTTAATTTAATTGAATTTTCACCAAAAATGTATGAAAAACTAATTTTAAGATTTACCCTTTACTCTTTGGAAATATAAAAGAAAATGTATAATGGGCTTATACAAATATATTTTTATATAAATATTTAAGTATATACGACTGAATGCTGTTGCACTTCTGATGTGTGTCGAGAATATCTGAACACGTTTATCAGTCAATCGTCAGATATTCGACACAAACATTTCAACAGTTCTCGCAACTTTCGGACCTCCAACGAGACGTTTTTTTACAGCAAAAGCATGTATATATCGAATACATCGCACATCTTTTGTATGAGTGATATTTTCCAGCACTATACAGTTAGGGATTTTTCTTTCTTTGGTCACACCTTGGCAACTTTGTAAACATTGAGAATTGATTTGTATAGAAATCATTAAACTTGGCGAGAAACACACACATTTACTTACTTATATAGTTTTATATATGGCACAAAATGTTTTTGCCGAGATTTTGAGAGTTAACATTGACATTGGCATCAACAACTTATTTTTTAGCACGTGTTGCAAAACCTACTAAATAGCTTAACAGACAACATATGTACAGTGACCAACAAAGGTCTACCTACCACCCATATTTCTGCTAACTGGCGAGCCCAATCAAATTACACAAAAAGTTATTTTGCATATTTGTTTATAATCTTTATTTTATTAAAAAGTATGTACAAAAAGTCCAACATAAGTTTTACAAATTATTAACGGAAATTTAATTGACAAAAGTGTTCATATGATTGGGCTATTTATTCTTTATGTTATTGAATTAAACGTTAAAGAAATTTTTGGGAATGTGCTTGCTCTACGATGTAATCCAGTTAGTTTTGGGAAGCTGCTGTGACAATAGCTCTTTAGAAGAAAATTTGAACAAAAGTACGAAGAAAAATTAAAATTTTTGAATTATTGCAAACAATATGCAATAACTTTAAGGGCACTTAAACTCGAAACATCCAAATCCTACAGCCAAACATGGCGGTGGATAGCAGAAGGTTTGGGGTGCTGTCGCTGTATTTGAAATTGAAAATTTAGTGTTTATAGCTGTAATCGTCACCAATATAAAAATATATTACAACAAAATATAAAGGCATCAGTCGGAAGTTGGGTAAGTTAGATTTTCCAAGAAAACGATATGCACGACCTCAGATTGCCGACTTGAACGTCATTGCACATACATATTTGGGACGTTCTTGATTGCAAAATAAGAAAACATTAAATTAGTGGTTGTTGGACTACTAACAAGATGTCGATGGCCTGTAGGCAGATATGGTAGAACGAAAATATTAATATTAGATTTAAAATTGAAATTTAAGTACATATTTAAACTACTTTAGTGAATCGTAATGCTTCACGTTGTCTTTTTTTATTGTTCTTATTTTTAAGTTTTGCATTAAAAAATGTGCTATGTTTATATTGGGAAAATTTTGTTTTTGTTACATATTTAAAAAAGATGTATTTAAATCATTCTACTTACGTATTTAATACTACTATTAGACTCATTGCAAATGGAGGTAATTCTTATGTCGGCCACTTTTTGTGTATATAATAGGACACACCCCCTCCCATTTAAAAAAAATTATTTGCATTATTTAAAAAAGAGGTTTCATGGGTTTATGCAAATGTATGTATTAAGCAGTCGATGTCAAAGAATACAACAGGTAAAAAGTTAAATCTTAACTTAAATTCGTGTATACCATACGCAGATCAAGTTTATTTCAAATTGTCAATAACTCGACTCGTTTTCTTATAGCCACCAAATTTAGTTCAATATATTCTCTTGAAACGTACGCAGATTAAAAATATTTCTGAGTTTGGAACCTCCACCCATTCGCCCTATATGTGAAAATATTTTGGTTTGTCCATATATTAATGCTCTTGTTAAACGCTACAAATTTCATTGGGATGCTTGCTCTTAGTTTAGAAGTAATTCACGATGGAAACTACTCCACAGTGGGAGCCAAACGCAGCTGCTGTGGTGTGCGTTTGAATGCAAAGGGTTTGAAATGTATGTAAAGACAGGGCGCAGGCTATCCCCATCACTTGTTTATTAATATTATGTATATATATTTTATTTTTATATGTTAAATTGGCAAAAAGGTAATTTAAATAATGAAATTCCTAAACCAAACCTAGAAGGAGTACTTGCTTTAATGGATCTGGAAAACCAGTTGCACGAACCGCACCCAACGGCAAAACCCTGATTCGAACAGTTCTTATACATGTTTAAAGCAGGTACATATAGTTTAATGAGTACATATCCTATTTCTGAGCACAATTTATATGTAAGCAAGTAGTCTAGTTATATACGTTATTATATGTACTCGCATAGTTATGTGCATGAATACAAACTATCAACATGTTGATTTATTATTTTTTTAGAATAACGAAGCGCAGCAAGCGGTCATCTGAATGACCTTGATCCTTATTTACATGTACATACATATATATGTAAATAATACACACGACACGCTTCTGCACCCTTTCTTTTGAAAGGGGACAATTAAATTTGTCCTTGAACTAGAAACACTGCACCATTAATTGCGCGCGCTTTCTATTTGAAATTATTTATTTAGGCCTATTTAAATAGGAATGTGAGCATAAGTAACCAATGTGCTATTGAGTTAAAGTAAGAATACATTAGACACAGGGATATGCCCAGTTCTTTATTCTACTGTATGAAGGAAATGTCTGTTTAGTGTTCTAGCTGTATAGTTTGTAGGCGGCCGGTCATCCGTCCGTCTGTGCGTAAGAGACGCATGAACACATTTATTCGGAGAAATTATAGCAGCTAACTACTTCATAGTACAAATTGGAGATATCCTGATCCCAGTTCGGAGCTACCTTTAAATACATGTACACCGCAATCTGCGTACTGCGTTATAAGACTGTCAAAGATTATTTGCATTTGTAATGGCACAAACACAAGACAATGGCTCCTTATTGATTGTTTAAATTATAATATTTTTATTATAATTTAAATTTTAAGGAAACAGAGGAATATACATTTCATAGATCAGTATATACGCGAGCTTCTTCAATCCAAATTTTGCGGACTCTTAAAATCATCAAAATATTCCAAAAGCTCGGGGAATGTTTAATATTTAGCGGTTACTGAATAGTTACACATTTATTCTTCAGCGCGGGCTAAAGAGAAAAACCACTGTCAAAATTTTAAATTTAAGGTGCGTTCATACAATTATGACGAACAGATAGATAAGCAGAGCAACAAGACTAGATTTATTAAAGGGATAATAAAATTTACATTAATGCACAATGGAAAATGTTCTAACAAGCTTATTTATATCCAACATTTATTTAATATAATAAAGAACACTAAGGATTGTCCTGCAGGTAGATAAGTTGTCTAAGCGTGAAGTTTGCAAAATAAATGTATTTTTTTTTTGTTGTTGCAATGGGTACTTGCAATGAGAAAACTGAAAGGATGACAGAAAAAGCCGATTTTGTCTTTTATGATTTTAGATGCGCAACGGTCTACCTCTGCGATTTTAAGGGTAAAAATTCAAAAATTGAAAGTGTAATCGGAAATGGAGACTCAAAATTGAATTTGCAAAGCAACTCAATGTTTGGAACGAAGTCGCTCGAAAGAAGTTTAGCCACATTATGCAGTTTTTAAAATTGATTGCACATACAAAATTATACGTATGGAAGAAGTCAATTGAATGTTGATGCAAATTAGGCACGACGAAAACAGCAAACTCCTTTTAATTTAGTGTAAAAAAAGCAAAATTATATAAAAACGACATGCATTAGTGTAGTGTATGTGATGGTTATAAGTTGAAGCGTAAAAGCAAAGAAGTTCATTTATGATTGTATTTGAACAGAGGAACCCGCTAGATTTGATAGTTGGGTTTTTACGCAATTCGTCTCTGATGGATTGTTTTGGTTTAAAATGTCAAAAGAGAAATCCGTTACCGCAAGACAAAGACTTTATAGCGCATTGCCGGTTATATCGAATGTCCTGGTACCCAGGCGACGGCGGTTGACTGATTTTAGATTTGGCTAAGTACTTTCCCTGAGTTACGAATAAGTTTGTATTTGGTGATGTGTAACGACAGAGCGAGTTTTCCGCAAAGCCTTCAAACATTCAGGATGACTACATTATGTAACGCAAAGTTGTTGAGCCACTTACGGTTATAAAAATGGTGTATTCTGGTTGCAACTGAAAAATGTAATTAGCCCATCAACACAGAGGAGCATTACGTCAAGCAAAGTTTTCCAATTTGATAAAGAGGCTACACTTATTAACCGGATACCAGGATATCAGTAACAATTGCATTTGTGATGAGTTTTCTGTCTTGATGTGATGAGTATTGTTGGGGACGTTATATTGTACATAGATTCACTAGAACTATGATTACGTGATTACGCTGACTACGCGTCAAGAATGGGACACAATAGTAATATTAAAAATCTTTGTCATTCAATGATCATCAACCTCATTGGACCACCTTTTAGTGGTCGTAACTTGAATGTTAGGTTTAAGTTTATGGTCGAGAATGACACCTACGTCATTTGTAACGGTATCGGTATAGTTTACACGTACAATGGGTAAACTGCCAAGTTTGTACGGAAAAAAGTGAGGCTAGGTTTATTTTAAGCCGGTCACAAATGCAGGAATGGTATGAAAAAATAAATATCATCATAGCTAGGTAAAAGGCTATTTTCATCAAATTACCAAACCACAATATGTTGTTTTTTTAAGTGATAAAGAGCCTCTTTCCATTCAGGAACTGATAAAAATAGATGAAGAAAAAATGTTAGAAATATCCGTACGGGAGTCAAAATTAAGAGATGATGATCTTAAAAATGCTATCAAAAGAAATGGATCTGACCTATGTATGTATATAGAGATTGCTTACCAGTTTTCGGGTAGTTCAAATGTAAACTTAGCCGTGTTTCCATATAGCAAAATATTTAAGGATCTTTAAACAGAGGATACAAAGCCAACAATGGACAAGTTTTTAAGTAAACTGCTTTTTACATTGTTAAAATAAGCATCTGCTAAATTGCTCAATATTTATTTTGGGCTTGGGACCAATCAAATTTTTTTCATACAAATGTATTCCGGTATTCATTTTACGGATTTCGATTTACGGCGTACTTTCTGGTCCCTGTCTAGGCCGCCAGCCGGTGTATAGGTTTATAAACAATTTAATCTGATTAACGGGGAAGAATTCATACAAACAAATATTCAAAACACATATAGAGATTAACTGCTAAATAGCCAAAAACTGCCAACGCTACTAAAACTTAGGAATTTATGTACGATATATTTTCAGCGATAGTTTTAACATCAGCTTATCGTCAAATATGCCATCGCAATGTATCGATGTATTTTAATTAAAACATCGATCGTGTTATTATAGTTTTGTGAAGCGAACAAAGTTGCAATAAACATGAGTGTCCGAATAATCCAAAACCGAAATAATTATCTAAATATAACAAGCACTTTTAGGCGACGTGAGTACCAAATTTATGAATCAAACTTGTAAATGCAGGAGTCACACGAAGCATTTGACGACGTTGATGCTGAGTGATCAAAGTCCAATTCTTTTCGAGTAAAGTACAATTAATATATATAAATATATATATATATATATATATATATATATATATATATATATATGTATATGTATATAAGTTGTACTTTACATTTATTATATGTTTATATAGTTGTTGAAGAATCAATTTTTTTAATATCTCATTTGTTTTATACATTAGTTGGATATAGACAATTATCTGCCCAAGCCGCAGTTCAACCAAAGCGAAATGCCAATAGTCAAAACATAGTGCTTGTAGATGGAGTCCGTACGCCTTTTTTGACTTCTGGTACAGCATACTCGAATTTAATGCCTCATGAACTAGCTAGGCACTCTTTGCTGTAAGTTCTTATTATTAGAAGCACTGTATGGCTTAGTAATACATTTTTTGTATGTAAATAGCTCACTATTGCAAAAAAGTCGGATCGACAAGGAACTTGTTGATTATATAGTTTATGGCAGTGTCATTCAAGAGGTAAAGACATCGAATATTGCACGCGAGGCGGCACTTTCTGCTGGATTTAGCGATAAGACCCCTGCTCATACAGTTACAATGGCTTGCATAAGCTCCAATGCGGTAAGCAAATATTTAAGATTGGTTCTTTAAGGTACTGAAATAAACTACAGGAGCATTTCATATATGCATTTTTAGGCAATTACTACTGGCATGGGACTAATTGCTACAAACACGTATGATGTCATTGTTGCTGGTGGCGTTGAATTTATGTCCGATGTGCCCATTCGACATTCTCGTAAGATGAGAGCACTTATGCTGAAAGCAAACAAGGCAAAAACTCTTGGACAGCGTCTGTCGTTACTGTCTACGTTCAGACCCGGTTTCTTGGCACCCGAAGTATGACAAACACTGCCCAACACCACAAAACTTTTATATTAAATTACTAATTTTTTTCTACAAATACAGTTGCCGGCAGTTGCTGAGTTTTCGTCTGGAGAGACAATGGGCCACTCTGCTGACCGATTGGCGTCAGCTTTTAATGTTTCACGCAAAGAGCAGGACGACTACGCTTTAAGATCCCACACTTTAGCAAAAAAAGCTCAGGAAAATGGATACTTTACTGATTTGGTACCTTTTAAAGGTATGCAAATTATACCATATTATACTATATCTAATAATAATTTATGTTAAAATATTACTTCTCAAGTTCAAGGCGTTGATAAAGTTGTCGACAAAGATAACGGAATTCGCGTATCCAGCCCTGAAAATTTAGCCAAACTAAGACCTGCGTTTGTGAAGCCCTATGGAACAATTACTGCTGCCAATGCTTCGTTTTTGGTAAGTTTTTTTATGAGTTTAATTTTCTGCTTTTTATAGTGACAATGTGTACTTCTAGTCTGACGGAGCATCAGCTTGTCTTATCATGACAGAGGAGAAAGCCAAGCAGCTGGGCCTAAAGCCCAAAGCATTTCTTCGTGATTTTCTCTATGTTTCCCAAGACCCTGTTAACCAACTGCTTTTGGGTCCTGCCTATGGAATACCTAAACTCTTGAAAAAAGCTGGACTCGCGCTAAAAGATGTCGACACTTGGGAAATTCATGAAGCTTTTGCTGGTCAAATTGTAGCCAATTTAAAAGCTTTAGATTCCGATTGGTTTTGTAAAACATATTTGGGCCAGAGCGAAAAAGTTGGAACTCCAGATTTATCTAAGTGGAACAATTGGGGTGGATCGCTATCAATCGGTCATCCATTTGCCGCCACAGGAGTTCGTCTGTGTATGCATACCGCTAACCGATTGGTTCGCGAAGATGGCAAACTTGGTGTAGTTGCGGCATGTGCAGCTGGCGGACAAGGCGTGGCCATGCTTATAGAGCGTTATCCTGGTGCAAATGCCGACTGAAAATATCGTTAGTTCTTTACACATAAATACATACTTTATAATAAATAAATTTATTGGCGAGACAAATTAAGAATATAAAAATGTTGACTTTTCTCCGTCCATGCCAGTTTTCTTTTTAAGGATATCTCGGAGATACAAATAGAAACCAAAAAAACGGCATGTAGGTTTTCGTGCAGTATACAAAGATCTGAAGGCCACAGCAGTCAGTGATATTTAAAAAAATAGATATGTTGATAGTTTATAACTATACTACACTTCCATAATAATAAAAAATATCGAGATAGTCTCCTCTATGATTTTTCTGTAAATTAAACGCAATTAAATTTTTGCTATTTAAAAAACAAGAAAAAAATGTTTATTCTGTTTCATAAAGCTGTTTTTGTTTTAGCTTTGTTTGTAGAATATCGTTTTCATTGTAAGAAATATGCAGTGGAGGTATAAGAGCACATGCCACCATCCTACCCTCTGCATTTAAAAAATTAAACGTGGCGCACGCCTAAAAATATATTTAAAATTTTTCACTTGTTAGACAAATACAAATAGTTGTTTATAGAAACACACACACATACCTGTTCTGTTCGCAGAACCTCTACGTTTGTTTTGTACTTCTTCATGAATTTAATAATCCGTTTTGTTAAGTTTGGTGTGGGATTCTGATCTCCAATTCCTATGATAAGTACATCTATCTTTGGGTCCAGTGTCGGAAAAAGTGAGAGACTTTCTTCATTTATGTCTTCAAATGAGTTTACGTTCCAAGACAGGACAGATCTAAAATGTTAAATATTCTTGAACACAAAAATGTAGTTACATAACATACCCATTAATAGTATACACACCTGGGGAAAACCGTAATAGGTCCAATTAAGACCATATCGTTGTTAAGTCGGAAACCGTATTGACTATAACCTGTTATCATAAGACCTATGTCCGTTTCAGTGTTAAAAATTGACACTTTAGTTTTCCCATCATAATCATACGCTTTGCTTAATTTTGTGGCTACTGTTGATATCATCCTCCGACGGACCAAGGACTGACACAAGTTCATCATTCCAGCGGCTTTAAAAGTCGCAGATTTTAACACTTGTATATTCATTTGCAGTTATTTCTTAGCTTACTTCAGCGCAAAAAATTATAAGGAATACAAAAATAATCGATATCTCAATGTTATATCGATACTAAATGCGATATATGACGTACAGCGAAATAAAACCGTCTCTCAAATTCACTATAATTACAGTCAATACCAAACAACGTGGTTACCACTACTACGCATTTTGTATTCGCGTCCGTGATTTATTGATAGGAATCGAATGTTGTTTTCATAGTGCTTCACGTCCAAGTGATCGGGTCTGATTTTCTTTTTCAAACAGTTTTCTAAGGATTTGAAGAATTGTAACAAGGTAACAATTTAAATAATAATTGATATTAAATCATATTACAAAATTGTTATGCGATAATGAACTAATATCAGACAACTTAAGCTCTAGATAAGTATATGTATTATATTTTCGGGACGTTATCGACGTTGAAGTAAACTTGATCTGTGTATGGTACTCAGTAACTTTAATAACAAAGCTTCAACTTTTTACGGATAGACGGACATTTCTAAAATGACTCGGTTATTGGAGCATTCTAAAAGCACACTTATAAACGCAGTGTTTCGATATAATTTAAAATGCCTAAACATAAATAGATAAAAACAATTTATATAATTCTAGTATATGTTTAAAAAAAATCACATACAATTAGTTAGAGTACTTTTGTCGAAAAGATGATACCCTGTACCAACCATATAAATACTACGACTTTACACGCCGTATATATATATCGCTAAAAATTACCAATGTCCTACGTGGACGCACAGCTGAATAAAACTTTTAAAGATTCTTTAAAGCACATTCTGTCGAAAGTCCAATAAAATCGGCATCTTAATTGGTCTATGGCATCACCGCCGTTACAGCGGACGTACGATTATGTTTCAGCAACTTTAAACTTTTCAGGCCGTAGTTCAGCGGCCCTTACCGCGTACGTAAGATTATATTTCAGCAACTTTATACTCTTAAGACCGTAGTTCAGGTATTGTCTGCGCCGCAACGAATTGCTGATACTTATTATATGCTTGTACGGAATCTTCAAACAAATCAAAGCAAATGAAAAGCTCTTCTTAAGACTTTGTGTTGGAATAGAATATTTATTTCAAGTATTTACAACACTGAAAGATTAGGAGGTGGCTTTATCGATGTTTAAAAATATTAACAAGTAAGAAAGTTGCAGTCGTACGTAACCAACTGCATATAATTTGAAAAACATCGAATTTTTATATTTCGCCAATTTTTTTTGCTCGATCTTAAGACGAAGTCACCCAAACACAGTCTGCCAAATTTGCTGGCTCTAGCTCCAAAACTATGGGGAATATAGATTTTCACGATTTGCGGGGGCGGGAGTGGGCGAGAGTTGGCGTGGCTAGAAAATTTTCTTACCGTTCTTTAAAGGGGGTGAACCATTTACCTTTAAAATATAGTGAGTCTAGGTCCAAAATTGTGGGAGATATGGATTTTGGTGATTTGCGGGAGCGGGAAATTTTATGTACTCTTATTTAAAGGATGTGACCACTAATCAGCTTTAATACTTGGTGAGTCTTACTATAAAACTTTGGAAGATATAGCCATTTCCGATTTTTAAAGGCTGGGGCGCGTGGGAGCGCCTTAGATATCAAACTTTAGGTGAGGTCACAAGCAATCTATATACCAAGTTTGGGATCTCTAGCTTAAAAATTGCATGAATTATACAGATGTTACCATTTTGAGCTTTCAGGTATATCGATTTTAACGATTACAGAGGCGGAAGAGGATGAACATTTTTTATGATGTTTGGGAGAGCTTTCGAGTAATATATCTTCCAAATATGGAGCCTCTAGCTCAAAAACTGTGGTAGATATTGCCATTTCCGACATTTTAAGGCGGGGACGCTGGGGGGCGTCGAAAATTGTAGCGTTCATCCGGACAGACGGACGAAATGCTGACGGACATTGCACAATATAACCAATATACTCTTGTCACTTCATGAACGAGCATATAAAAACAATTTAGACACAAATTCAGACATCTATCTGCTTTATGCACATACAACAAAGTATGAATTTACAAATTTACAATAAATAACATTATACAAAGACAACAGTGTGACAACGTCGAATAAACAGATCCACACCGAACTCGATATACCCACAGTTGAGCACCTTTGTCTGATATCTACTACATTGTCTGATATATACTACTATACTCCAATATTCTGAGACGTCTCGAGTTATGTAGGACGAAATATAAAATATTTAAGGTTTGAAATAAGAAGAAGAAAATTAGTTTAAGAAATTGTTATTTGTACAGGCTGCAGGGTGTCTTTTACTTGTTTCAGTGTTTATTATACTGTAAATAAGTATTGCACAGTCGATTAAACTCGACTGGAACTTCTAACTTGCTCTTCTTTTGAAAAAGTTTGCAAACGACCAAATGCGCCGTGAACTTTCGCGGATTAATGGATTTGTATTTTATTTTTTTTGTTACTAGCTATATTACACATATTTAAATAGGTTACATCACTTCTGCTTTCTAATATTAACGTCTTAACGTATTAACGACTCTTAAGTGGAAATGTGGGCATACAATTGTACAATAATCGAATAGTGATGGCAGAGATGAAATTCAACTCATGTACACTAAAATTTCCGCAAATGTGTGTATATTTTTATCGATAGGAATTCTGACACTACACTCGATTAAATCATAGTATAATTAAAGAATTTATTACCTTTTACATATATACACATGCAAAATATAAAACGACTTGTCGACATAAATTCAACCTAAAAGTGTGGAACTGATTTGCAATTGGACGAGGATTGTATTTCGTTTATGATAAACAAGATCTAAATATGACGGCAATAGCTCTCTAATCAGTTGCCCACAATAATAACATGTATGATCGTGTCGTATATATAAATGTATGATTAATTATCATATAAACAAATGTTTTAATAAACGAAGTGAGATGTGTGTTTGTAAATAATATAAAGTGCATAACTTCGGTTGTAAGTAGCCTAAGTTACTGTTTTGTATATGATGTACTATTTAAATCGGTTATTTTTCGTTACATAGTGTATTGGCAAGTGTGGTGTGAGGTGGGCGTGCTAATTAATATATTATACATATTCACTCCAATGTGAATTTACACATATGTGCATTCATATGTACATATGTATATGCTTAGCTCCCATAGGAAGTATCGTTCGAAAAATTAATTTCTGTATGAACAGTATTTTTGTTTTTCAAGTTCTGACCAATCTTGGCAATTGTAGGACTCCCTATGCTCCTAACATCATAGAAAAATATCACCAACAAAGAACAACTATATAATAGTACAGCCTTGTATAGCAATAAGTGTTAAAAAGCAATTTCATTTCAAACACAATTAACTATAAATCTTAGCGCAAATCTTCCATATGTCTGCAATGGTATTTCATCACCCCAAAGATAACCGTTCCCTCTCGAAAGGTTATAATGGTTTTGTGCAAATGTATGTAACAGGCAGAAAGAGGCGTCTTCGACACCATAAAGTATATATATTCTTGGTCCGCATCAATAGCCGAGTCTATCTAGCCGTGTTCGTCTGTCAGTCCTGTGGATTTCAGAGACTACAAAAGCTAGAAAGCTGTACTTGAACTTTTAAGGTTCGTGTATACCATACGCAGATCAAGTTTATTTCAAATCAGCGACAACTCGTCTCGTTTTCTTATAATCGATAATTCTCGATTTTTGACCATAACTCAGATATTATAAGAGCTAGAGACAACAAATTTGGTTCAATATGTTTTGTGTGAAGCATAAGCAAGTTAAGAATCGGATTTGGGATACCTCTCCCATTCACCCCATATATGATAAAAGCGCAATTCAAATACTACGGGCTTGGACTTCGGCTGTTCACAGCGTGTAGCGTGAGTTTGCATGTGTGTGTGTATTGAGTGTGTGTACGTGTGATTTTGTGTATGCATTTATGAACGCAAGGGGAACGAAATATATGAAAAGACTGCGTCCAGGGTATCCCCTAGTCGGGCGCTCGCGACTAGAGCCTTCTCACTTGTTTGTGTTCTTTTTGATTTCATATGTATTTCGATCATAGTACGAATATCGATTACTCGAACCTGAGTAGAGCTTATTTGTTGGTCATTCCGTATCGACTAGAACATTTGTTTTTATTATTATTATTATTATATTATGAGATTATTCCAGTGTCGCTTATTTGATTAATTTTTTGACTATAATGCGACACAAAAATAACTAAATTCTTTTAAACTTGCCGTAAATAAAACGTATATCAACATTTGTTTTTAATATTGATTTAATAAAAAAAATATGTTTTTTGAAAATCAAGCCTAGTATGGGTATACTTTCTATAATGTGAACCAATCTAATGAATATTTTTTTCTATTTTCTTTTTAGCTATTCACTAAAGGTTCGAAGAGTTTACAAATGATAACTACCTCACAGCAGACAAAATGATTGGCCCTAGTTCACAAATAAGCAAGATATTATTAACTCTATTATTTATGTTAATAATATTTTATGTTTTTATGGATATTGAGCTGTATTTGCGAATTCATCATTATGCTATTAATCGAAATTATCACATCAATGCTTCGACAACGCCATTATCGTCGATGGAACCATTCAATTTGGCATCCGATTCAGGCAGAGCCCTAAAAGTTCCCACCGCAGAAAAAGAACCGTCCTACGAATATAATACGTGGATCTCATGTGATATTAATCCACTATGTCACATAACAGTTAAAGCGATATTGTTAGATCACACCAACCACTATCTTTTCGCACCACTAGCTACAATCTTCGACAATGTGGTTGAAATTTCCCAATCCACTTTTATTACACCTAACATGATATCATTTTTCCATGTGTTGGTGGCTTGCGTATCTGGGAAACTCGTGGCATCTGATAGCCTAGGATACAGGCGTCTTGGTGTCTTACTTTTTCAAATCCGTACGTTTCTGGATGACTTAGATGGCCACGTGGCTCGTGTCAAGAAACATATTCGTGGTGAGCGTTCGGAGATCGGGACATCGGGCTATTACATTGACGGACTTTGTGATGGGCTTGGGTGCATTGCTCTACTTCTTGGCATATTCTTTTTTCTAAAAAATAATCCACCTCGCCGAGGTTATTCAATAATTCCAATGAGCGATTCCAAAACTCCAGAGCCAACAATTATTCCTAAAATGAAGGCAACTACGCGCAAAGTCGCGAAAAATGTAATCAGCTTTACTGGCCAACTTTTACTAAGCTCTACGGCGTGGAATCGGTATATTGCTGTCTATCAGAATATGTTGGAAAGAGAAGATGTCACTAGCAGCCAGTACCAGTGCCAGAATTATATATTTAAGTCAACATTATTTTTTTGCGTGTCCTGGATGTGGCGTATAGTCAACGTACATGCCTTGCTTCATTGTGTTTTGCTTAGTATTTTTTGCGACAAATTATGGGATTTTCTAAGGGCGATACGTTACAGTGGATATATAATATTACTAGTTGCCATTTGTTTAACTGAAATGCACATATTGGAGGCCCAGAACTATATTTTTAATTCATCAGCGTGCAGTAACATCTCACTGTGATTTTACCTATATTACTGAGAATACAATAATATTTTTGTAGTTGAGATCAACAATGCCTTTTTATACCCTGTACCCATAATTTTAAATTGTGTTTGTGTGCAAAATACATATACATTGTGATTGTGCGACGTAGGCTAAATACTTTAGTATGTATCTGTCAAATATATAAATATACAAGTTGATAACAGGCTAACAGATTTATTTGCATGCAACATGTATCATTTTTAGGTAGGTTTTGCTTTACAGTGAACGAATTGACCAATGTATTTTATACCCTTAACTTATTAAAAAGGGTAAAAGGTTATAGTGGTTTTATCCAAATGTATATAACAGATGAAAGGAAGCATCTCCGACCGTATAAAGTACATATATTTTTGATCTGGACATCGGGCTGCGTTGATCAAGACGTAATATAATATATGACATATAAGTGTGAAAACTTGTATTTTTCAGCTATATTCTCGTATACCATACGCAAAAAACTTTATAATTGTTTAATTATATTAACATTGATATTTGAACATGGTTTTCTCGGAGATGATAAGAGATACAGCTACCAAAATTGATTTAGTGTGTTCTTGTAAAGCATACACATACTATAAATATTTAACTTTTTGAATCACTCGCCCAAAATAAACGTAATTTGAGTG
Organism: Drosophila robusta; assembly: GCA_035043565.1. Lineage (NCBI taxonomy): Eukaryota > Metazoa > Arthropoda > Insecta > Diptera > Drosophilidae > Drosophila > Drosophila robusta. The sequence goes on from JAWNMW010000414.1 coordinate 106,203, forward strand.
ATTTTGGGCTTCGGTTTGCTCTTCTTGTAGCGACAGCTCGTAACTGGCTTTACGGTCCCTAATCGGGAACTCCCCATTAGAGTAATTTTAGATGTTATAGATACAAACTTACGCTTTCGTTTGTAATCACACTTGGATGCCATATTTCAGCATTGTAAGTTGCATGAAGATCGGACAAGAAAAACAGAAGTTATTCTGGTTTGCAATTTCCATAGTGTGGAGCTAAATGAAAAAGCACAGCCGCTAAATAGTGTCCAGTTGGCATATGTACATATATGTTTATTTTTGTGTATGCTTGTACAGAAACATATTTGCTGTGTTTAGGGTATCAGGTAGTCGGGCACTTCCGTCCGGGTCATTTGTTCCAGTCTGCTCGATATTTCAGTAAAAACATTTAAAGTTCAGCAGAAGGCCAAAACACAATCACATTATTGACAGCCTTATCGCCAGATTAGCTACTATTGGCTATTGGCATTGCAGAGCCTCGGATGTTGTGTCCGGGCGCCCATATCAAACTGATAATCTAAACTATCTTGTGTAAATTGAAGCAGCAGTTTGATACGGAAATTGTTTTAAAATTTCTCTTAGAGATAATTTTTTGTTGACCCTGGAATCTTGTGTGCCATGTGTTGAAGGGTTGAAATAGGAAGTCTGCTTTCCCATAGAATGGAAAAAAACTTTTGGTCTGGTCGCACTGGAAGTAGCGAATCCCTTTTCTAGTTAGAAACGGAAATTGCCTCCATATTCAATGGAGTAAGTCCATTCAGAATATGGCGACCGGGAATATCGATAGCTTCTCAATATATCAAGCTGCAAAGCGGTTTTTGAAATATGTAATTATATGAAATAATACAAAAGCAATTGTTTAATGTGTTGTTAAAATAGCATAATTAATATTAAGTTAAAGCACTATAATCGTTAGATCCGCCGTACTCCACCAACTAAAAAAGCAAGCAATTGGAATCATTTACAATATTAGACAATATGTATGCAATATTTGTTTCAAGCACAGAAAAAGTGCCGATGTTTTGGGTAAAATAAAAGTCCCGATGTATATCATTCGTATGAAAATATCGATTACTCGTAATAGATATATTTATTTTCTTTAGCATTTCAATGTATGCATTGCCGGAGAGTGATGACAGAGTACTTTTTAGCACTGCGGTGCAGAAATAGTTGTCTGAGCCGAATTTTCCCATAAGTCTAAGCTATATTTTTGCCATTTTTGGCTTAACTTTCTTTTTGTAGAGTACTAGATTTTAAGGACTTCCCCTCCTACGTTCTTTCTTAATCCTTCGGACATATCTGGCATCTCTACACCGAAGGTGACCGCGTTTTTGAGCAAAGACTAGGCTCAGTTCATGGCTAGCAATTTGAAATCAGTTAATTTCAGCTCCATTAGTAATATTCGCTGTCAATATCGGCTTTATCGCATTTCTTTTAATTTTAAGTTTTAAAGGTTGTAACGTTTGTTGGTCCCTCGAAATGTGTAGAAAAACGTTCATTAGCATAATTTTCACTTCGTGCGAATAAGGCAAGCTACTGCGATATTTTGACGTGTGAGTGATTCTTTTCTTAAAGCTTAAAGCTTCTAGTCCTAATATGGATAATACACTAGGCTGGCTCTTCCATCTATTAGGTCAGAATAATTAGAAGCAACCGCGTGTGATGCAGTTAACTTAAATTGTCTGGTAGCGGTTCTTGTTGATTTTTTTCCCACTGAGGGCATGGGATTTGGAACAAATCTAATTATCTCCCTAAGTTTTATAGCTAGATGCACAAAATTTTGTACACACCAAAATTTTAAACAGATTACGTTTCGCCCATGCAATACAAAATAATCGATATTTTCACAGCATTATTTTATTTTGTATTTATTATATTTTTTATTTTCTTTTTTGTTTATCTTGCATAAAGCAACTGCCTAAATATAAATTAAAATGTTCATTACTAGAATTCGTTGCAGTTTTTAATGATTCTCTTTTATTCGATAACTTGAGTTGAATTTCGTAACACTGGAAATTAAACGGTTTGCCATCTAGCGGTACGTTTAACGTTGGAGTCCCAAGTTTAAATAACGGTCGGTTCCGGTGGGATGCTGTATACCGCACACTTTACGTGCAGATTCTCGGGTTCGATTCCCTTTCCCGACATTGGATTGCTGAGCTGGTGTGTAACGAGCAACTTAGGAGTTAATAGTGTGTTAGGTTCCAGGTTCAAGAGCGAACAGATGGAACATTTTTGTTTGTTTTTATACTCAATTATTATTTGTTGTTTTGTTGTTATTATATTGTGAACGAGTATTGTGCTACCGGTTACACCCGACGGCAATATTCATACGTGTTTGAAGAAATATCTGTATCGTTATATGAAGAGATTTTAGCCGATTTTTCAGCAATAATTGTTTTTAATTTTAATTATCATCAAATTATGAGCAAGAAACATCGATTAAACATCGGTAAGCATTGATAACCGATATATCGGTGATCCGATGTTTCTTACAAAACTAGTATACATACTCAAATTTTGACGTCAAATTTTTTGCAAGGAGAAATGGTGTACTTTACGAAATCAAATTTATTAAAAGCGAAATTGTAAATATTCCTTATATTTATTACGCACTTATTAAAAAGTGGATGTGCATATTGACCTAGCGTGTGTTGTGTCGAGATTCGAGCGTGAAAAGAAAAGTGACTTCGATCTGGTTCTGACTGTGTGTGAATCTTGTGAGAGAGCGAGCTTTAAAAGGAAATATACAACATAAAATATTACGTGTGTGAGCTGTACTGAAAACATAAATACATATATTGAAGGCATTACATCTGTAGTGTTACTACTAACCCTTTATCAATAGTGTAAGAATTGTTGTATAACCATTTAGGAGAGCCTTATCGTCAATCAACATTTTTCAGTACATACATACATGTATATATGTACATGTATGTATGGGTTAGTACCCTCTGCAGATGGTACAAACATCTGTACTTGCGTATATATTTTATATGCATATGAATGTAAAAATTTGTATTCTATATACATATATATATATATATATATATATATATATATATATATATATGTATAAATATAAAGGGAATAAAGTATAAAGTTTACATGTTTTAACATGCGTATGTACATATTTCTGTTATGAGGTAGTTTCAATTCGGTGAAAATGTGAATATATCTGTTATATCTGTTATCAGAAATGAGCAATTGCTAGCTAAAACAATTCATATGTATGTATAGACTCTTTCTTCGAAATTTCATATTACCTTAAAATCATTTCATAGGGTTGAAGCATTATTTGTATTTTTCAAATATAAGTACTGCACCCTTGTAATAGTACACCGATCCACCGGTTAACGGCCTACTTTGATACCGGAAAAGTAAGCCGTAAAACGAATAATTTTGGTACCTTTGAATTTTTTGTGAGGCCGCTAAATTAACATATGAGGCTGCAATACAAATTTTGGATTTTAAACTTTTGGCGTTAATGCAAATACAAAGCGAACAGCCGCTAACCGGTGTATAGGTGTATGTCAAACATGTACAGCAAGGAAAAGTGTGTATCCAGCCACTTCAACAATGCAAAGTTGGGGTATACGTTCCAGATAGACGGCTTTTGAAAAAAAAATTAAAAAAACGTATCCAATTTATCCCTAGTTTATAGCCTTAAACTGAAACAATTTTATTACTATATAGTTATTTTACTGCTGAATAATAATTTTGTCACGTTGACATCGTTGACCCCATAAATTCTATTAATCTTGTGTTGAGTGTTTTGACTTGCAGCTATTCTGGTAAACTTAACATACATCAATTTTTTGTTAAATGTCGAATCATTATATCTAGCTTGGGAACTATCGGCCAAAGACACATTTTGTATGAAAAGGTATTGTAAGTAAACTGATCATTAGAAATTTCATTCAGACTAATATGTCATGTAGCACTCATAAAAAGAATCTGCTGAATATTGGTTGATTATTGTATGAAAACATATCTAAATAATAAAAAAAGGACATTTCAGCAATGTTATTCTGTTTTTGGCCATCCAAAGACAACTTTGAGTTTTGTCAAAAAATGTATAACGCTTTAACGGGTTAACTTGATCCCAATATTCTTGATCAGGACAACGACGACGCCATATTGCTTTGTCCGTCTGCCTGTTTTTTATCTGTGGTACCCGGGTAAACCTGTTCGTGGTAAAAAAAACTTTAAAAACACATATTTAATACAGTCACAACGAGTTAGACTTGATAAATATGTTTGTTATCTTCAACAATATTATTATTAAAAATAATTATATGATCAATATCTCAAGTAGGTGGACGTTGCCAAAACATATAAAGGTGTTCAGAAGTATTGCATAGTCGTTTGCATAACCTTAACAAATATACTGTTATATTTATTACCATTTAATTATTGGTTTCAGAATGCGTCAAAAAGATTGTGAGCTTTTTAAAAGACATTTTATGAAGTATGTGTATATGTATATAAGTATGTCTGTAAATATGTGTTTACATATTTGTGTATGCATTTATTTTCGCTTTTATTGAATGGCACCCAAATTCAACATCTGTATTTTTTTGCAATAGATAATTTGACGGATTTTTTTTTTGTTTTCTTACATTTACTTTAAAAAAGTAAAGCTAAAAAAAATATGCTTTTTTTACACTTGGAGTAAAATAGGTTAACATATATAGTAGCTGGTCCGTTCCTAGTATGAGAGTTATAAATGCGAGCAAGTCTCACCTATTAGTCTCAATTGCTCAATATATTTCACTTCAAAAATATTTTTTTCTAGCGTTTTTCAATTTTTATTTCATGCGAATAGACACCTCTCTGAACTCGTTCTTTTAAATACCCTAGCTTTTCGCCTTTCGTATAGGTCAGCAAGTTTGTAGCAAACTCCTCCCTCTTCTGAATATAAGACATCTTCATGTTTAGATAAAATGTCTCCACATTGTAGTTCTTTCCATCTAAATGTCAAAAATTTAGAGCTTTGCTTGCTTTATAATCAGTTTTTTGTAGAAAATAAGATGTTAGTATATGTTGGGTATACTTAGTTATAAAGAATTAAGAATCTGTTGGAAATTTTAACATAAGAAGGGAAAACAAAAGATAGTTAATAATAGTGGTATACGTGTAGGTATATTTGTATAAGTGTACGTTTGTTAAAATATATTTTTTAATACTTTCAGTGACAATTGAATATTGTATATTTTCTTTAACTTACGTTTAATTTTTATACCCTGAACCCATTGAAAATGGGTAAAAAGGTTTTAATGGTTTTGTGGAAATGTATGTAACGGGCAGAAGAAAGCAAATCCGATGCCATAAAGTATATATATTCTTGATCACGAAGACGAGCTGAGTCGATTTAGCCATTTTCGTCTGTCTGTCCGTTTGTCCGTCAGTATGAACGCAGCGATTTCGGAAACTACAAAAGCTAAAGACCTAACCTTTTCGACTATAGATTCTCCTAAACCATGCGCAGAACAAAATATTATTTTTTTTCGTTATCTTGCCTCGTTTCATTAATATTGATATTGATGATCTCGTAGACTATAAGAGCTAGAGTCACCAAATTTGTTTATAATGTTCTAGTAAAGCAGACATAGATCAGGAATATCGGATTTCAGAAACCTTATTTTAGAAGATATTCACGAATTTACTTTCCATACTGGGGACCAAGCTGAGTATAGCTTGCGCCATGCGTTTGTATATGTGTGATTCTGTGTATGAATGCAATGAAATATATGTAGATAGGGTTCAGGGTATTCCATAGTCGGGCTAGTCGACTAGAGCCCCTTCACTTGTTTGGTATGTTAATCATATACCTTTTACATACTAATTTTCCATTAAAGTGATTAGCAAAAATATCGCATCACGGGTAAGGACTACCGACTACGCCAGTTAAATTAACATCCCAAACGCAATTTATTTCACTTTTTGAACAGTTTTAATTTTTTTACTTTTGGTTATTATATTCTTCTCCAAAAAATATATTTGTTCCTTACATTTTTTCTGTCTAATATGTAGATTCATTGTCTTGGTCCCCTACAACCCTTATTTTCCCTTTTTCGTATTGACAGGTTAGTAAGTTCCCAGCAGATTAGCAACCTGGAATCGTTTAAAAGTCTAAAGCAATCTGTGATAAAAAATTAAACTTCTAAAAACTTTACAACTGATGAAAAAAACAATCTAAAATAAAGTTTCTTGGATTAGGAGGTTTTAAGGATATAACAAAAAAATATATTGTACCAAATCAGCATATTTTATAACTGTTAATCATCGTCAATAAAAGTCAATTAGCTTACCTTTTTTTATTGAACATTGCTTTATTTTTTATACACGTATATAATAGGCATATACAAATAATGTGTGAACATTCTTTTCTGAGTGAGTGAAATAATTTGTTTATACAAAGAGTTTTAAATAGAAGACTATATATGGAGTATATCAGAGTGATTTTCAGTTGATTGAATGGTGTAGATAAAATTGAAGTCAAACTTGTATACATATAAATTGTATTGTTGTTTTATAATTTATAGAGTTTCGAAAAAAAATCAAAATGGATTTTGTGCAAGTATCCGAGGAGGAGGGTGACGAACCTATCGAACTTCCAGCTGAAGAAGATGGAACCTTGCTAATATCTACCCTTCAAGGGCAATTTCCTGGGTCTTGTGGACTCAAATACAGAAATATGGATTCGAAAGCTGTACGGGGTGTTCGTTCAAACGAAGGAAGACTATTTCCACCAAGTGTTAACTCGGATTGGGGAGAATATGTCTACTTTTGTGTGTTTCCAAAAGGTATACAAAATATCAGCAGATCTGCCGAACAGATCGACAGTCCTTATCGCCCCATATTGCCTCCCATAGAGAACAAACGTAAGAGCGATGATAACTTGGAAAATTCGACGGCAAAAACAAAACGTATTGAAACTCGTTTGCGGTGCACTGATTTGATTGTTTTGGGACTTGCTTGGAAAACAACTGAAGACAGTTTACGGGAATACTTTGAGAGTTATGGCGAAGTGCTCATGGCGCAGATTAAAAAAGATGTCAAGTCGGGGCAGTCGAAGGGATTTGGATTTGTACGTTTCGGTTCTTACGAAGCACAAATGCGTGTACTCTCAAATCGTCATCTTATAGATGGACGATGGTGTGAAGTAAAAGTTCCGAATTCAAAGGTATTGGAAACTAAAATTAAAATAAAACAGTGTCTATATAGATTTTTTAACTTTTAGGGCATGGGCCATCAAGTTCCATGTAAAGTATTCGTTGGCCGTTGCACGGAGGATATAAACTCAGATGACCTACGCGAGTACTTTTCTAAGTTTGGCGAGGTTACCGATGTTTTTATTCCCCGACCATTTCGGGCATTTAGCTTTGTTACGTTCCTTGATCCTGATGTTGCTCAATCTCTCTGTGGTGAAGATCATATAATTAAAGGTAATAATTTGAATGGATAGCATATCTATTTATGTATATATACATATTAACTTGTGCTTTTATTAGGAGTGTCAGTTCACGTTTCTAATGCCGCTCCCAAAGCCGAGCAAAACCGAAGCCATCAGGGACAGAATTACAACTATAATTCTGGGAATAATTTCGGAATGCATTCGTATCATCCTCAAGGAAATCACATGAATTCAGGCCGAAGCGGACATCACAGAGGTAATAATCAACACAATGCACACGGAGGTGATAACACTGCAATCGGCAATAGTCACAGCAACATTGGCAGTGGTGGCTACGGAATGGGTAGCAATAATTTTGGTGGAAATTTGGGTGGGGGTTACACAAATAGTAGTAATCACAATAGTGGTGGGAACATAAACCGCCAAGATGGAGGTATTCCCTATAATAGGCAGAACAATTTTCATGGCATGAATCAGCCACACAATGGCAACGTAGGCAATGGTTGGATGAACAGGGGACATTTGGACATGCCTAACCTACAAGCGTTAGGCATAAATTCACAAGGATCCAGCTCTTCAAATCAAGGGCAAAACATGAACAACCCTTTAGGCGTCGGACTTAATTTAAACTCATTGCCGATGAACCCTGCTTTGGTTGCTGCTGCGTTGAATCAGTGGAGCCTTCTTGGCAATCAGCTGCAAAATCAAAACCAGGATCAGCAGGCAAGCCTTCTATGCACTATCATTGTTTCAAACAAAAAACTCTTTCAGTTACTTCTCAGGGAGGCAATTTTTTATCATGGATGGCCCAAAACAGCGGGGGGCATTCCAACACTAATATGAATTCTGGGAGCCGCAAAGGACCAAATAATCCAAACAACTCCGGTTCCGGTGGTATGAAAGGCGACTTGACTTCTAACGATCAGCAGGTGAGTGCGCACGACCAATAGACATCTTTAAGACTATATTTTTAATTTAATATATTATAGAATGGCTGTGCTCCTAGTAACTCCTGGTCAAATCAAAGCAGTGGCTCCCAAAATTCTGTGGAAAAATCAAATTTTCTTTAATTATAGAAAGCTCTTTACCAATATGGTACGAATAAAAATAAAATCATTTAAATTAAACAATTCGTCTACAGTATTAATATAGTTTTGGGTCGCTCTCCAAATAATAGAATATTTGTTTACATTAATAACCTGCTACAAATTATTTAGATAGACTAGTGTCTTTAGAGCATAAGTCCCTGTAACTCGAATATAATTGGTTTAATTCACTCTTAAGCCAGCAATATGATTTCGTCTCTATTATAATAGCCTTGTGTCTTGTGTAGCGCATAGAAGACAGCGTCTATGATCCTATAAAGGCTTTATATTATTGATCAGTGTCAACAGTTGTATCGATATATCTAAACTTGTTTCTCAGTTTATCTATCGTCATAAAATATTGCATAAATTTTTATATTGATTGCAGGCTGTATGTATATAGCTCCCATAGGAACAATCTGACAAAAATTGGGTTTTTTAATGAAAAACTATATTGATTTTTGAGTTATCCTAACTAAACGTTGTAAATTTGAGTGTATATGCTCTTAACAAATCTAATGAATCCTATTGACATTGGTCCTAGCATATTCATCTAATAGGAGAGATCGATCGATAAATGTTGTTTTTTATAAAATAAAACTCATGTTTGCCAAGATGGTAATACTATATTATAATATATATGTAGCCTTCTATAAAATTTATTTTTGGTTTACATAAGCATAAATAGTATAATTATATCAACGTTTAATTATCAAAATTTATTTATTATAAGTAGTTAAAAGTGGCGTGAGTCAACAAATCTAAATAACTCATAACAATTGAATATTTTTAAAGCTAAGAGCCTTCGAAATTACAGCAATTTCTAATAACTGCGCCGACACGATGGGTGTGTTTTGTTTATCTGTCAACTAAATAACATATAGACGTAACAAAAAAAGTAACAGTCGTTTTCTGTGTGCATTTTTTTAAATTTCCGGTCGCTCTCTTTCCTTTTCGCTTGCAGAGTGCTGTGAAATATGTTATGTAATATGTATTTTCTGCAATAATTGTTGGTGAGGGTACCTAAAAGCGGGTGCGCTTGCAAGAAACATTTTCACATACATAAGTTTGTATGAGAATATGTCTTGGACGCAAGCGAAAATTGTATTATGGTCGTGCATCAGATGCGAGCCAACAAAGCCTGTGAAAGCTAATCAAGAATATACAAGTATATACATACATACATTATGGCTTGGCTGCTTTTTGTTTATATATTAGCATAACTTTTCGCCACGCCTTACTCCCAATTTAAAGACGCCGCTAGCCAATAATATATAAGCATTATAAAAGTTTATATTATTAAATATCAATATCATTTTACTTACCATACAGTCCTTAGGATTGTATGGACGATCCACCGATGCTTGGTAATTTCATTGGGATTGATGGTACATTGTTGTTGCTCTGGCTGTTCCGTTGTCGCTACTCGTTCTTCGCAAAAAGCTGCGTTTGCCAGCGAGGCAGAGGTCTGAAAAATTTAATGTCAATATTATATAATAAATATTATGATATACATATTTTAGCCACGATCTTACCTATATTTTGCTTGGCAACTAATTTAGCTTGCTTCGCCTTTGAATTGGTTTGCTTTACCATATGCACATATTAAATGTACATGAATGTATAAAGGCAAAGCACGAAAGGGATGAAATGTACACACATACATATTTAACAAGGAACATGTGCGAGTGAGTGCAAAGTGCTTCACTTCTTTCTTTTGCATATGTAAGTGTTGCCTTCAAAATATATAATTTGATTTTGAAACGTATTTTATCAATTATGTTAACAATTTCTGTAAGTTTAAAACATGTTATTAACTTAACATAATCGATGTATTTAAAATTATCTTTTCGTCATGTGTTATCGATACCAAAAATCAAAAAGGGATCGACGCACGAACATTTTTTAATCGCTCTACTAACAATAATTTTACCGTTCGGCTACGTTCAGTATCAGTGTCCTTAAACAAAAACAATGTGTCGTATACATACATACATATGCATACATACGAATGCATACATACGTATCAAAGATATTCAGTAATTTATTTTAAATATATTTGTTTATAAACTATTAAATAAAAAAAGAATTACTAACATTTAAAGTTATATTTATTTAAAAAATAAAATAAAACTCGCTGCAATGTATTTACAATTACAAAAATTATATTGTATTTACAATTATAAAAATTAAAAATATAATTACAAAATTTATAATGACTTTCATCGATAATACGTAACTTGTATCGATACGGAAAAACCTTTGGTATCGTGTTGCCACCCATTTATCAGCAACTTCTATTTGCTTATATTTAATAAAACACGCAATAATGGCAAGCTCCTCCACAAGAAAAGGAATCCTCGTAAAAAACTAAGTAAAATTAAATCAAATCCCAATTTATTTGAAAGCTTTTTACCAACAGAGACTAAAACGAAGAATTTCCCAAAAAATGATAATTAATAAAAAAAGGGGGCCAAAACTAAAAGAAATAAAGTTGGGGATACAGGCGTGTTACGAATCGCAGCTGCACGACACGATACAGCACGCAAGCAATGGAAGAGGCACAGGATCAGAGGATCGATCGTCAGCGATGGCAGACGTTAGGAGGCTTACCACCTCAGCAGCAGCGTTTAGACAGCAGACAACACCAGTGATTTTCAGCGAGCTCGTTTCTGCCATAAACGTGGCATTATTCCAGCCAGCTGAGACCTACTGGAAGATCATGTCCATTGAGATCATTAGCAGATGCAAGAGGACAAGATGCAATGACAGCGTAGGTGAGAGGTCGATCCATCCATCCAAAGCTTTTGGCCATAGACTTTTGAAAGCAGCCCAAAGGGCACAGGCAAATCCAGCATTCCGTGAGCAGAGAGCACAGGCAACACAGTGGACTGGTTGAGTGGAGCAATCCACGAGCAGACGGCAATTCCGCTTGACAGCCAAGGACGGGGGTAGTCCACATCCGCAGATGGGGGTTGGCGTTCGTATGCCGATGGCCGAATTTATTTTCAGGTTTGAACACATGCCTTCGACTTATCACGTGCCCTGGGCAGAGGAACGGCGAAGGCATTGATGAGTACCTTCAGGCTATGATGGAATTGCGCTCCCGATTGGCGACTCCGTTCACAAATACGACTTCATTAAAGTCAGCAAGAGGAACGTGAGGGATATAGTCTCGCGCATCATATATGTAATGCATATCACCAGAGTCGAAAAACTTCGGGAGGAGTGCTACATTGCCGAAAATTGTTTGTAACGCGGCCACACATTCTACGAATACGAGACGGGGAAACGCCACATCTTTTGCTATAAATGCGGGGTATGGGGTAGTATTGACCAATTGTCCCAAATGTCTCATATAATAATATCACAGGTGTAGAGGAGATAGCGTCGGAAGAGTCGGAGTTCGTCATTAGGAGCGAGCCCATCAATCTCCATTTACTGGAGGCAGCTCCGCAGCAACAACTAGAGGCAGTCAAGGACAAGTTTTTGTCTTATAAACAGTTCGAATTGGGGAAGACTCGTCAATCATCGCATGCAATACAGCTAGTTTAAAAAGCAGTACCAGTAAAGGAACGTTTATTCCCAGTCTCCACCCATACAACACTTATTGTTGGCAGAAATAAACAAAATGTTAGCACTTGGCTTTGGTGCGCAAACCTGGGAAAAATAGGCTATGCTAAGACGCACGGAAACTGAATGCGTTGACCATCAAAGATTTCGACGATCCGCTCATCATCTCCGGGACCTATGAGGAGCACTTGTAATTATGGGAAGGAATGGCCAAGTGTTTGATGGCCAAGTCTAGATTCCAGTACCGAACAGAGTCCGACACAGCTTCTTGGGAACTGCTGGCTGGTATTGGCGATTCACTCGAGATTTTTCTAGTTTATCAGCAACGCTGACAGATTGTCTGAAAAATGTTACGAAATTCAAATTAACTTATGAAGTCACATCTTTTAGCAGCCTTAAGAAAGCGCTTACCTGTGCTCCGGTACTGGTTCATCCCAATTATAAATGGTATTACTTCATCCAGTGCAACGCCATCCACCTGAGAATCGAAGGGAATCGGGAGACGATAAGGGCGCAGACAGATGTATAGCTTTCTTTTCATTACAAGCCTTTGATTTTAACATCGAGCACCGCAAAGGCAAAGGCAAGGTCGTTGCTGACATGCTGTCACGGTCATTTGAAGTAGAAGAACTCGACTTGTTCGCTTTCGAGACCACTGACTTCGAGAGCAAGAAATACCTGGAGGGGGTAAGCTGGTGAAAGAACAAAAGGAGTGATTCCCGGATTCGAGGGTTGAAGAGAGATTGATGTTTAAACTAAAACAATTTGCTCGTAGTGATCAGGAGGAGTATTCGTGGAAGCTGTGGTTGCCCTTACTCGTACCCTCGTACAACAGGCACACGACGGCGAGAAGAGGATGCATTGTGGGATGGTGAAGACGTTGGCAAGGGTTAGGAAGTTTTATTACTGGCCAAAGATTGGGGTAAAGCTCAGAGAGTATGTGAGGGACTGTAAGATCTGTTTAAAAATGAAGCACAGCACAAAAATAAGCAAACGTCTTCCAATACAGAAATTGTATTAAGATTTCTTTAGAAAGTAACCTCGTTCGCGACAGGGGAACGCCTACATCTTCATCGCGTTAGACCACCTGACCAAGATTGTATGCAACAGCAGCAGCTGTTATCAAGATGTTAAGAGATTATATATTTGCATTTTTGGGGGTCCCAAAGGCTGTACCGACAACGGCCGACAGGACTTCGCAGCGATTCCAGGGACTTATGCAGCATTATGGAATCATACACCTGAAGACAGGAAACCGCGTATCAGGTGAACGCCTAGCAACGGGTTACTTTGCACTATTAAGACAACACATCTTCCTGCAGGGCAGTGTCTAACGCCCGGGTTGCAAACTAGGGCCATAACCACGCCTACCTGTTTTTAATGCGGGACCGGTTAACCGGAGTGTGCAGCATATATATCGAAATCTACTTTGTTCACTGCACGACGTAACAGTCTCTGTATCTCGTGCAAGTGGCCACCTCAGAGGCGGAAGATTTTCGTCCTTGATGCAAACAATGTTATTGACTGTGAAACGCGTTATTTGGAACGCTTTTGCAAAAGCGTCAAGTTCTCCTCACTCCCACGGTTCCTCACGGCTCCAGAACACCTACTGCACGTAGATGACATGTTGCCAGCGATCAAGCCGCTTGTAGCTAAGTGGCATGACGTCTGCATCGGGAAGCACTGTGAGAGGACCACCAGCGAGAAAATGTCCTGGGGTCAAGACGTCAAGATCCGTTGGGTTCTCTAAAATGGATAAGAGTGGTCGATAATTGATTATTGCCTCGATTTGGCATACCAGTGTGCTTAGCTCGTCGAGGTCGATTGAGCGGTATAGATGATGCTTGGCCATTTTTACTGCAGGGCGGTATGAAGCGCCAGTCGAACCCATTGCTGAGACAATAGGCGCGCGTGTCAGATCAGATAAATCTTGGTGCGCCACGGGTAGCGATGAATTGTTTGCCAGCAACGATTGTGGACCAGCATGGTTATGTTTACGATGCTATTGTGTGATGATACCCAATGTTAGTGGGTAATTTTTGGGCAAAATTGTTGGATGGCGAGCATCAAAGCCAAGCACTGAGTTTTTGAAGTGGCCACCAATTTGAATCAAACCAGTAACCTTGAAAGCACAAAAGACAATCTGAGCAGCAAAAATATTGACAGTCAAAAAACTTAATTTTGACAATTTCGCCTAATAATATTGCAAGTTCCAGCCTTCGAACAAAGTAATTTCGATTGAAGATATTATCCTTGTAAGAGCGAACGTAAATGCCTGCTCCATATGCTTCAAGGCTTCAAGGCATCGCAAAATGCATGAATTTGTATCATAGCATCAGGGTGTAGCACGTAGCGCGAAAATGTGGCGTGGGGCATCAACAAACCATTCAAAACGTTGTACAGGAAGTATGGATTAATTGTGATAAGCTCACGTCCCACAATTACTTGTATCACCACATGAGCTGCAAAAGAAATTTAGCCTTGGAACGCTTCGTGTGCTTGCGGGTATCAAGTTGAGGTGCGAGCAGCTCATACCGACGTCGCTCTCGGACTAGTTGCCCTTAGCAAGTAAGTTTGTTGTTTGATGCACTTCTGAATTGCCGTTTGTGACTAATTTGCAAAGTGTCTGTGGGAGAGTCACGCTATAATATGCACTGGAGTATATTATCTGGAGCACTTACCCGTACGCACCGATACATTTTGCAAGTGTTACTAGTGAGAGCAATGGAAAAGGTGCGAAAACGAATAAGCGTGTTGAAAAGTTTAGCCTGAATTGTCGGCCCTGATATAAGTATACTATTCAACGAAATTCCAGGAGTTGTTGCGGCAGACCCACCGAATATAACTCTCAGCTTACTGTGGGAAGGTCACCCAAGCACTGTCTGCCAAATTTTGTGACTCTAGCCTAAATATTGTGGGAGATATGAATTTTCGCGATTTACGGGGGCGGGAGTGGGCGTGGCTGGGAAAATTTTAACGGATCTTTAAAGGGGGTGACCAGGATATCAAGTCGAGATATCAAGATCACAATTTTTGGGGGAGGTCACTAGCATTCTACGTACCAAATTTAGTAACTCTAATTTTAGTATTGAGGGAAATATTCAGCTTTTATCGATTTGCGGTTTGAGGTGTATCGACATGTTTTCGATTTGTCAGCCTCCCAAAGGAGCCTCGACTTTGCCCATATCAATCGCGGCAGCAACCCGAGATATAGTTCGTGGAAAGAAAACCGAAGGCGCGAACGTAGTAATATTAACATTTGTAAATATCGTTGCCTGTATCGACCGTGGCTACGGCCTAGGGATAACGCGTTGTCAGAGAGCCCGAAGGCACGATTTTAGTAAAACTAACGTTCGTTGACGTCGGTGGCATCTCACCTCGACTCTGTAGTTTCCGCTGTTCGTATTGATCGCGGCCACGAGTGCACACCGAGAGCACAGAGTAGATATAACCGTTTTCTAGTAGTTAGAGTGTTGTGGTATCATGACCCGGCACCTTGTGTAACATCGGCTCCGAAGTCCCGAACGTAGTAATCGTGACCCGAACTTACACAAGCCTCTCCCTTTTATACTACCACGCCTATTTCAGCTAAATGTCTCGTAATGAATTTCTTGTAATGCTGGACCTGTTTAAACTGAGAATTGTACGTCGGCCCAGATACTACTTTATAAAGTATTCCATGATATAAATGTGTCATAACGTAAGGCAGTTTTATGCAGGCATTGGCTTTGCTTTAAGTATCCTATTCCGAATAATCAAGTGACTGCATGTGGCTGTCAGCGAAATTTCGCAAAGTGCGCGAAGCGGCATCACAAGGTATTTACTTATGTCCTGCCCAAGGTCAGTCAACATATGCCAGACAGACGAATATTACCTTTGAACTGGCCACATTTAAAAAATTTGCGTTTAGCCGACCCTAATTTTTTTATTCCCCAAGGTGTAGATATCTTACTGGGAAGCGACATTGAGCGTATATCATTTCCGGAAATATTCACGAACGTGCGTCACTTCTATCATCATACGCATATCCACGAATGATGCAAGGGAGGAGCTTGACAACATGTTACGCAAGATTTGGGACCTAGAGCAATTTTTCAAGGAGTCTCCACGTTATAAAAGTAAAAAT
Source organism: Drosophila robusta (assembly GCA_035043565.1). Taxonomy (NCBI): domain Eukaryota; kingdom Metazoa; phylum Arthropoda; class Insecta; order Diptera; family Drosophilidae; genus Drosophila; species Drosophila robusta. The sequence goes on from JAWNMW010000414.1 coordinate 122,413, forward strand.
GTTGATGCAGCATTTATGGAAAAAGAGTAGTTGGCTGGAATGAATTAGTGCCAGCAAATGTTAACAGACATAGGAAGATCTCGGTATATAACAAGGGGATTACAGAACGCACCGGCAGAATTGCATATCATTTGTAATGAGTAGGTAGCACTTAGACAACACACTTTTCACTCTAAGCTTAACGACGGAATTAGCGAATATAAGCTGGCGTAATGTAAACTGAGGTGGCATAGGCCACAATGATTATAAGGAATTATAATATCCGTGCAATGCCATGGATCATCGGGCACTGTTAAGTGTAATCAATGAGAACAGAATCTTGACTTATCACAAGATATCATTGGAAGAGATGACCAGTTCGAATTTCATAGGTCAATATTTATCATATACACGACTTTTCAGGGCTTATAATAAATGTTTGATTCGACATTTCGGCACACCAAAGTACGAGCGGAAATGAAGTGAGCTGTCAGTCAGTGAACTAGAGGAAAGTCTTACAGATGTTATACGAAAGCTGCAGAAGGGTAGAATGAGATAGAATGGAAGACACTCTCTACTGGAAAAGAAATTCCAAAGAATAGCCATTAATTGGATTTTAAGCCATATTATGATAAGGACGATAGGGTCTTTCGGTTGGGGCGAAGATTGTGTGATGCCCTTCTACCAATGAATGAGAAACATCTGTTTCTGCATATACATTACATGGATGTGCATCGCTCACGCTCAATTATATAAGAAAGAAGATCTGTATCCTCAATGGGCGCAACACGGTTCGGTTTGGTATTAATAAATGTGTCACGTTTTGAAATGAAACCTCAGTTTGCAAATCAACAAATGGGCAATTTACCAGCAGTTCGGGTTCGGCCCTCAAGGAGGTGATTATGCTGAGCCCATGAATATTTCGTCATCCAAAGGGAGAGGACGAGTAGCGCAAAATGCATACATTGTTTTTATAAGTTAGGTGACCAAAGCCCTACATTTAGGACCGGTTGGAGATTTAACGTCAGATGCGGTTTTAGGAGCATTGTATTGATTTATGGGCCGTGGTCTATGACATTTGTTGTGATTGTGGTACAAATTTTGTTAGAGCCAACAAAAAATTATAAGCTGGTAAAATATCGTCCTTTTCAAATATTTATTGATCGAACTACATAGCGGTAGTTGCTAAGCTATTTAAAGTATGTAAGCGTCAGTCTACATGATCGGACGCACTTTCTGTGCAGCTTGAATTGTATTAAATCAAATGTAAGTTTTTGTTCAAAATTCAAAAATCGTTATAACGCTCCAAGCAGCCACGGTTGATAACTTGGCCGCAGGCGCATCATATCTACGAGCAATTTTAGGCTCCGCACATGGCGCAGCCAATCGTCCTGCGTCGCCTGCGGCTTTAAAGATGCTTGTGGTGGACTGCGAGCCTGCATATGTGTAAAAGGGATTGTTGTTACATCAAATCACCAGGGGTGCCAGTGATATGCCTTAGGACTTAAGCTTGAAAATCAATTAAACCAATTACGCGCTTTGTTTTACCCATTTCTGAAATTTCACAATTGATTATGTATTTATGCAATAAAAAGCAAAAGCCACCATCAAAATAAAGAAACGCTGATGCATGCGCAGATCAACAAATAGGTACACACTGAATAAAAAAATTACATCATTTTCATAAATTTTTAATAAATGGCTTGACCAACTTTCACGATATTCGGAAAAAATGAAAGAAAAAAATGACTGCCGCATGCCTCTTCATACGAAGTCAACTTTTATTGCTTCTAAAATAAAAATGTCTTCCAGATATCTTGCCGATACAGTTAATTGTTTAAAAGTGGTGAAATGAATTAACGCAAACTATATTTTTTATTCTAGAAACACGTTTATTGGATTTTAAGAGAATACATTTGAATTCACTTTATTTAAACATGACATGATTATTAACTAACAAATAAGTTTCATGTTAGAGTAAAACAAATGAAGTATTCGTAACAATTTAAAAATACTAGTCGGTCTTTTGTGTATTTGGTGTTCCATTCCGCCGTTCTAAGTTGATTGAAGGGATTTGACTGTAACGGACAGTCAAGTTATTTCTTTCGGTGGAGCAAATTTTAAACAACAGTTTCAAGTTTGACTACGATGGATCAAACAATTCGAGATAGATTTATTCCCCAGCAATTACTATATTTTATTGCTGGTCGGCGCTGCTGTCAACAATTTGCTTGTACGTTTCGTACATCTGAGCACAATATACTCATCGATTCCGCACGAACTTTGGGTTTACATTCCCAGTACATTTTAAGTAACGGGCAGATATGTGTTAAAGTATTCAAGCGATCTTGCCGACACTACTTAGATGAGCCGAAATCATTAAAGTTGTCCCGCTCAACTATATTGGACATGTTCACGTTGTTGACACGTACAACCGTCGTGGGAAAGGATGAACTTCAAATATGTGCAGATTACATTGGCCACAACTGGTGTTTTAAGGTTCCGTCTTTTTATATCCCTTTAACATCTCTGAACCAACCAACAATACGTATCAAATCGGAGAAACACTGCAAGTTCTTAGCGAGAGCTTCAAGCATCTCGTGTCACAAAGACATTCTTGAATCTATTTCTGGTAATCGCGTTACTGTTTTCGATGGTAATCTTTCCTTGGATAAATCCGTTTTATTACCGCTAATCATTTTAGAAGAATTTAAATCCAAAAATTCAAATTGTAAAATTATTTGCATCGAAAAAGAGAACATTATTGCAATTTACAATTGCGAGCGTTTCTCCGAATGTTTAGGTGAAAATATTGGAGAAACTGTGGGAATCCAAGTGCCCCAACACAGTAGCATTAGCTCTGTAACACATGTTGTGTACACAACCGCCAAATACTTTCTACGTTCATTGTTTAACAAGGACTCCAATAAACTGAATCAAATTAGCCACTTTGTGGTTAACGATGTTCACATGTACGCTCCCTATACTGATATCTTACTTTATGAATTAAAGCAAGCATTGCATTTGGATCAAAATCTTCGAATCATACTACTCTCGCAAGCGTGCGACGCAGAGCGATTTATTAACTTTTTTGGTGAAGGCACGAATTTCGACATAGAACCGTCGAGTCCACTTGACTTTCACATATCTTATTTGGAAGACATCAGACACAGCATTGCTTTGGCGGGTATCCACAAAGGCACAGAGGTTTACAAAAAACAGCTTCAATTGTTTAGAAATAAAAACCAAAGAAACGAACAAATGGATAAGTGTTTACAGGCCTACGAAGAGCTTGGGACTGATGTAGCAATTCGTCCACTTTTGTATTCAATAAATTATGATCTGGTACCAGTAAACTATCAACACTCACTTACTGGGAAGACGGCTATCTTTATTGCCTCCCAACTAGGCAATGCCAATCATCTTCGCTTGTTATTGTTCATGGGTGCCAATCCATACATTGTGGATGAACAGCATGAAAATGCTAAAACTATTGCTGCTTTAAATGGGAACATCGAATGTATTGACATCCTTGATAATTATAGTCATCATGGCTACACTGTTAAAAATACCAAACCCGAATTTGTTGATTTTGATGTTGTAATCGATATAATGTATCTTCTCTGTACACAGCCTGAGTTTTCACCAGGTAAGATATATCAAAGTATACTTTTGATTGCCGTTTTGAAAGTATATAGCAGATGTGGCAGCTAAATATATAAAATATATATATATTTTAAATATATATAATTGTTATCACATAGATTTTGGAAACTTTGTATGGGCACCGAAAAACTTAAACATAGATTATGCGTGGTACATATTAACTTAACAAAAGGCAAAGTTAAATTTCAACACATCTTATATATCTATATAAAACAGAAGTTTTTCTAAACAAACTGCAGATTCTACGGAGTCAAGTAATTGAAAACTACAAAATTATAAACAAGTAAGCACGTTGCAGTCGGACGTAACCGACTGCGTATACTCGTTCATAGTACACAGCAGTTATTATAGTTATTTTGAAAAAATATAGAATTTTTATATTTTCGTAGGGGTGTTGGTGAGCGTGGCCAACATTTTTTGACTATCTTAAGAGGTCACCCAAACACTGTCTGCCAAATTTGCCGAATCTAGCTTTAAAATTGTAGGAGATATAGATTTTTGCGATTGGTGGGGGCGGGAGTGGGCGTGGCAATGAAATTTTTTACGGATCTTTAAAGGGGGTGAGCAGCCATCTACGTTTAAAATTTGGTAACTCCAAAATTGTGGGATATATAGTTTTTCGCGATTTGCTGCGGCGAAAACTAATCTATTTTGGTGACTAGCTTAAAAACTGTGGGATATATAGCCATTTCCGATTTTTTAAGGCGGGGGCGTTGTAGTGGGTGTGGCCGGGAAATCAAGGTTTTTGGTGGAGGTCACTAGCAATCTACATACCAAATTTGGTGACTCTTTAATATTGTGGGAAATGTTCACCTTTTATCGATTTGCGATTCGAAGTGTATCGACATGTTACCGATTTGCCAGCCTCTCAGTGGGCGTGGCACGAAAATATTAACACTTTGAAGCAGATAATTACAAACATATACCTTAAATTTCAAGTCTCTGTCTTCAATAGCGCCGAAAAAATTGCGTTCATCCGGACGGACGGACATTGCACAAAACGTATATATTCTTTTCACGTGAACGATTATAAAAACAAAAGATAAACTTAACAAATAATTTAAAAAATCAAAATTGATTAATTTATTCTTTGTACTATGTGGGAAATCCATTTTGTATCAATACGGCTACGTAGCGAATCTTTATTTTCATAGTAAGGTTCTGGCACTATTCTACATTATGACGTACCAAAACTCCCTAAATTTTATGAATAATATATCGAAATGCGTTATTTTTTTCTTGGCTACGATATTTAACAACATCCAATTATTGATTCCGACGGAAATCCGACGATAGCCACTCGAAAAAAGCCATGGACTGCCTGGAAAAATGTTTTCGTTAGATGAGCTTTATGCTTAGAATCATTATCCTGGAATGTCAAAAAACGGTCATATTTTCATTCGACCACGGTATTAAAACGTTAAGTATGTCAACATATTTCTCTTTGGTCAGTATGCCTTTTATGCGGTGTATGGGACCAACGCCATTCCAGCCCTATTCATTGCTGCCATATCCATGCTCTACTATGGTTGATGCAAACATAAGATTTAATTCCTAGCTTTTTGGTCGTCGAGCATGTTTTTTAATATCTAAAACTACCCAGATCTCCCCAGATAATAAACCTTTATTTTATCACTCCATACCACATATTTATATTTTTTCGGAGCCCAGTCAACATAGCTCTTAGCAAAATTCTATTCTACGCTTTCTTTGCTTGAATAGCTTCGTCCGAGCAAGGTGCCCATGAAGGCCAGCTTTATCAATCATCTAAAAATGATCGGTTTTGAAATTTTTAAGCTTAAAAAATAGCATTAAAAACTATTTGTTTTTGCAATTTATTTAGCCTGATAGGTCGTGCCGTCTCTGAAACTCTATAATTTATTTACGAATAGCTGCACGGCAGATTTCCCCAGTACATATGATTGGCGATGTAATAACCAAAATTTATTACAAATAATACAAATTGTAAGCACTAAAAACAATAAAAACTAAGTTAAATATTAGCAAAATTATTCAAAATATTAACATATTCTTCGCCAAATAATATTTATATCCAATTAGCTGTCAAGCATCAACCATGGTACGCAACGTAATAATCACAATTATTAAGAAACAATGTCATCAAAGATTGTAATTAGACCGTTAATTTAGAGAAGGATAAAGAGAAAAAACATAATAATGTATCGATAGGTCTGTTGGTGTTATTCTGGGTACAGAAGTACATAATCAAGATTCTCGTTTCCAATTACTTCTCAACTGTATGTATATACATATATATAGTAGAATTGTCAGAATTTAATTGAATTTCGTCACAATGCTTTCATACATTTATCAATTAGAGCTAAAGCCACCAAATTTGATTCAATATGTTCTCGTGAAGCATATGCAGGTTAAGAATATTTCGGATTTTGGATAACTCTTCCCACTCGCCCCATATAAGGAAAAAACGCAATTCTTATTACGTACTATAAATTTCATTAAGATCATGTTCTTAGTTATTTACTAATTTTAAAAACATCGATGTATCGATGTTTCGTTCAGCACTAGTTTGTCGTATAGTTCTTGAAAAGATTTCTAATGATTGGTTTTGTTTTGTTTTTTCTTATTAATAAGTTTCACTTCCACATCTACACTAATCAGTTGAAAATAATATGTAGAAAGAAAATGGCATGTTTTTATTGACCCAATTGTTTACGGCATTTATTTTTCATTTCGCTTGTCCAATGACATCTAATTTGAAACGTTTGCGAAGTGCATTGATGTTTGATGTTTGTTTATTCTTTTATTGAATCTAAAAAAGTTAAACTCATTCACTTTCATTTTATAACAATCGTTGCGATACATGAATAATCAATTTTAAACATATCTACATACAAAATAAATAGGTCCATCTCTATGTGTATATCGATATATTGAATATTCCCATTTTAATATTATTTTGTATCAAACAAGAATTTAGTTTTGCATTATTAAATTAAAATGAGCACATATTCTGAAAGTAATGAGGGCAAATTTATTCCGGCAACCAAGCGACCAGATGGCACATGGCGTAAAGCACGCCGAGTCAAAGATGGTTACGTACCGCAAGAAGAAGTCCCACTATATGAAAGCAAGGGAAAACAATTTGTGGCCCAAAGACAAACTGGAGTGCCTCCAGGCATGTGTCCACTTTTAGCAGCTGAAATGAAAAAGGTGCGCGAGAAAAAGGAGAAAGCGAAAGCTAAGAAGGTTGAGAAGCAGTTAACAGTTTCAGGAAAACCGATGCCAGACGCTGTGGGAATACCTGCCTCTACAGCGCCCAAAAATAATTATGACCCTGCTAAAGATTGCAAAATGTCCATGCTATCAAAAACTTTGGACGACACTATTACGCTAGTTGACGTCCTTGAGATTGATATAGCAAAACAAATAAAGAAGTTGAGGAAAAAAATACGAGAAATTGAGCAAATCGAAACTAGAATTCAAGCAGGCGACATAAATAGTCTTGACAAAGATCAACTGCAAAAGGTGAAAAAGAAACCGGAAATTTTAAAGCAATTACAGAAAATTGAGACTCCTACCGAACTGCACACATAGTTATCTACTGATAAAACTTGTGTTTTATAAATATTTTCATTTTAAGCCAATTTAAATCATTGCCTGCCTCTGCTTACAGTACCGTAACATGTCTGTTAAATAGTTTTAATAGTTTTAATTTAAAACAGCTAATTCTATCTGTTTTAAAAATGTGTGGTTCCGTTTATCTGTTCTTTTTTGACTTAATTAGCAAGATGAACGGCTTTAATTTAATTATTTTATAAATAAATACAAAACTGCAGTTCAAATTTTGCGTATTCTATTTTATTTTAATTTGTCATCTGTATTTTTTCAGGAAACATATTGATAATTTTGCCGACTTATTACCATTTAGTAAAGCTGAACTATATGTTGTTAAGTAATCTGTTAACAGGCAATTTGACAGAGCGTTCTATATATTTGTTGCACGAGAACATGGACAAGGAATATTTAGACTCCTTAGTTAAAACTCAAACTGACACTTTAAAAGTCGTTTTGGCCACTGAGATAATCGAGTCATTGCCACTCCCAATTTCATTTAAATATCTAATAGATGCCGCAAGCAGGATGAAAACGTTATTTGATGGTAATACTAGCAGTACTGAGGACAGATATGAATGGGTTGCAAAAGATTGCCTTTCAAGAAGAATATTAATTCTTGATACGAAAGGTTGGTTAAAGTATTTGTTGGTTCGCATGAAGTAAATCTAAGTAAATATTCTTTTTCAGCTTTTGCTGAAAGGTACTGTTTTCGGCTAATAACAAAAGAAACATTTCAAATTCTAAACACAACAAGTATACCATTACTGCAGACAATGCATTTGGACAAAATTTGTTTAACTGTGAAATTATTGTCACCAAATTCGATTATTAGTGAATATTTGACTAATACCATCGCACCGCCGCCCCTAATAAACATTCACCAGACTGTGCAGTTTTTGAAGAAGATCGACGTGTTGGATGAATCAGAAGACGTCACATGGTTGGGCTGTCGACTGATAGATGTTCCTGTGCCTTGCCAACTCGGGCGAACATTAATGTTTGGTATTTTGCTACAGTGTTTGGATCCGATATTAACTATTGTGAGCTCACTAACCACATCGGATCCACTGAGCATACCTTTTGACGGGGACATTGACTGTATATGGGATAAATTTACTATTTACATACAAAATCGTATTAAAAACGAACGTTCCCGTTTAGCAGAAGACCAATTTTCAGATCACTTAATTTTTGTTCGTCTGTTTCAAGAATGGCAAAGCCGATTAAAAGATGACAATCCGCCCTTATACCTTACCGATGAGTACGAATTCGTGCTTAATGGCCTAATGGAACAGTTAAATTTAACCCGCACAACAATTGTAAGTGCTTTGCGAGCTGCTAACTTGATACATAGCCAAGGTCACTTAAGTATACAAAGCATTAACATGAAGTCGGGCAGTTGGCCATTAGTTAAAGCCGCGTTAACTGGCGGCATGTATCCCAATATTTGCGCAGTGGATGCAAATAAGAAATGCCTTAATTCGGCGCACTCAATAAACGTTCATCTGCATCCCAATACGGTGCTTCGAGATTTTTTGGAACCATTTAAAATATCTGCACAACGGATCTGCACACAATGGGTCGTCTGTACGAAACAGAAGAGTAATATAAAATATGCAACGGTTGTTGTTCCGCTAGCGGTGGCTATGTTTGCTGGTAAGCTTGGTGTTTTTTTTTGTTAAGAATATATTTGATATAATTGTTTTTACAGGATCAAACAAATTAGGACTTGGGCACATCTCAGAGATTCAGTCGTCGTTAGATGAGACCAGCATTAATTTTTTTATCGATGAATGGATTTGGATGGTTGTGTCGAAATCTGATTTCGAGCTTGTGCTAAAAGTACGGCAATACTTTTTTAAAATATTTCAATATTTTTTAAAATACTGCAGTCAGTTCGAAAAATGGCGAAGCGATTCCACTTTTTTAAGTCAGCATCTTCTTTTATTTGAAACGTTGAGTATAATATTTGAAAATGAAGACGTGAGTGCCGGATTTAAAAAGTGTTCAAATATTGGCTTTCGACCTGCCTTAAAGTTACCGAATTTATATTTGCTTAGTGTTATTTCCCACTTTACTTGGAAACAACAAATAGATAATAAAACCGCTATGACGCAACAAGAGCCTAATTTTAAAATTCACTCACACCTTGTTGAAAAACAATTTTTTTTGCTGTACATAGAAGATAATCCCAATAATTTTTACAAAAAAAGCAGTGCAAATTACATTGAAAGTGTGATAGGAAAATTTGCAAGGCCAATTGAGTCACCTAGGCGACACATTTATGTTATTTTGTATTCAAAAAATCCGGATATAATGCTTAGCATTTGTCGAGCCAAAGTTCAAAAGGATGAATTCATTTTAAAGGAGTATTTTAGGAACGCAATTCCATTGTGCGAAATTGTGTAAGTATTCTGTTTTAAAGAATAAATAAACATTTATAAACAGGGTATCAAACTAAATAAAGTGTCAATAAACAAATAATACATCGCAAAGATGTTCGCCAAAATATTTGAATCAATCAAAACAAATTTAATTTTAATGTTAGTTTTCGTTACGTTTGATACTCAGTTGTAAATGTCATTGATAAAGATTTTAAACTTGTGAATTGCTTTAAAGGAAGGCCTGTGCATCTATAAATGTGAGTGTTCCGAACTTTGATGGTCGTTTTATGTCGACTCTTATAGACAAAAGAGTTGGAAATATAATTATGGATTTATTTGCTTTTCGACACCGTTGGATACACACAGAATAGAAAATGTTAATTTTACAAACTGTTAGTATTAAGTGCGTTCTATAATAACAATAGTTTTAAAATGATCTGTCAATCTGCAGGTTACATTTTGGATATATTTAAGCATACATTATGTAAAATGCACATATATAGTGTATAAAGTTATGTATATAGTTTTAGTAACTATTTCAAAAGCCCTTTACATACATAAATAATCTCATGAATACTTAAATATTTTATTTCGCTAAGAGTAAACAAACATACATATGCAAACGCATAAGGTTATATGTTAATGCTTTAACATAAAGAAATGTAAATAAATATGACGGTTTCTTGTAGTGTTATTTAATGAGTGCAGATAAGATAACGAGAATGCTAATCGATTATTTTATAAAAGAAATAATATTTTTGTATAATACATTTGGTTTATTTTTACAAAAATATTTGAGATTATTACAGAAAATGATGTGTACCTTCAAATACACGGAAATGGTATAATAAATTTACAATTATTTTAAAGTATAAGTCAATGGCACCCACAAGATTTTACGATCATGTTTCTATACTTTTTCAAGTTGACATTCTCATCATTAAGATGGTATAAAACAGGCAGCGCTCCCAATCGCGTTGGTGCACAGCAGGGTTTTGGTACTCTTTTAGGTTCGAGCAGGTGCACTAGTGTTTGGACTATTGCGTGATTGGTGGCATTCATATGTGCGTTAAGTGGAAAATTGCATTCCCCGCTGCAATAAAAAGCCCCGTAACCGTCCGGTGCAATTATCCAATCATGCCATCCCAAATCTTTAAAGTCAATGTAGAGTGTTTGCATCTGACAGCTTCGCGTATTTTCTATTGCACTATCCACAAATGGATTTGGTGGCTCTGATTTATTCTTTTTACGCTGATGTAAAGTGCTGCGTTTTGTTCTCTTCTGTGTACTGTGGGTGGATGTGGTTTTAATGAGTTCCGGACCTCTGAAAAATCCTATCATAAAAGGTTGATTTTCATCATCCGCCTTGATTCTACGATGTATTAATCCAATGTCGTCAAGTTTAATCTCGCGATCAGGTTTGTTAAGTGCATGTGCCCCGATATAAATACCGTGATTTTCGTTTGAATTGACACGCCAATCATGCAACGCTTCTGTAACATTAAGCTCAAGCCAGCCAACATAGTCACCTGTTGTATTGACGGAGGACAGTGGTTCTAGCATGTTCTGAGCCGATCCTCCTGATCGTATCAAATAGACTGTGACTGTAAATTGCTTGTTAGTTGTAAGCCATTTACCTTCGTTAGAGTTTTGGTAGATACGTAGCTCGGCCATCATTAGGTAATTGTCTTTTGGAATATTAGTAACATCAAACCATAGCCGGCGCCCGTGCTCATGTCGCATTTCTTCCACATTGTGATTACGTTTGTTTAAAAAAGTCATTATAATATCACTTTCATCTATGGCACGTTTGTCAAGATCTGTAATGAAATTCTGCTCACTTCCAGTTGCATCGCGTTTAGAGCGGCTGTGATCATTTTTGTTTTGATTAACCAGACCTTCTTCGGAAGTAATGCGATAATAAACATCAAGCAAAAACTTAGGCGCCGACTTTCTTAGTGACAATCCATGGCTTCTTCGATATAATGGACGATCTGCTATTCCCAAGAATTCTAATATTTCATAAGATACATCCAACTTGTCGTCATCGGTAAGCACACGTTCCATTATTGTCTGATCTTTACCATTATCTATGTATATCCCAGACTGTGTGGCGCTGGTATATGGCACAGTGCAAATAATTAAAATTAGCCAAAGCGAAGGTACAACTGATGGTGTCATGATGGTTCGCACAGTAAACATCTTTTAAGTATTCAGCGCTAGGTTATGTGAAACCTAGACTGTATTAAACTAAAACTATTATATTGAGATTTTTTATGTGTGCAGTTATTTATGTGTACATTAAAAATACATACACACTTGTATTAAATTCGTTGTATGTATCTTAATCCCATGGATGCATTTTTTTCTTGAATCCATTTATTAACAAGTTGGCAGGGCTGCTACAGTGATCTACAGGAGATATTAGCTCCGGAACAAACTATGCTGGTTCCTTTTATCTATAGTTTGAATGATGCTATTTTTATTAATATACAATAATATACAATATACATATAATATATGATAAAGTTGAATAATTATAAATCTTAGTAGTAAAACATTAACATATGAATTAAGTAGAAAAGTTAGAGATATATAAAACAATTTAAATTTAATTTGCTTCCGTTGATGAGTTTCAAAATCAGCTTTTATTTTATTGCAAGAACTTTTTAAAACAATTTTTAGATAATGTGTTTATGTATTGTAAAGACACAAAACATTTTATTAAATACTTTATTTTACACTACCGTTGTATTTGTCGGTAGCAACATCAAAAACAATTGAAGCAACTTAAAAGTGAATAGAAAATTTATTCAAATTTTGTTTTGCGCCATTTATTAAATTAAACAGCTGTTTGCGATATTACAATCGAATCAACTCTGCTCTTCGGTTGTTCTTTTATACATTAAAATTAAACTTTCATTAAAAAAATGAATTTGACTTTAAAATTATTAAATTATGTTAACGTATAATTATATTAGTCATTTTTTAACTAGATACAAAATCATTTAAGCTATCGATAAATTATATTTAATTCCGATTATTTGTTTGAGTAAAATGTAGGCAGATTGATCTCTTTTTGGAAAGTGCTCAAATAGTTTGCAACTCATTGTAAAAGAGAAACAGTCAGTAACAAGTCAGTTGAGCACAAGGTGAAATTACGAAAATTGATTAGGTGAGTAACTACATAGCATATTTAACACTTTTAAATGCATGTGAACGTATCTATGTGCGCATATATACTTTTGTTGTTTGGAATTAAAATTCTACAAGTGTGTGAGAGAAATTTTTAATTCAATTAGATAGGCTCGCGAACTATGTTAAAATTAAATGAATATATTATAAATAGACATGTGTTTTCTATTAGTAATATTATTGTATATATACATATAAATATGTTTTACATACATATGTATTTCCGTACTATGCCATTAAACCTGTTTCAACTTCGCAGTCAAAATATGAAAGTGTGGTTTTAGATTTAAAAAATGTTTGCTTCTAATATTCATTTAAGAAAACAAACGTCAGATATAATATTTGTATATAGATATGTAAATTTCTAAATTGGTACGTATGTATGTACATAATGAAAGTCTTTCAAGCTCAACGAATTATGTTCATTTGTATGATGTCACCATTAAATTGGATATGATAAAAAAATACATTTGGGTGCGAACGTAAAATATAAAATGATTTGTTGTAACACAATTTGTACCAATCTATGTAACAAACCGATGCCTTTTGCTTTAGATTAATATTCTTGATTAGACGAAGTTCGTCACTATAGCCATATCTGTTTCTATGCAAATAAGTTTGCCAGTCTTATGACTAACGTAAATAAATTTCTTTGTTTTTGCCGCAGACAGTACATGTTCATATAAATTTGTTGCAGCCGGCATAATCGGAGATCTATATCATAACCAATAAAGGAAATGGATTTTAAAAATTGGCTGGGTGAATATATTCGCCATAACTTTCGTGAAGCTCAACCGATTTCAAAAAGATTAACTGCAATGGAAAACCAATACACATAGCATCAATTGAGTATTGTACATATAATAAAAGAATTCAATAGTTTGACATTTCGATAGTTTGATATCAGTTGAGCTTTACGAATGTTATGCCGAATATACTCAACATACAAAATTGAAAAAAAAAACAAGTGAGAAGGCTCTAGTCGGGAGCGCCTGACTAGGGCATACCCCAAACTCGGCATTTTCATAGATTTCAGTCCCCTTGCACACACAGAATCACACATGCACACATGTAAACTCAGGCGGCACGCTGTGAACAGCTTCTGCACTTGGCCTCCACTATGAAAACTAAATTCGTGAATAACTTCTAAACTAAGAGCATGATCTTAATGAAATTTCCAGGGCTTAAAATCTATGTACAAACCAAAGCCCAAGTCCGCAGTATTTGAATTGCGTTGTTTTTCACTTTTTTTTTGCATATATGGGGCGAGTGGGGAAGGGTATCCAGAATCAAAATTCAATATTCCTTACCTTATGTTTCACGCGAACATTTTAAACCAAATTTTGTGGCTGTAGATCTTATAGTGTTTAAGATATGCTCAAAAAACCGAGTCAAAAATTGAAAATTTGAAATAATCTTCATCTGCGTATGGTATATACGAACTTAAGTCCAAGTTTAGCTTTCTAGCTTTTGTAGTCTGCGAAATCGGCGCCTTCATAGAGACGGACGGACAGATAGACGGACAGGGCTAGATCGACTCGGCTAGTGATGCTGATCAAGAATATATATACTTTATGAGGTCTCCTTCTGCATATTACATACATTTGCACAGAACCATTATACCCTGATTTACCCATTTTCAATGGGTTCAGGGTATAGACATTGTTTAAAAAGGACCTTGGGCATGAATAGTGAGTAAATAGTATGTCTCATTGCGTGACTTGTAAAAATTATCATATTAATGTAGTACAAAAGTAAGTTAATTAAAAGAATTTCCTTTGGGATAAATTACAACTGCATGCTGAAAATTAATAAAATTCCTGCTCAGTTAACATGTTAAAAATAAAGCGAAGAAGATGGACGCACCTTTCGGTATTTGGGCTGCTTGAAAAATATCTGTACAAGTAATATCATTTCTTAAATAAAAACATTTTTTTTACAAGAATTTGTGTCGTCTGTTTGTATCTCTGCAAACTTTCCCTATAGTAATATTATGGGTTGGACATACTGTATCGGAGTCGGCCAAATCTAACCACAATGTCATAATGCCAAGCTGCCACAAAAACTATCCGTCTAAAACACAGTTCTTATTGCCTTTATATTTCATTGGTAAGGGCTAGTATTTTGGCTTTGACTGATATTTGTCTAAATGATTGTCTAACTGATTATTATAACCTTTAAAGTCTGACATAAGACATTTTCGATTCCTGCGAGGGAAGGGGCCGTGATCTTTAAAGGAAATCATCTGAAACTGTAGTAGCTATAGATTTACGCGATTTACCTGTCCACTGTAGACGTTGTAAAACATTTGTTGATCGATCTTTAGCTTGGCATTCTTTGTTAGCTATTCTGATAAGTTTGATTTGGCTGTCAAAGCAAATCAATATATATACTCATTTGTTTTCTACCTGTTACATACTTTTGCTAAACTTAAATTTTAAGTTTCACTGGCTAAAGGGTATAAAATAAAACTGTTTTTATCTTTCAAAAAATACAAAATGTAATGTATTCGTTTTAGCATGGATGAACTCAAAGGATTCTTTAAGCAGGCCGGGCAAGAATTTCTCAATGCTGCTGGTGAAGCCGCAATGGGTGCCGCAAAGGAAGTCGTTGGTTCTGTAATAAATGAAATATTTATAAAAAAGGAGGCTGATACCAAGCGAATACTGCCAAGCATTAAGAATATGAGAGTTGTAAGTATCAATACATTTGTATTATAATTAATATTTCATATACAATTATACCAAAGACAATATAAACATTAAGATGAGTAGCACCGTACAACAAAATGCTTTAAGGCAGCTTGATTTTCAAAACATTTTGCCAAGTTCAAGAGCGTCAAATACTTCGCTCGACGAGTGCTGCCAGAGTATTCATATTTTTATGTTTGTGCATGTATATATCAAAATATGTATGTTCTAATGCACTTCGTTGGGCTAAGGTGCGAAAAAATCCCATTTTGTTAGTTTTCTTGCGCAGACAGCGTCATTTCCCAAATTCATATTTTCTATGTTGTTTACTGAGGAAAGATCAATAGAAAATCGTAACTCTTTAATTGTTTACACTGTAATAATTGCAAGGTGTACAAATTTATTTTGGAGTAAACTTATTCTATTCTATATTCTATTTAAAAGTTCTTTCGGTGGTTCAGCTGAAATCCTGCTGAAATTTATTCAATTTATATTTGTTTGTTAAATATTAAGGAAGCATCCCTGACCCCATAAGTTAAAAATATTCCTGACCAAAAGGACAAGATGTTTGGATTTATTTATGCCCGTCTCGCCGTTTACGCTGCGATCTCAAAAACATTTCGACGAGAGATTCTCTTCTACCATACGCAGAACAAATTTGTAATTTTTCTACTATATCTTTCTCCACTTCATTATATGAATTATAAGTAGATTTTAAGACTAGTTGTTATTAATTTATTATATGACCCATCCAAATTGGAAAAAAAATCCAATTTAAGAGGTACAACCTTGGTTTGTACATACATTTGGATCCTCTTTTTAAGTCCAAAAAATTTTGTGAGCATCGGACGATAAATTTCCAAGTATTCATTCAAGTATTCAGTAAAATGCGCGGCTGAAATACCACACTAGAAAATTTGTCTTGTATGCAAATGTTAGAGCGTTACTTATCGTAAAGTTTATATTTTTCTTTGGTTATAATCTCATACATTTCTACTTCTTATATACTTTTAATATTTCGTCAATTATGTTATGGTCAAACAATATTTTTTAACTTAGCAACCCTTGCATAGTGATGCTAAATGTTTTGATAATGTAAGTACTTCAGACAGTGGCATTTGACAGTGGCATTTGCTGCACGGTCAAATCATTGCAGAAATTCTATTCTATGTGTTCGTGTGTATTGCAACTTTTTTTCTTTGTACCACATTTTTATTACATTGTTGTATTTACCGTGCCCTAATAAAAAGCGCGAACTTAAGTAAACTTTAAATATGTACATAAATATATGATTTGACTTTAATCAAAGTAGCAATTGAAAACAAATAAGTCGCCAGTTGCAAATTAATGCGCAAAACACAGGAAATTTTGTTGGCGCGATCAATAAAGGAGATCACCTACGATGTACATATCAAATCCGATTGGCGTGGCTAAAGAATGATTATTATTAGTATCACTATATTATGACAAGGGTATACAAGTTTATCAAAATATCAAAGTTAAAAATTAAAATGTATGTTGATACACGTGCAGAAAGCATGACGGACATTGTTAAAACCAATGTACTGTTTTACTGTTATTTAGAGTTGAGTAAAATGTGGTTACATTAAAGCCTAAATAAATTTGGACGTAAATTCTCTCTGCTTCTAAATTTATTCTTTCTTCCATTTGCGCAGATATAGAATTGATTACACTTGCTAGATTAACAATAATAATTATACGCTGAACCCATAACAATGGGTAAAAAGCATCTCAGATCCCATAAAGTATATATATTCTTGATCAGGACATCGGGCTGAGTTGATTTAGCCTTTTCTGAGTGATCTCGGAAAGTACAAAAGCTATGGACTCAAACTTAAGATCGGTAGATTCTGTAATACCACACGCAGTACGAGTTTATAATTTTGTTTCAATATTTTGCAGCGTTCATTAATATCGATTTTAGACTGGGTTTTTCTTAGTTTTCTTAGCACAATTTCGTCGTAGACTGTGAGATCTAGAGCCACCAAAATAAAAGAATATTTCGGATACCTCATCCTATTCGCCCCATATATGAAAAAAATATGAAAAAGTATTTAAAGACAAGGTTCAGGGTATTCACTAGTCCGTCGCTTCCGACTAGATCCTTTACTTGATTTTAGTATAATGTATAAAAGTTAATCTCATACATATTACTCGTCATTTAATTGTAATTGAAAACATAGTATGTAAGATATTCGTACATATTAAAAACTATATCTATCTTTTTAGTTGGGTGAAAACAATTCCAATCATGGACAGTACTCGGAAGTGCAGGATTATGAAACATTATTAAACAGCTGTCTGACGAATGGATCCCTATTCGAGGATCCACTTTTTCCGGCTAGTAATGAGTCTCTCATGTTTTCACGTCGCCCAGACCGCTATATTGAATGGTTGCGCCCCCATGTAAGTTTAATTACCTCTGTGTATAACTGTCGCTGCTTTTTGAGTTTGCATTTAGCTCTTGTATTTGGATATGTTTTGTATGTGGTATACAAAATATCGCACAAGTCAAATGTTTTCAGGTAGTCTTCTTATCCGAGGACAGGTTTAACTATTGATAGTTTAAGAGAGATGTAGGGCAATGGTGCTCTTCTGAGCTCTTTTGTTGGTCTAACTAATAGAAGGATAAGAACCAGACGTTTAGATCTTTCATATATAGAGAGTGCTTCTTACGTGAGCCATGAACCAGTATTTTTGCGTAAAGTCAAAATCACTGAATTTCATTCCTGCTCGATGGTCCTTCAAAACCTTAGATTTGTATACCAGATCGCCTGATTGGTGTCGCAATTTGCAAGTAAATGAGAACTGTTAGAAAATTAATTTAAGGACATCAACAGAAAATATAAAAAACGAAAATGGTGACAATACAGCTCTGATTTTCAGGTTAGTCTTAATTATAGCAAAAAAAATGTAAAAAGTCCATTCGTGAAATCTGATATACATCAATTAATACAGCTACACAACATCTTCTTTTATCGAAAACCTTGAGAATAGGTAATAAAAGGTAAACAGTGGCCTCGTGTCGCCTTTTACAAAGAAAGATCGGCATAATGCTAAAACTGAATGTTAGAAAGAAGATTGCTGTAAACTTCCCTATGCCTGCAGTTCGTTTTGCAACCCGTCAACAATTCTTTGCTTAGTTACCCCTGTCAGAGGGATATCGAGAATTTATTCAGGGGTTATCATTCCGTTGTCAATTGTTAACCTGCCTGCTGGTGGTACACGCAAACACTTTCACTGCCAATTTTAACTGAATTTAATTTTTATCCCCGAACCCATGGAAAATGATTAAATCAGGGTATAATGGTTTTGTGCATGTAACATACAGAAGGAGGCATCTACGACCCCATAAAGTATATATATTCTTGAGCCGATCTGTCCGTCCGTCTGTATGAACGCGTCGATTTCAGAGACTTCACAAGCTAGAATGTTGAACTTTGACTTATTAAGTTCGTGTATAACATACGATAACTTGCTAGCTCGGTTTTAAAGGCATATATTAGACACCATAAGAGCTAGAGCCGCCAAATGCGGTTCAATATGTTCGAGAAGCACACGCAGGTAAGGAATATTTTGGATTTTGGATACATCTCCCCATTCGTCCCAAATATGTAAAAATGTGAAAAAATTCAACAGATAGATTTCAATACAGGGCCCTGAAAATTTCATTAGGATCATGCTCTTAATTTTGTTTAGGCCAAGCGCAGCAGCTGTTCACAGCGTGCGGCGTGCGTTTGCATGTGAGTGTGTGTAGAGCCTTCTCACTTGTTTTTGTTATTCTGGGAATTGATCCTTTCTGTTAATGCCAACATGCCATAACACTAGATATCAATTACCGTTTTTTTTTATGCGAATGCCATTCATAAACGTTTATAATATTTTAATATGTATTCATCATATGTAGGTTCAGCAATAAATACTTTTGTGTCTTAAATATTAAGCATCAGCAGTTTGGCGGTCACAAAATTATTATTGACATTATTTTTTACAGGAAATCGTTGAAAATCCGCAATTTTTCGTAGAAGGTTATTCGAGATTTGATGTGCAGCAGGGTGAACTTGGCGATTGCTGGCTCTTGGCTGCTACTGCAAACTTGACACATGAATCATCTTTGTTTTTCCGGGTGATCCCTCCAGAACAAAGCTTCGAAGAGAACTATGCTGGAATATTTCACTTTCGATTCTGGCAGTACGGTAATGTTTTTTTTTAGTTATTTACAATTTAAAATACGTGTTAATATTTAAGTCATGTAAGAGTGTTCTAATCGATTACACGACTAAGAAAATACTGAGGGTTTCGTGTATATTTTGTAAGTTTTGTGTCTTTAACTCTTTTTCTATCGGGTCATTATAACTAAGAAAATATCGATAGACTGAAATATATGTCTGACTTCGTAGGAGATGCCTCTATCTGCTTAATACATACACATGCGCAACGTACATGGTCCAAAAACAGATCAACTGATTTTACGCAGCTTTTTATATCCTAAAGGGTATAATGGATTTGTGCAAATGAATGTAGCGACCCCATGAAATATATTTATTCGTGATCCGGACGACTAGATGAGTCACCTGTATGAACGCAACGATCTTGGAAACTAATAAGCTATAGTGTTTCTTCTATAGATAGCATACGCAGAATAAGCTTAAAGTCTCAAAAGTCATCACCTATCGTTTCTCCGATATTGATAAATACTTAGTCTGGAGCTTGACTGTATCAATTTAGGACCTTGCTTTGTTACTCCTATAGTTAAAAACTAATTTTAACTGGTATAGCCTTGCTCCTTGGTATGTGCATATTCCATATGTAAGCTTTGAAAATTACATAGTTACATCGTAGTTTCGACTTTAGCACTCTTACGCGTTAGACATATAAGCCTTATTTTAAAAATGAGTATCGGATCCTTAATCTAAATACAATACATACATTTATACATATATTCATCAGGTAAATGGGTCGACGTGATTATTGATGACCGGTTGCCTACGTATCGTGGAGAATTACTGTATATGCATTCGGCTGAGAAAAATGAATTCTGGAGTGCACTTTTGGAAAAGGCATATGCCAAGTATAAATATTAACCATATTAACCAAGATGTACAATTTTACTTATTTTTATTTTCTTAGGCTTCATGGGTCGTACGAAGCCCTTAAAGGAGGCACCACGTGTGAGGCGATGGAAGATTTTACAGGCGGTGTTAGCGAGTGGTATGATCTTAAAGAAGCTCCAGCCAATCTATTTACCATTCTGCAAAAAGCTGCAGAACGTAATTCTATGATGGGCTGCTCGATTGAAGCAGATCCCAACGTGCTGGAAGCTGAAACGCCACAGGGGTTGATTCGAGGACATGCTTACTCTATTACTAAGGTTCTATAGTTAACTCTGCGTGCTAAATATTATCTAAGTCTGTATATATCTACAGGTATGCCTAATTGATATAGTGACACCAAATCGGCAAGGAAAGATCCCAATGATTCGAATGCGCAACCCATGGGGAAATGAGGCAGAGTGGAATGGTCCATGGAGCGACAGCTCGCCAGAGTGGCGGTATATACCTGAGGAACAGAAAACGGAAATCGGCCTCACATTCGATAGAGACGGAGAATTTTGGATGTCATTCCAAGATTTCTTAACACATTTTGACCGCGTTGAACTTTGCAACTTGTCTCCAGAATCTTTCTCACAAAAAAGCACAGATGATCAGCAATACGGTAAACGTAAATGGGAGATGTCAATGTTTGAAGGTGAATGGACTCCCGGAGTAACAGCAGGAGGTTGTCGAAACTTCTTAGACACCTTTTGGCATAATCCTCAATACATAATTTCTTTGGCGGACCCCGATGAAGAGGACGAGGAGGGCAACTGCACAGTTATTGTAGCTTTAATGCAGAAAAATCGTAGATCTAAACGCAATATGGGAATGGAGTGCCTAACAATTGGTTTTGCTATTTACAATTTAACCGATCGAGACCTTGCAACCCGTCCACAAGGGTTAAATTTCTTTAAGTATAAGTCTTCAGTTGGACGTTCGCCACATTTTATTAACACTCGTGAGGTATTAAGGAGTAAATATTGTAATATAACCTCATTGACTTTTTATTTTGTTGAATAGGTATGCGCTCGATTTAACTTACCTCCGGGTCATTATCTTATTGTGCCTTCAACTTTTGATCCAAATGAGGAAGGAGAATTCATCATACGAGTCTTCTCTGAAACTCAAAATAATATGGAGTGCGTATACAAAACAAATGAAGAAGAGTTTGTATATTAGATGTAATTCGGCTGCAGATTTAATTTTTTATTCAATCTTATATACGAAATGCAATTTGCAAGGGGTGGGTATCTGACTACACAATTTATTATCTGTATGCATGTGTATTATTAACTAAATGTCTAATATAAAAAAGACACTACTTATCAATATTTATAAAAATAAGTATGAGTTGTGGGACCTATATGCTAGAAAATAATTGGATAAATAGGTTTTGAAGCTGGAAAAAATATTGTAGTTACCCAATTTTTTCTTTATATATTATATATATTTAATAATATTTTGTTGTAGTATGTTGCCACTAACAAATGCATAACAAAAACTTAATTTTGTACTATAAGTATTTAGTATTTCCGCGAATATTTGACTAACATTTAATACGTATTATGTAGAAATATTATGTATATATTCTTTAAAGCCCTAACAGTTTTATTTTATTTTTGACGTATAATATTTATAATGTATTTTAATACCCTGTACCCACTGAAAAAAAAAAGTGCTAAGGGGAAAATTATTTATGAAAATGTATATAACCTTATAATATATATAGCCATGTCCGTAATTCTGTCCATCTGTTTAAACGCAGTTATCTCGGACACTATAAGACAACAGCAGCTCGGATGTGGGTACAGGGTTTCTACTAGTGCGACATTTCTGACTAGAGCCCTCTAATTTTTTTTTCTTCGCTACGTATTATTGAAAGTCTTCAGAATGTACGACTTTGTTTAATTATGATTTCTGAAATTGTAATCATTGAAATTATTACTCCCCTACTTATTGAAAAGTTTGAGAAGTTCTATTTTTTGACATTCCATGTGTATTTTATATACTGTGATTGCAAATAAAAGCTTTAATTAATAAATACATCGTAAAGTAAACCTACTACAATCTAGTCTATTTTTTTCTATATTTTGAAAAATAAGATTTATTTACTTATCTCAATAATTTTAATTTTATTTGTAGTGCAAATAAAGAAATCCATGACATTTTTGTGTCATACATTTATTTCATATCCCTAAAACTTTCAGATGAGTAATACATTTCCAAAATATGTTTCATATTCAAGCTATTTTTGAAAGCCATTTTCTATGCATATTCATCATTTAAATCATTTTTCACTTTTATATAGAGAGAATGATGATCACGTTGGGTACGGTGATAATTCGGACAAAGTAAGTTAATGTATTCAAATCAGTTGCTTATTTACAATAACATTTTTGTAAGGTTATACCGGGTATTCCCACACCAAGGCCCGTGGATCCACAAAAAGACAGTTTGCGGCGACTGTTTGACAGCATAGCCGGTAAAGATATGGAAGTAGATTGGATGGAGCTAAAATTAATTTTAGATCACTCAATGCGAGATGGTAAGTACCCTGCACAAATATATTATTACTTTTTTAGTAAAACTTGGTCGTTGTCTAAATTTTAGATTTACCCAAGCCTGTTATGTTTAATCGGGTCCCAACAAATAATGCATTTGAAACTCAGGCAGGCACTGGAGAAGAATCTGGTAATGCCTGTGGAATACTTTCATTATTATGTGGTCCATTCCTTAAAGGAACTCCCTTTGAGGACCAGTTGGGAATGAATGATCAGTCTAATAAAAGGCTGATAGATGAAAATCCAACAGGTAATAAAGGTAAATATATTATATACCATTATTTCCACTTAATCCGACTATATACATAATGTGTATATATGGTGGCTGTAGCTCATATAGTTTCTGTCATAAAACCGATAATTATTGATGGTAAGAAAACGAGGCGATAAAATAAAATAAACTTGAAATTTCCAAGTACAGCTTTTGTAGTCTCCGAAATCGATAGTGAGTTGATAAATAGTAATACCAACAGACTTTAATTTTTATTGTTTCAGCGATTGATGAAACCAATATTTTGATATATTTGAGGCCCTAATAATGAAATGGATTTTTAACGATTTTTCGTGGGAGAAGCTTTTTTTAACTCTATATTTTTAATTTTATACATTTTTTTGTTCGCTATAATTTTTGTAAATCTTTACACCAATGAAACGCCAATAGAATAATAGTTTAGGAAATATTAAATTTTTTACTAAGTTCTGACTTTAAGTAATAGTGCACTAATCGGGAGTGGCCTTGGGCCTGTCTTTATATACGTTTTAATCCTCATGCAATCACTCATAAAGAAAATCACACGTACACCGCAAACTGAACACTTAACTCAGCAGCTGCATTTGGCTTCCACTATAGAAACTTAATTCTTTAATAACTTCTAAGCTAAAAGTATGATCTTTATGAGATTTTCAGGAAAAAAAACGTCGTAATGTATGTACAAACCAAAACGCAGACTGAATTTCATTTTTTTATATTTGGGTCAAGTGAGGGAAGGCATCCAAAAAGTGGGAGAACAAATTAAACCAATTAAATTAAATTTGGGGGCTGTAACTCTTATAGTTTATAAGATATGCTAAAAAAACCGGGGCTCGTTATTGATAATTCGAAAAAAGCCTTTCTGCTTGCTTCCTGCTTGATCTGCGGTGCCATGGACATGTTAGATAGACGGACAGGTCTAAATCGACTCGGCTAGTGCTGCTGATCAAGAATATTTGTACTTTATGGGGTCGGACATGTATCTGCCTGTTACATACATTTGTACGAAAACATTATACTTTTACCCATTTTCAATGGGTTCAGGGTATAATTATTGACAATTCAAACAAATTAGTTGGTTTATTATTGGCTAAAAGTTTTAATAATGTGTGTAAAATTCCAACATCTATAGTTATAACGAATTTTGAAAAACCTTTTTCCCATTTTTTTATGCAAAATGGCCATTTTCGAGCTAAAGTTTATATGGCAGCGATATGATTCCGTAGTCAGATTTTTTTAAACTTAGTTATAATCTGACTGTGATTATATTCAATTAAAAACTGGTGAATTTGGCTGGAATTGCTTCAAAAACAAAGAAAGCCCTACATAGCTGTGTTTTTCAGCAGCTAAGGCTGCTTCTGCTGCGTTGGGTGATATTGACTTTAAGTGGGGTGCCAGCAATTCACGTTTATCTTTTGTAAGATCCAAATCCTTAATCATTCAATTTTTCTGGTGAAAACTGCTTGACATACGTGTGGCCATTTGCGCTTGATTCGGTTGATGAGTTCGTCGAGGAAGATACATCCTGCTTTTTTTGTTTCGAATAGATTATTTCATTTGAATGGGCGACAGTGCCAAACTTTTCGGGATAAATACTTTGCATGTTTTTGCCCATTTCAATTTTAATTATTAATTAAACATCCCAAGCCGTATAATTCTGTATGCCTCAAAATCATGGGATCTGCCACAGGCACATGTTGTCTGTAAAAATATTTGTAACTTTTATCAGATACTGCTAATTTCAGGGCAACCATTATATCATTTAATTCATTCCATTTTCATAAGATAACTACACGTTTCCGAGATCAATTTCCAAATATGCTTTATGAAGCGCTCTTAAGCCCTCGCTGAACTTAATTTTCGCTTGCGTATTCAATTGTACATTCTGTGTTTTGGGAAAAGTACGGATGTTGTTTCTGCTATTCATGTTTTTTGTATGTAAGACAGAGGTTTATATTAAAGTGTAATGTACACAGTATGGTTTTGATGGGAAATTCAGATATAAACTTTGTCTGCGATCTTGGAGTGTACAATTATATACCTTAGCGTGGGATAAGTTACGAAGTATCACAGGTAATATGCGCATACAGCCCTGAGCGGAAAATCGCATAGAAACTTGGATGACCAACCGCATCTCTTAAATATGGATTCAACTGGATTCAACTATCCTAGTATTGTATATGTATACATATGTGTATTCTAAATATGCTTGACAACGGCCTACTTTTGTATGAAAAATGGGAAAAGCTTATAATATATTTTGGAATTTTAAATGTTTTTTAAGAAAAATTAATATAAAATTATGAATTTTTTCTTTGCATTTTTAATAATGTTTAGTAATAAAAAATTAAATATGTTCTATTGAACTTTTTGTTATGTGTAAAGAACTTAATTGTTTCTGTATTGGCTCTCCATTGGTGTGAACATATTCCACGACAAAATTTTAAAAATCAATTTCGTTCATCTATCAATAAATATCGTTTCCATGCATAGTGTAATCAGTTAGTCAAGATAAACTATATATTTATATATATATATATATTTATAAACGTTATATGTTTTATCACTTTCACAGCGATAATCGACGAGACTCATGGATTTTCCAAAGATATTTGTCGCTCTATGGTGGCAATGTTGGATGCAGATCAATCTGGAAAGCTAGGTTTCGAAGAGTTTGAAGCTTTGCTAACTGATATTGCCAAATGGAAAGCTATATTTAAAACATACGATAGCGAAAACTCAGGGAGAATACTAGGATTTCAACTTCGCGAGGCACTTAACTCGGCAGGTTATCATTTAAACAATCGGGTTCTCAATGCCTTAGGACATCGATATGGATCGAGAGACGGAAAAATCGCTTTTGATGACTTTCTTATGTGTGCAGTGAAAATTAAAACATATATTGGTAGGTCAAAAACTGAACATTTTTATTAAGCTATTACCTTATTTTGAAAATTTGCAGAAATATTCAAAGAAAGAGACGCAGAAAAGAACGAAACGGCCACATTTACTTTGGAGGAGTGGATTGAACGGACAATATATTCTTAAGCACTATAATATATGTTTTCTATACAAATATATATCTTTAAATACTGTCAGCAAATATTATGTATAAAATGTATTAAGCAATTGTCTATATGTAGTTTTTTACCATGTGAATTGAATGTGAGGGTGTGATTTGTTACGCTTATACGATATTTGCCTTAAAAACATTATATTATATTGAAAAAATTTAAACAATTTGTTATTTTTTTTGTTAAATATTTTTTGCAAAAATTCAAATAAAGTGTTCAAATTCAAAAATAAAGTTAACTTGTACTCTTTTAAACTCAATTAAGCAAATGAATATGTATGCGCAGCCTAGGTTCGGACTCATTTACCAGATCGCGATTGACGGCAGTGAACTCATTACAGGTCTGATGACGAGCCACTATTTAAAAATATTTTAGATTGTAGTAGGGAAGATGCCGACTTTATATAAACATGTAGCTTAATTTATTCCGTTGACGATAACCATTCTGGGGCTACTTCCACCAATCAAAACAAGGACGTTAAAGGGCGATGACCTATGGACAATGTTAAACGACATTGACTTGGTTAATGCGTAACTTTTCTAACCACAGCAGCCCCTTAACAGTTCTCTGACCCGCACAAATTTTGTCAATGTAAAAAATAAGCAAACTAATCAATGTCCACACATTAAACATTTAAATTAATGTGAGCCGCTGACCTGAGAGCAAAAAGGGCAAAATGTTGTATATATACATTTGGAAATATGACGAAGTGTGCGTTCATTCCCATCCCGAAAAACTTTTCTTGCTAGCACACCCGCTTTTATGTACCCTCACTAACAATTATTAATGATCCTAAGTGTTTATGCCAATCCTCGCCAATTCTTCACATATTTTACAGAACTCCTTAAATGAAAGGGAAGAGATTGACTGAGTATTAAAAAATTCTAAATTTTAGTGACTTTTCTGCTTGTGTTTAAGGACTATATGTATAAAGGGTCAAATATCAGGCCAACTCATTCAGCCGTCTACTGCAGCCGTCGATTCTTCGCCTACCGCCCATTCGTCTTTTTCTAATTCGTCGCCATATGCATCCACCTCTCTTGTTGCCCAATACCTCTGCAGTGATATTGTCCTGTTAGCCACAGCTTGTCGCCTCGCTCAGCAGCTTCAATTACGAGAGATTCTCGTTCTGTCAAGTTTCAGAGTACTAAACATGCCTCACCGCTGTGGTAACATAACTGAGAGACAACCAAGTTTCGCAGTTAATATCGCAAAGTGGAAGATTCCCGCCAAAATAGGACTTGCAGATTTGCACTCAAAGCCCCAGTGCGTGCAGGAATATTTAGATCTTGGTCATATGTCGCCTCTCGCTCCAGAATCCTTCGCAAATATTTTCTGTCGCATCATTGTGTGTTTAAAGAGGACAGTTCAACGACAAATGGCTCAAAGCCAGCATCATTTCTTTCCGTTCGTGCCAATGCATATACATAATTCTACTTTTGAAGCTGGCACGTACCAATTCGGGTCCGGCTGCCTTTTATTATTAAAAACGTTTTATAGCAAGCTAAAATTAACACATGAAACCTTGCACATAAACAAATAATCGTGTTATAAAAATAGCCTATGGAAAAGCTCAGTAGCGCAACGCTAGGTTTGAAAACTCTCAAGATCGACGTACTTCAGCACCCAAGAGAAGTTTATCTCAGAAGGAAGGTCACATATAGATAAGGTGATTAACAACAGACCAAAGTGACTTCCTTGTGGTTCTTCGGAAGGTACTTGAATAGGAAAATGGTCCAATGACAAAGCCCGTAAAGTAAACTTTCTGGGTTCTAAAAGTTCTTAACTATGTAGAGATTCAAAAGATTAAGTTTATGCACTACTGCCGAATGATTAACAGAGCCAAAAGCCCTTCAGTAAGGCTGTAAATAAAATCTGTTTGTATTTTATTTGGTATCCTTTAGTAACAAAAGATGTGAATTCCAATAAGTTAGTGGTAGTAAATCTTTATTTCATAAACCCGTACTGAAAGCTGTTAACTTCTTAAAAATCTTATGAATATCAGTCAACTAAGAAATACCTCTATAGTTCTGCATATTCGACTTTTACCCTTTTTTAAGAAGGGGAATAATAAATGTTTCTGTCCAAATGATAGGAAAGATCTTAATCCCACGAAAATTTTAAATAATTTATACAAACGATGTAAAATACCTTAGCATAGTACTAAGCACCCAGCCTGGTACTCATCTGGTATGCATTAGATCCCCTTAGGTCATTTAGTAGTGAACTTTCCGTGATTAAGGACAAAAAAATGCAATTTGTGTCATTTACATGATAAGGATACAAAAAAACCTAGTTGATTATACTGAGAACTATAATTCGTTTGAAAAAAATCAGTAAAAAAATCGGCGATAGTCTGAGTCAGCTGTCGTTTTATCAAAAAATAGTGTTGATAGTGGTAGTTGCTAGTTTTGACGATCTACGCTTCGCATTAACGAAATTATAGAACTGTATCCTACAACAAGATCCAAGAATGTGACTTGAACTAATTGTACATTCATGACTTTCTATTCCTTAAATTGATTAATTCCCATGTAAACCATATAGGTTGTTAGACCTAATTGAATCACAAGGACATAATGTAAAGCAGAGAAATGCAAAGAATCGACAAAATTATCTGAAGGAGGTAAAATCTAAGTGCTAGTAATAAAAAGGAAGACACTGTTAATGCTCAGTTCAATTTTTAATTCTATCCACCATAGTATTGGCCAGAATAAAGTCCTGACACCAACTGATGTAGTATTAGGGGCACGCCTACAAACAAAGATTTATTTTTTTTGTGGAACACCTTGAAGGGTTATATTAGAAACATCAGTAGCTTCCAATGGACCAATAGCTTTGGTTGATTGTCCGGCCGGTTTATTACAAGATTGTTGATTAGTGTCAACATTACTGACAACCTCCGAAACAGAACGGGTAGAAAGATTTAATTCGATTTTTGCATGCAGTGGGCAAGTGTGTAGGGACAGAAAGTTCATTAGGGCCACTGAAACTAAGATTGGCCATTCTATGCCTTGGAGATTCTTTCATCAACTTCATAGCTTTGAACTCGTTATCCAAAACAGAGAAACCACGAACTGACCGAATCATATCCATTTCACCTACAGAATTAACAGGTCGCCTTTAAGCCTGATATGGACCCTATCGGGTCGAATGGCCGTTGAGGCCAACCAGGTAATTTTATTTTATAACAGATATACTCTTTTTATTCTGAACCCATTAAAAATGGGTAAGTGCCTTGTACAAATGTAAGCAACAGGGAAAAGAAGGAAGGCAGAAGTATGTATATTCTTGATGAGGATCAACAGCCGACTTAAAATGTATGTAAAGACAGTGTTCGAGGTATCTCCTAGTCACTGTTCAAGAATATATATACTTTATGGGGTCAGAGATGCCTGCTTCTGTCTGTTATAAATATTAGCAAGCAACAGTGCAACTGCACAAGTCAATAAACAATTTAGAAAAAGTTTTTAAATATTGGCAATTAAGGTCCAACTATGTGTTCCATACACCGATGCATCACACAGTCACAGCACTAATTTTAGACTAAAATACGCTAGTTTTGAGTTGATTCAATCGATAAAAATTAACTATTTCGAGGCGCAAGAAAAAACAAGTCCGTTGCGAATGCAAGTGCGAGGCGAATTCTCGTCTCTGCTGTACAAAGTGTTTTCTGTTGTGCACCGTAAATTTACTAATTATTTAATTTAATGAACGCGGCGGGAGTGAAGTGCATCAGTATCTAACATGATTTGATTATCTCACTATTTGACGCTTCACATTGCACTGTGTGTGTGTTTTCTTCGATGTTGTTTCTTTTTGTTCCACACAAAAATTGTTTATGTGAAAACTTCTTTGTTTGAGTTTTTTCTTGCACCATTTATAAATCTCGTTTGACCCCCGTAGTCTATATGTCGTGCTGCAAAAAATCTTGCCTCTCAATTTTTAAAAGAATGTCTTCACTTGACTCGAGTATGTAGATGCGATCATTTCAAATTTGAGTCTCCTCCTCATCGACGGATAGTCTTAATTTTTATGTGTACACTCTCCCATGCTCCCTAATCTGCTCAACCACTTTTGAGGATTTGGGATACACCTCAATACTTAAACTTATCCGAATGTTCTCGTTTTCGCCTTCTCCAAGTGATTGTCCGAACGTTACCACTGTAGTTTCTTCTGAAGAGCTGCACACAAACCCAATCTTTTACATGTGCACCCTCGAGAAATCTTCCTCAGACCTCAAGCAGCAATCATGCTGCCCTTTCTACCCCTTCAGCTCCGACCTTTATTTTTGTGCCCCCTCGTAAATAAGTCTTTGTGTCAAAGCTTTCCTCAGACACCGCTTGTCAGCTTATCATGCGAGCAAATCTTCTGCTGGCGTAACTATTATCAAATTAAATTTCCCCACTCCTCGAAAAAAAACATCTTTGTTCTCATGATGCGTTTACAATCATATGTGATCCTACATTTTGGAGACCTCACAAGATTGTTCATGAGTTTAAACCTAAAAAGATAAACCAGCATCCGCCTCCCAGCTTCCTCTTTGCAAGCCACTCACATTACATCAAAAAACCATTTTCAGTCCATTTTTCCATTTTATACCAGAATGTCAGAGGTATAATATCCAAGCTTCAAAATCTCTTTATGGGTAGCACTTTCTTTCTCTCTGACTATTACTTTTTCAGAAACTTGGTTAAATTCTTAAACCGAGCCGGTTTGAACCCGGAACATCAATTATTTTTAAATTTTGAACCGAAGCAGTTTGAAAAAAAGCCAGCCGAACCTGAACTCGATGCATATTTATTAAAATGGTTTGGTTCAAAAAACTGTTTTTATTTATAACAATACATAGGCACACGCCTAATATATTCTTCGTTAGATAACTGGCGCAACCAATTTGCAAAGCTAGTTTCATCTCCTAGATTTCGAGCCTTTAAAAAAACGTGAAAAACCAGGTTAATGAACCAAACCTAGAGATGACATATGGGTTCGAACCTTAAACCGAACCAACGAAATTTTTCATTTGGGCTTGCAGCCCTGGCCAAAACCTCACTGCAGTTGGAACTTTTCCATTTTACTGCGCCTAATAATGCAAAGATTGTCTCTGTAAAAGTAACTCTCCCATCTTGTGCTTATATTACAAAATTCAACACGATCGAATTGAGCTCGTTCAGAATCAATTTCTTCCTTTTGTCTTACGTAGTTTAAACTGTGATCCTAATCATCGTCTGCCATCATACTCCGGCAGGCTTCTACTTATCAATCTTTCGTCGCCAAACGACCGTGGGACAATCCTTGAAGTTGTTTTCCTAAATAAGTAGATTATTGGCGACATTGGTTCCTCGTTTCTCTTGGGTCGCTTGAACTTCCCTGTTACCTTTAGACCTACTAGAAACAATTTCAACTTACATGCACGGCATACTACGCTTTGCACAATTCATATCGTGTTTTATGCCTACGCTATAATAGCCTATACCAGGTCTTCTCCACAGAACTCGCTCTTCCCCTAATAAAATCATTGCTTTCAGCCATTATTATTATTATTATTATTGTTTCTTTTACATTTTTATATCATTTAGAATAGTTTTACATGAGTTTATATTCCTACTACTAACGCCTTTCTATTTAAGCTGTAAGATCTAAAAACGTCATTGCATTAACTGTGATAAGGGGCATAGCTGGCCGGACAGGTAAATAAACTATTCCCATCGTGACAAAGATGTTATTAGAAATGTTAATAATTCTTTTAGGCTTTTAATATTTATATATACCATCTTTTTTTTACATATTTACTTTCGTTAACACTAGCATTGTTGACTGATTATAATAAATAAATAAAAACCGCATTAGAAATACTTAAGTAATTTTCTTTGTATGAGATGTCCTATAATGTTCTTTGGTTAGTGATAAATTTTAATACCAAATTTATCAAATCGGACATACTTATTCTATACTCTTAAGAACAAGTACAAATTTACTTGTGGATTATGTACACAGCTCTCAATGTAGAAATACAATCTAATGTTTCACGTTTTTATTTTATATTATTTTTGAATTACATAAACATATTATATTTATTTTATTTCTTAAAATATTTTGACTACTTGACGATATAATAGTGCATTTCACTGCGGCCGGCCGACGTTGAGTGTTCGTCATATTATATGAACATGCAATATATATATGTATGTGAGTTCTTGAGATGAATTGCGCATTTGCGTAAAAGCACCTGCATATGTACATACGTATTTTGGTTTGTTATATACACAGAATGTAAGCATAAAGTATCTTTAAATTTTGGATTAAGATTATATATAAAGTGCCCAAATGACAGAATTTAACATTTTCTCTTTAATTTATGCGTGGCCATGTAAGGTGGATGTGTTACAATACATGTGCTCGGCTGAGTTATTTATAGTATCTTCGATTATTTTTAAGGGCTCATTTGAGTTTCCTGTTGTTTCATGGTTAATATCATTTTCCCTATACAAGCTGCCTTTAGTTTTACTGTCGGAAATGATACCACTACTACAAGCTTTATTTAAATGCTGTGTGTTAAAACTTTGTTGCAAGTTTTCATTGTCGTATAGACTTATGTCAGCACTGGCCTTTGCAACATTGCAACCAACTATGTTTATCGGTTCCACTACATTAGGCAGAGATGATGAGGCTGCACCATTATCGGAAGGCAGTTGGCCAGATTCGCAGTTTATTGAACTACATGATTCTTTTCTGCCAAGCTTGTTTAAGTTTGTCATTGAAATAGCGTGATACCTATTCCTTATTGAATCGACCACATCAAACAGATTCTTGGCATCCATGGCCAAGATGTGGGCAGCCGATAGCATACTCCTGCAAGAAATCAAAAAATACATGTATTTTCAAATTTAATTCTCTATATATGATATTACTTTCGGTATTCATTATCCAGAGTAGTATCATTGTATTGATGTGCTAACCGCATTGCTGACACTAGCTCATGCATGTCTTTAGAAAGAACTTTATGCGCCATTTCCACCTCTCTGCCAAAAATATAGATAAAAGGTTTTTAAAAATATATTCATTCGTAGTTAGCAAAAAATATTACTTCAAGGCTTGTGCTGGAAATAGTATAGAAATTTGATCTACTGATTTGAGAAGGTTTCTGAGTTCCACACCAACATTTTTAACTAAATGCAAGTAACCATCAATGTTCGCCTTTTCCACACCTTGAGAGAGTGCCATTATTGACTTAACAACTGCAGTTGTAGCACAGTACACTTCGTCCTTTGCGCGACTTATTGGTCGAATAGAATCTTGATTTTCGCCAGTTCTTGACGATGAACATTCTTTAGCCAAGGACACCTGATCCGTTGAAGAATTATTTAACTTGTGTGAAAAGACATTTGGGTTATGTATCTTTGGCCTTGTGTGTACACTTGAACAATCAGGTAAGCTTGTTGGTCCTTCAAGGATCAACTCAGGTTTACAAATTTGATTTTTTACCAAAACCTCCGTTTCAAGTACAGCTGGTATTGGACTGGATCGCTTTCTCTGCAATTGTAGTTATATCAGCTATAGTTTAATGGATAATTTATGCTCTTGTCTATAAACTTACGACCAATTCTTCTTGAAACAGCCATTCACCATCGCTGTTGCTGTCCTTACGTTGTTGCCAGATTTTTTCATTCAGTGGATTGGGAATAGTCTGTAAATAAATATTGTAATTAACTTTTTGTGACCGGAATTTATCTTGCCTTTAGATAGTTTAAAATATAACAAATAAATAAAATAACAGAAAAAGGTGTAAGGAGTAAGGCATCCTGTTTATAAAACATCGTCCAATCAAACCTGATTTCCCACTTCAGAATTTAGTTGCAAGCAAGCTGCTCCTTCCAACATATCATTATTGAGATCAAACTGAAGTGGATAAGTAGTAGTCCATTGCCGTTCCCACTCGCTTGGAATTTCATGTGCGTCGGTTTGTGAAGGTTCTATGTATACAGTGCTTTGTTGTCCGCCAAAACTTCGTGGGCTATTGTAATCTTGCCCTGTTTGCTTAGAATTTATTGTGGATGCCTGAATTGAGATAGAATCGTCTTTATGTTTCACCGAGACACAGGTTCTGAGGCCAACCCCACCAAAGTCGTAAATTTCTTCTGGGAGAGATTCGCATTCTATAGATGTTTTCATTTGTTGACGATATGTATGGAACTGACTTTTGCGTTCGATGCTCCTAGAACGATCTGGCAAATGTGTACCTTGTTGTTTTCCTTGCTTGTGAAAGAGCAAGTTCTGTGCAGCCATTAATGATTGGTGACGCTCCAGACTCCCACCCTTTGAGTGCGTAACCTTATCGGTCGGTGGTTGATGTCTTTCAAGACTGCCATACAGACTATAACCTGCACCTTTAACAGTTGGGTTGCTAGATTTGTTTTCTATCTGAACTTGATTCAAGTGGAAGTCATTATCCGCATGTGGTGCACATATTATAAAGTTATTTTTTACGGGCAAACTCTCTGACAAATTCTGAGGATTAATACACATAGGTTGTAAATATCCTGGCAGAAGGGTCGAGTCAAATGAATTAATTACAGGTGATATAGATGGATTAAGATTTTGAGAAGAGACGCTGTTAGTTGAAAATTTAATTTGAGGTTTTTCAGAATCAGCGACAGGATCAAGTTTTAAGAGCTCCGCCGCGGGGAGTTTAGTAGTTTTAAGCGAATGATTCGATTTACTGGAATCTATTCCTACGGCTAAAGTATTAAATACCGAGGCAGGTGTAGTGTACGCTGCGGGATTTATGCCACGCTTTTGATTCTCCATCATTAGTCTGGCAAGCACTGCAGGATTTTGGGCAATAATATAGGTCTGAGGTACGCTCCTAGTTTCCTCTGCTGTCTTCATTGTGCTTGGAATATCTGAAATAAATAAAAATTATTGGCACATAATCCAGTAGTTAAATCAATTAAGGAATTTTACCGGTATCATTCACTACTCGGGATGGCTTTAATGGTGGAATGTCATTGTCTTCACTGCCTAGCCAAGAAATACCTGCAAGTCGACGGTGCTCCCGTTTCATTGTCTCGGAGGAGTTCATGGTATCTTCTAATAAAATTTCACTGAAAATAAAATCATAATCTTTTCATCTCAATGCTAAATCAATAAATAGTTTCCAAACATACTAAAGTGTTTCCTTTATCCGTTTAAAATTCGGCCTCTTCAGAGGTTCATAAGCCCAACACTGAGACATAAGTGAGTATAGTCTGGGCGGGCAGTTGGGTGGCAATGGCAACCTCTCTCCATTTTCCAGCTTTGTGATTACGTCGCTATTTTTCACGCCCTGAAAAGGTTTCACACCCAGCATAAGAATCTCCCAAATGCAAACACCTATCAGCAGATAAAATTGTTATTAAGATATAATTTTTAGTTTTCTCAGTCACCAACCGAACATCCACACATCACTAGCTGTCGTGAATCTACGAAAATTGATTGACTCGGGTGACATCCATTTAATGGGCAGCGCAACTAAAATATCAATTTGTTAAATTGTTTTAAATATCAAAATTTTTTACTTATAGTTTGCTAACCTGTGGGGGTTGAATGATAATAGGACTGGTCAGAGACCCAGCGAGATAAGCCAAAATCAGCCAGCTGAAATTGTAAAAAAATTAAGTACAAATATTTTAACACTTTACTTTTTTGTTCGCACCTTGACACAAGTAGGAGTGCTCACAAGAACATTTCGCGCCGCAATATCCCTATGAACAAATTTCTTTGATTCCAAATAGCTCAGCGCTGTGGACAACTGGTAGCAATATTTAAGCAAAGTCCCATGACTCAATCTTGCAAAAAAAAAAATGGCTCATGAGCATGATGATAGATGATTAATGCAATCTTTAGCATACCTCTCACTGTTCGCTTTTAAGTATGCCCTTAATTCCCCGAGCTTGGCTAATTCCATCACTATCCAAATGGGCATAATACTGCAAATACCAATCAACCGAATAATGTGTGGATGATCGAACTTTTGCATTATATCTGAAATGAATAATTAATCAAGGTTACGAAACAGTATTATGGTAAAAGCCATTTTCACCTACTTCAATATTTTGGGTGGATTGTTTAATATTACTAGTTAATTTTTCTGCTTAATGCACGCGTCAGATACAGAGTTACAATTTTTTGGCTACGCCCACTGGAAGAGTGTCAAATAGTGCCCTTAGTTTTAGAGCTGGCCAACAATGAGCAAATTTTCGGGCACGCCCACTCCTACTCGCACAAATAATAAAAATGTATGTAATGTTCCAAAATAATAGTGCACACAAAATTCTCGACTGAACCCTCCACGAGGTTGACAACTTTTAACGACTCTCCAGTGGATCTTGTAAGAACTGGAGACTGTGACCTCTTTGAAGTCCTGCATACGGAAGACCTTTGATCGTCCATTAGTCTTCATCTAAGAACCACTAATGCACCAAACATTCTATCAGACTACACGTATAGACTTTGTCGTTGTCACCATTGAGAAATCCGAACACATCAAGGACTATACCCTGAGAGCCTTCCTGGATATTGAAGATGTTTTCAATAACGTCGATCCAGAGAAAATTGCAGAGGCACTGATGGACTCCCCAAGTCCCAACGTTCAGCTAAAAACCGTCTGGTGGGATTGACCAACCAGTTGTTCACATGTGGCATCGTAACATCTACTTTAAGTTCTACGACCCTCACCAGGTTCATCATTTGTGACATAAAAGGGGGCTGTCAGACAGTTTCATATGCAGATGACGTCGCAATAATGTTCACTGGGAAATATCGTTAGACACTATGTGATGTGATGACAGGAAAGCTTAAGCAGTTGGTCAACTAGGCCAACACCTGCGGTCTAGGGGTCAAGCAAAATTCTACCCTTCCTAAACTAAAAGATTCCGATCTCTCCTTCAGCGACAGTGTTAAATACTAGAAAGGACCGAAACATCAAAAATTGTTCTCTGCACATGTAGGATAGCTAAAGGGCTAAAGTGCGGAATGTCCTCCAAAGATCGTTATTTGGGTATATACAGCGAAAGTAAGATTCTACTATATAGGATCCTAATCCAGGCAGAGCATAGCCAAAAAACCAACCATAATACAAAGAATTTCGCAACTATATATTACAGGTACATTGTGATGGCCTGTATGCCATCCGAAACATCCAACCCCTGGTACATTTTAGTAAAGAGCTTTCCATACTGGCCGCAATTCACCTCAGAGACTGGAGAGTAACCGACTCTGTAATACCCGTTCACAGTTCGCAAGCTTATTATTGTTATTTTGGAAAAATATAGAAATTTTGTATTTCGTGAGGGCTGACCTCTGCGTGGCCTACATTTTTCGGCTGGATCTTAACTTTGATGTCTTCCAACTTTGATAAATATAGCTCTAAAATTGTGGGAGATATGAATTTTCGCGATTTGCGGAGGCGGGAAATTTTCTTAACGACCTTTAAAATGGGTGACCATCTCCCTTTAACATTTGGTGACTAGCTCTAAAATTATAGGATATAGATTTTCGCGATTTGCGGGGGAGGGGGCATGGCCGCAGAAATTTTTATACCCTTATGCAAAGTAGGTAATCAC
The DNA here is from genome assembly GCA_035043565.1 of Drosophila robusta. NCBI lineage: Eukaryota > Metazoa > Arthropoda > Insecta > Diptera > Drosophilidae > Drosophila > Drosophila robusta. Next base: position 160,529 of record JAWNMW010000414.1, read on the forward strand.
TAATCTACAATTAAAAAATTTGGTGACTAGCTCTAAATCTGGCTTTCGCGATTCGTGGGGGCGGGGTTGCTGGAACGTTCTAGTGGGCGTGGCCGGGATATAAAGGTCGCAATCTTTTGGGGAAGTCACCAGCAATTAAATACTAAGTTTGGTGTCTCTAGCTTTAAAATTGTGTGAATTATACACATGTTACCGTTTTGAGCTTTCAAATATATCGATTTTAGCGATTACGGAGGCGGGAGGGAGCGTGGCCGGAAAATTTTTCCTGTGATGTGGGGGGAACTTTCCAGTAAAACATACTCCAAGATATAACCATTTCCGATTTTTTAAGGCGGGGGCGTTGTAGTGGGCGTGGCCGCAAGGTCGCAATTTTTGGAAGAGTTCACCAGCAATCTACAAACCAAAGTTGGTGATTCTAACATAAATATTGTGGGAAATATTGAGCTTTTATCGAATTGCGATTTGAGGTGTATCGACATGTTATCTCCCACAATTTTGGAGCTAGAGATACGAAATTTTAAAGGTAGATGGCTGGTCACTCATTTTAAAACTAGGTACGAAAATTTCCGGGCCACGATCACTCCCGCTCCCACAAATCGCAAAAATATATATCTTCCAACATTTTAAAAGTAGATTAACCAAATTCGATAGACAGTGTTTGGGTGACCTCCCCTTAAGATCGAGCCAAAAAATGTTGGACACGGCTTCCCCAGCCCCTACGAAATTTAAAAATTCTATATTTTTCCAAAATAACATAACATATACGTAATCGGTTACGTCCGACTGCAACGTTCTTAATTGTTTCTTTTTCATATTTTGGGCGACTGAGAAGATGTATAAAAAATCCGACATATGCTTAATCTGCGTTTCACGAGAACATATTGAATATATTTGGTGGCTCTAGTTCTTTAAGTTTGAGATATGCTCATAAGTCCGGGTCAAAAACCCGGGTCATGCATGAGGGCTGGGTATCGATTATACGAAATAAACTTAATCTCCGTATGGTATATACGAACTAATAAACTAAACTGTAACTGTCTTTGCTGAGGGTATTTTTAAAGCCTTTTTATTCTATTTAACTTGACCGTGGAGTTAAGATCTCTTCTAAACAATTGGAATGAATTTATTATTCCTCTGCCTAAAAAAGGAAACAAGTCTAATGTTCAGCACTGTAGAGGATTTCTAGATCTCTAACTATTTGACTTTAAGAGCCCAAAAAGTTTAATTTAAAGGCTTTTACTCTAAGCCTGTTCAAGTTTCTTTCGGAGTGCCACAAGGAACTCACCTTGACCCGTTTATATTTCTGTTGCTTATAAAAGACCTAGCTTCTGTGATAAATCATGATAAATCATAATGTATGCCGATGACGTAAAACTTTGCCTGTCGTCTACTAATTTTCTATCTGATCAAAGGTTGCAATCCGGTCTTGATAGTTTTCAAACCCGGTGTCAAACCTGGTAAATTTATTAAATATTAATTGCAGTAAGTATAAATTAATGTAGTTTTATAGGTGAATGGTAAACCACTTGTATTGAGTTGATAATTTGGCTATCCTTTTTCTTAAGTTTGACAAGCATATTTCTTCTGCTTCTAATCGAGCATTTGGTGTCCTGGGATTAATAAGGCACTGGTCGAAAGAATTTGACGATTCTTAAGACTCTATAGAGTCTATATATATACTTTACTTGTTAGTCCAATTATTGAATATGGATCTTGTAGTGCATCTAGTTTTGCAGTTTCGAGAAGAAGTACTAGAAATTGTTTACCGCTTTCTCTGCAAACGTGTAATACTAACTATGCTATTCATAACCTTCTAATTATAATTATCTTTTCCGCATAAAAACTAATGGTAATTATATTCATATTCTTAAAACTTTAGTTCTCTGTCATCTGTCTATTTGTTCGCAATCTTCGTCACCGAACGTAATGCGGCGCGCCTTTCCGTGGATGGGGCGAGAGCTGGTGGTATTTTATGTATTTATAGACCGATTTTTCAGCAATTAAATATATGACCAAGACCAAGCAAACGCACCAACAATAATTGCTAAAAGTCCTCGGTTTCGATCCCAAAGCCTCACCAATTATTAATTCAACCATCAATAATTCACCAATTCATCCACACCACGAACACAAATGAACGGCATAATTTAGTACGGCACTGATGTTTTGTTTTCATTTTTATAACCTTTCAGAAAAAAGTAAATATAATTAACATAAAAATAATGGCTACAAAAATTCGAATATATGCAAAAAATCCATGGTGTACGAGTTTAAAAAGGTTAGGGCTTGTATAAAATTTAATCAACATTTGGTTCTAACTTACATGCTTCGGCAAGAAAATTTTCCGTTTTTTCTGGGTCCTCATTTGCTTTACACGTTTTAACAGCAACTTGCATTACATCATATTTGCAATCAGTATTACTTGGAACACTCTCATTCCCTTTACTCCGTATTTTAGCTGATATTGGAACTGTATATGTTCCAACATAAACATCTCCAAACTGGCCGACACCAATTTTTGCACTAAGAACTATTTGAGTTCGATCAAGTTCATAATTGCGCACTAAAACAAACCACGTTTTTTAAGACATTTACAAAAATTAAATAGAAGCGTACCTGTGGGCGTGGAGTAATCACCTTCCCCTTCTAATAAACCAATTTCAGCGTAGTCATCTGTAAGCATAGGTTTACTTTTATTCGGGGATAATGATGCTGCATCATCTTGCAATGTGTTAGATGCTTTTGTTGACTTTTTGTCATTGCTTGCACTTGTTTCTCGTTCCCAAATTGTAAATCCTAGATCTCGTGTTAATAATCTGCAATATCCATCAATAAGGTCGGCAATACTTTCAGCGGTCTGAAAATAGTACATAATTAGCTAAACAATTAGCAATAGTAGTATTTATAAAATTTACATTAACTCCATTGCATGTTATAATTAAAATTTCCGCAATATTGGATGCAGAAATTTTTATTTGCGTTTTGATTTTTTGACAATTGCAGTTTAAATTCTGTAACTCAAGTTCATTGGGTAATTTTTCCTTTGGAAGAGCGCAAGTTTTGATAGCGACCACATCTTTAAACTGCGCTACATTCCTCAAACTTGCTTGTGGATGTGTTTGGTACGAGATTCCTAAATTTAAAAAAAAGCATATATACATATATATATTTTAAAATTATGAGAAACGTATATCCGAATTTATTACCAATATGCGGACCAACATGCAGTATTCCTGATATATTCCAAGCAGAGCTCAAAGTTACCGAAAATTGTTCGAAATCGATTAAATAAAAGCTTTTCAGAAGGTCAAAAAATCTGTAGGATTGTTTTTAAAATATTTTTGTATTAGACAATAATCTATTTGAACTGGGCAATCGAATACATACTTTGTTAAATACTCAATGTCATTATAATTGTAGACTTTTTTGTATCCGACCTGTATCATTTTTTTCAGATTCTTTGGCTTTGTTGAGGTTATCACAGATTGCGGAATAAAAGATTTAAATCCAATTTCTTTTTCTATGTAATCGATGTGTTGCTTCTTATCTGACGCTTTCAGCGTTATATTTTTGAAGTAATGGCGTATTCCCAAACAACATAGTTGAACTGCTACATCAGCATCAACTGAAGTTATATTGGATTGAATATAATCGTCTTTTACCTGGAATCGAACACATTTTTATATAAGCTTGATCGACAAATATTTGAAATAACTCGCACCTGATCAAAATAATAGATGCAAGTAGTTTTGTCTTCGTCAAATAAATCTTGAATTCTGTAGGGCACATATCGCACGCGCAGCTCTACACGCCAAACTCCTGTGGGAACACATCGTCGTCCGTGATGTGACTCTTTGCTTTCAGCAATGTCCGATTTTATTGGGTCGTTATTTGGGCAGTCCACATTTGAGCATCCAGGTGACAATATGTGCGACAAAACTTTGTCCATAGACGTTGACCTTGCTAACCACAGTATCTGAAATATATTCATTTGTTCATAATTCTTATAGTTATAGCAAAATTAATCGCACATACTTCTTTGGTTATTACATTCAACATTCGACATGCATATCGCTGAATGCTCGGTGGCGGTTGGCCGTCTTTACCCAACTCTTCAACTGTTTTTCGAATAACATGGAATACCGTTTCATTTTTATTGAAGGCGATTGATTTAACACTCTTGTTTGGCATATGTATTTGAAGAACATAATCTTCAGAACGGGCTAACAGAAAAATGCATTTAATATTTATTACTGTTCACGATTTCACTATCAACGGTGCAACACCACTTACATTCATTGTTCTTATGCAGCTGATTACTTTGGTTGACTTCTGCAGTGTTCATGTTCCAAATATACCGCACAGTAGGCGATTTTTATAAATGTACCACCTATTAATGTATGTAACCCAGACTCAAATTATTTATATGTAATAATTCAGACATCGTTTGTGAGACATGGCCTAAAATAGTGTTCTTGTTAAAGTAGTTTACATGGAAACAGTTTATTTTATACTATCATAGATAAATTCGCTTAAAATTGTACATTAATACCCACAAGTCTGTCTAACTTTCGACTAATAAATCCAAATGTTGATTATATAGAAAAAATTACGTGCGTACATATGTACTTATATTCATTTCTATGTACACACATACGCAAATATTAAACTGTGATATGCCCATAAATATGTGCCTTAATATTTTATTAAAACATCCGTGTATATCTTATATTTGCAATGAATGCAATCAGATATTCTATAAACGATGAGGTCAATACTATTTAGTTATTTAATAATTGTACGATTTGAAAACAGTAATTACTTCCCCTCACAAGCTCTTCTTCTTTTCTTATGTTTCTATTCATAGGAGTGTCAGTGTGTTGTACAGGTACTGGCGTAAGCATTCACACAAAATGAAAAGTAATGATGGTGACGTCACAAATGTACGTTTGCATAAAGTTATATTCGAATTTGTATAGCATAAAACAATATGCAATATTAAAATGTATTAACTTAGTTAAAGTGTTTTATATAAAATATTATATAAAAAAAGTTTTTTGAGCAATATTTACTAAGTTTTGGGTTGCCCCATATAAAAAATCGTTTTAAAAATCCGAGTAATAATTCCATGTAAAATAAGTTAAATAAAAATGTTTTGTACAAAAAGGCTACAAATTCGGCTTTAATTCCGACGTTGGTCGGACATAACCGTACAAAAATATTTGTAGTAATGTCATATTTATTTAATAATTTCGTACACGAAAAAAATCGTACACGAAAATATCAAATAAAATTTAACAATTATTTAAAATGTAATATTATTGTTTTTTAAGGTGAAACGTTTACATTTAATAAATAAACTCAAAACGTATGGATGAAGAGACAATGCCGTGTACATATATATTCTTCATTCATTGGTTCATAAGCCCTTTTTATATCAAGGTAGTCAAAAAATGCAATGAAATCGGTGGTAAGCTGTGCGATATTAGAATTAAAACTGAGTATTTGAATTAGCAAGGTTTGAATGAATTGTTTGTTTGTCCGATTAATTATCTGGCAAAACGCTTAATTTATAAAAATTTACATTTCATTCAATTTCAAAATTTAACAAAATATATAAGTTGTCAAAAGCAAGAAAATTTGCTATCGATGTTTTTCCATTTATCAGTCAGATGCTTAACAATCGATAAGCTTATACGATATTAATGCTTTTAGTACCAATCAATTTTACCTTGTCCATAACTAAGCGTCGACAAAAAGTAATTTTATTGGATCAGTATTTAGAAATTACGTATATTTTAATATTTGTGCTAATGTGAGTGTTACAAATAGCTTGAGTACAAATATGTAAGTATAATTTACGGCGTTGTACAACTGTTCATGTGTTTCGCAATGTTATTAATGTAGCAACCCATTTTATGTACACGTCTGCAGTACAAAAAAAATGTCTGACTCTGAAGTCAGCAACATGTCGGATAGTGGTTCCGAAGATGGCTCGATATCTAACAAGTCGCAGCAGAGTGTTAGATCCAAGTCTGGATTTCGCTCAAGGTCAAGATCCATATCCAGATCCAGATCTAGGTCCAGATCTTCTCGATCACGTTCTCAATCAGTCCATTCGGGTTCAGGATCTGATTCTCCACAACCTCAGGGAGGTCGTGGGCACCGTCGCAAAACCGAAGACTCTGAAGATGAAGATGCACAAGGGGAGGATATAGACTCCGAAGAATACGAAGAAGAAGAAAACGAAGATGACCATCCACGCAAAAAAAAGAAAAAGGAGCGCTTCGGTGGCTTTATTATTGATGAAGCTGAAGTAGATGACGAGGTTAAGTATAAATGATAAAAACACATGTAATTTTTTTTTTTAACTGTGTGCCTAATTGTTTATTTAGGTTGATGAAGATGATGAGTGGGAGGAGGGTGCCAACGAGATTGGCATCGTTGGTAATGAAATAGATGAATTGGGTCCAACTGCCAGGGATATTGAAATAAGACGAAGAGGAACAAATTTGTGGGAGTAAGTCTTTTTATACAACTTACGAGTCTTAAACGATTAAACGATTAATAAATTTCAAATAGTACTCAAAAAGAGGATGAAATAGAGGAGTACCTAAGAAAGAAATATGCTGACGAATCGATAGTGAAACGCCACTTTGGTGATGGCGGCGAGGAAATGTCTGACGAAATCACTCAACAAACTCTTTTGCCGGGCATCAAGTAAGTAAACACTATATCATTAACCATTATTTAGAAGCATACATTTAAACTAAATATAATATTCAACTAGGGATCCCAATTTGTGGATGGTTAAATGTCGCATAGGAGAAGAGAAAGCGACGGCATTGCTCTTGATGAGAAAGTTTTAACTTACCTCAATACAGATGATCCATTACAAATCAAATCCATTATTGCTCCAGAAGGTGTTAAAGGGTATATTTACCTAGAAGCTTATAAGCAAACTCATGTGAAAACAGCTATCGACAATGTGGGAAATCTACGTATGGGCAAATGGAAACAGGAAATGGTGCCCATTAAAGAAATGACCGATGTTCTTAAAGTAGTTAAAGAACAAGTGGGACTTAAGGTTAAGCAGTGGGTGCGATTAAAGCGTGGATTGTACAAAGACGACATTGCCCAAGTTGATTATGTTGATTTGGCACAGAACCAAGTGCATCTCAAGCTTCTTCCTCGCATCGACTACACTCGAATGCGCGGTGCATTAAGAACAACAGCTACGGTATACAAAATCTAACAAGGAATTCGTTTCGGTTTCCTTAATACATTTATATATATATTTCAGGAGAGTGATGATGGAAAGCGTAAAAAAAAACGAAGGCCACCAGCAAAACCATTTGATCCAGAAGCTGTGCGGTAAGTGAAATATCGAGTTTATTTATACCCAAACCCATAATCTAAAATAAAATATTATTTACATTATAAATTAAAACATTTTTAGAGCCATAGGAGGAGAAGTTCACTCGGACGGCGACTTTTTACTTTTTGAAGGGAATCGCTATTCGCGAAAGGGTTTTCTTTATAAAAATTTTACTATGTCAGCAATTTTGTCCGAGGGCGTAAAGCCCACTTTGGCTGAACTGGAGCGATTTGAAGAAGCACCGGAAGGTAAGATTATAAAACATTGTGAATCAATATCATATAACAATGTCATTCACTTTTATAGAGGTTAACCTAGAAATAATGGCTAGCGTTAAAGATGATCCCACTGCTGCCCATTCATTCTCAATGGGCGATAATGTTGAAGTTTGTGTTGGTGACCTAGAAAACTTGCAAGCTAAGATTGTTGCTATTGACGGCACAATGATTACGGTTATGCCCAAACATCAAGACTTAAAGGTAGGTACCTAAGGATTCAGATTTTGTAATTCAACTATTTAAAAATAATTTTCATTTGTAGGATCCTCTTATTTTTAAAGCAAGCGAGTTACGCAAGTACTTTAAAACAGGAGATCATGCTAGAGTTTTGGCTGGGCGGTATGAAGGTGAAACAGGTCTAATTATTCGCGTGGAGCCATCGCGAGTTGTCCTTGTCTCAGATTTGACCAATCATGAACTTGAGGTTTTACCGCGTGACCTACAACTCTGTTCCGATGTAGCTACTGGAGTTGACTGTCTAGGCCAATTCCAATGGGGAGATCTTGTGCAACTTGAGTGAGTATATTTATTTAATAGTTCTTTTCGACCTTTGCAAATATATATTCCAACTTCACAGCTCACAAAACGTTGGTGTAATTGTGCGTTTAGAGCGTGAGAATTTCCATGTCTTAGGCATGAATGGTAAATGTATTGAGTGTAAGCCAACAGCGTTGCATAAACGACGTGAAAATCAGAATACTGTTGCTCTAGATGCAGATCAAAATCAAATTCGCCGGCGAGATATTGTCAAAGTTATGGAGGGTCCCCACGCCGTAAGCATATTAGTATGCATGTTTTTCAATAATTTTTTACAAATTTTCGCACTTTAATTCTGGTAGGGACGCTCTGGAGAAATTAAACATTTATACCGTAGCTTAGCATTTCTTCATTGTCGTATGTACACGGAAAACGGAGGTATTTTCGTATGCAAGACGCGTCACTTACAACTCGCTGGTGGAAGCAAGACAAACGTAAGCAATGCTAATACGCTTGGAGGATTGGGATTCATGTCACCTCGAATCCAATCACCAATGCACCCGTCTGGAGGTCGTGGCGCACGTGGTGGAGCGCGCGGCGGTCGAGGTGGTTTTCGTGTAACGCGCGACAGAGAACTTTTGGGGAAAACTATCAAGATTTGTGGAGGACCGTACAAAGGTTCGAACATTATTTAAAATGTATATTTAAAACTCTTTTAAATTATTTAAATATTTGAATGTAGGTGCTGTTGGCATAGTTAAAGATGCAACCGAGAGCACAGCCCGTGTTGAACTGCACACATCATGCCAAACGATTTCAGTGGATCGTAACCACATCGTTATTGTCGGCGAGCCCGGCAAGGAAGGCAGTGTTTCCACCTATGGGCGCACACCAGCACGCACGCCGGGCTACGGCGCACAGACTCCCAGCTATACCGCAGCTGGCTCTAAAACTCCTTTGGTTGGAAGTCAGACTCCAAATTGGGATACTGATACTCGTACGCCTTACGGTACAATGACGCCATCTCATGACGGTAGCATGACACCACGACATGGCGCTTGGGATCCCACTGCAAATACGACGCCAGCTCGTAATACAGATTTTGATTATTCACTTGAGGAACCAAGTCCCAGCCCAGGATACAATCCAAGTATAGTACTAACATTAATTTTTTGCTGTATAAATACTTAATTGTTATAATCCTAGGCACTCCGGGCTACCAAATTTCGTCACAATTTGCTCCACAAACACCGGGTACTCTTTACGGTTCGGATAGAAGCTATAGTCCTTTCAATCCGAGTCCGAGCCCTGCTCCATCGCCGTACCCAGTTGGTTATATGAATACACCATCGCCATCAACTTATTCACCTAACACTCCCGGTGGTGTACCACAATCTCCTTACAATCCGCAGACGCCTGGAGCGAGCCTAGACTCTTCGATGGGTGATTGGTGTACCACTGATATTGAAGTTCGAATTCATACGCACGATGATACTGATCTAGTTGGACAGACTGGTATAATTCGTACAGTATCAAATGGCGTCTGTTCCGTATTTCTACGCCAGGAGGATCGTAGCGTATCCATTGTCAGTGAGCACCTGGCTCCTGTTCCACCCAATAGTGGAGATGAATTCAAAGTTATATATGGCGAAGAAAGGGAATCAGTTGGTAAAGTTTTATCAAAACAGGAAGGCGATGTTCTCGTCTGCAAGATAAATGACGAAGTGAAAATGATACCTGTTAGTCATTTATGTAAGATGAAGTCGATTGACTAGATTTCATTTATTTTCCACAGTGTGCTGTGGCAAAAAGAAGCGCATCCATTTGTATATTTGAGGTACATAATAAAAATATAACAGATGCAGATCATTTGAATATTGCTATACCCGCTAAAAGGGTCTTAAACCGTTTGTGTATTACTTTGTTGATAAGAGGAATCTCCGACTTGTAATATTTTGGCAAACAGTTTTGTACCAAATGCAGCCGAGGGGCTTTGCGCTCTTCAAAAGCCACACGATCAAATGCCGAAGTCATTGCATGCTGCTTCTGACACGAGCAAACGAAATCAGTCGGCAGGTTGCCTTCAGCAAAGCTGGTCGGTGATAGTGTATGCTGGAGAGAATCACTCGTTTTCGCCAGTCGCGGGCGAGCTCATATGTTTGTAAGCGTGAATTATGCATGTTACGTACACCACATATGTATGTTGTGTTATTGTGCACTGTATTGGCTTTGGCTACCGAAAATCCAATTAAACTCGTTTACAAAGAGGAAAGAGTAAATTGGGTTTGTGCAATGTCCGTCTAGCTGTCCGTCCGTATGAACGCATTTTATTGCCGCTATTGAAGCTTCAAACTTGAAATAAATACTCGTAGATACCCGCATCAGACAAAGTGTTAAGATTTTTGTGCCACGCTCACTTGGAGGCTGGCAAATCGATAACATGATGTGAATATTTCCAACAATATTAAAGATAGAATCACCAAATATTTGGTATGTAGATTGCTGGTGACCTCCCCAAAAGACCTTGATATCCCGGCCACGCCCACTATAACACCACCCCGCCCCTACAAATCGCGAAAGTCTATATCTCCTACACCTTTAGAGCTATAGTCACCAAATTTTAAAGCTAGAGTAGTGGTCACCGCCTTTAAATAAGGGTAAGTATTTTTCCGGTCACGCTCACTCCCACCTCCGCAAATCTGCGAGCTATAGTCACCAAATTTGGTACCCCGTCCGATTGCAACGTTCTTGTTACACTCTGAACCCATTGAAAATGGGTAAATCAGGGTATAATGACTTTGAGTATATAGCAGACAGAAGGAGGCGTCTCCGACCTCATAAAGTATATAAATTCTTGATCAGCATCACGAGCCGAGTCGATCTAGCCCTATCCGTCTGTCTGTCCGTCCGTCTGTATGAAGGCGTCGATTTCGGAGACTACAAAATCTAGAAAGCTGAACTTGGACTTTTTATGTTCGTGTATACCATATGCAGATCAAGTTTACTTAAAATTACCGATAACTCGTCTCATTTTCTTATCGATAATTATCGGTTTTTTGACGCGGTTTTTTGAGCACATCTTAGAAACCATAAGAGCTATAAGAATCAAATTTAGTTCAAAATGTTCGCGTGAAGCACACGCTTGTAATTCGCCCCATATATGCCAAAATTTGAAAAAACCCAATTCAAATGCTATGATCTAGTTAGACAGACTGGCAGTGCACTTGTTAAGCCCTGAAAATTTCATTAAAATCATACTCTTAGTTTAGAAGCGAAGCGCAGCAGCTGTTCACAGCGTGCGGCCAGCGTTTACATATGGCTGTGTATATGTGTATGAATGCACGTGTACTAAAATGTATAAGACAGGGTCCAGGGTATCCCCAGTCGGGCGCTCCCGACTGGAGCGTTCGCACTTGTTATACTCGTTCACGAAGTGAAACTGGTATATTGGTTTTGTGCAATGTCCGTCATGTCGGTCTGACAGTCGCTGCGGATGAACGCAGTATTTTTCGGCGCTATTGAAGATAGAGACTTGAAATTTCGGATATATACATGTACATAGTTATCTGCTTCAGACAAAGTGTTAAGGTTTGTGTGCCACGCCCACTGGGAGGCTGGCAAATCGATAACATGTCGATACACCTCAAATCGCAATTTGATAAAAGCTCAATATTTCCCACAATATTTAAGTTACAGTCACCAAATTTGGTATGTAGATTGCTGGTGACCTGCTCCAAAATTGCTTTCCCGGCCGCGCCCATTAGAACGGCGGCTAGCGCCCCCGCCTTAAACAATCGGAAATGGCTATATCTCCCACAGTTTTTGTAGTAGGTTAATGGTCACCCCTTTAAATACGGGTAAAAATTTCACACCCACGCCCACCCCCGCCCACTCCCGCTCCCGCAAATAGCGAAAATCTATATCTCCAGCAATTTTGAAGCTAGAGTTACCAAATTTTAAACAGAAATGGCTGGTCACTCATTTTAAAGCATGGTAAGAAAATTTCCCGGCCACGCCCACTCCCGGCGATCTATATATCCCAGATTTTTAAAGCTATATTCACCAAATTAGGCAGACAGTGTTTGGGTGACCTCCTCTTATGATCGAGCCAAAAATGCTGGACACGCCTACCTCAGCTCCTAGGAATTTTAAAAATTCTATATTTTTCCAAAATAACAATAACTTCTCCGGACTGTGAACGAGTATACGCGGTCGGTTACGTCCGACTGCAACGTTCTGACATGTTTTTTTAGTTTTCTTGCGCTGAGCGCGACCTATTCTAGATTAATATTAAAATGTGTTGCAAACAGAGCTGGGAGGAAGAATTCGTTTTCGTTTAACACATATGAGCCACTGTATATACATATGTACTTAAGTTGATATATACACACATATAAAAACGTGAATGCACTCAGGGCACTCCGTAAGTTAGGCTGAGAGTGCATTAAATTTTAAGAAGATCGCATCTGCATACTTACATATGTATTTCAGGGGTATTTAAACATAGACACCCCGAAATTTTTTTATATCATAGTGGTATTAAGAAATTAAAAATGTACTTAAACTTGTTGTAAATATATTTGTCATAAATGACGTAGAATAATGAATTTCCGACAACCTTCGCTATTCAATCAAAAAAATCTCCCACTGTTTTAGGGCTCCAGTGCCAAATGTTGCAGGCAGACTACTATTAACGAATGTTGTGGCCGCCGCTACTCTCTTACCCACAAATCACAAATTGATCATTTCTAACGTTATTTTGAAAGTCACTCTCTTCGGCTGGCTTAAGCTGTGGTGAAAAGAGTGTTATACATTCCATTTAATTCTTAGAACCTTGTATCTGGGGTCTTAGTAAAAGGAAAACAAGTAAGAACGTTGCAGTCGCACGTAACCGACTGCGTAATACTCTTTCACAGTAGACATTAGTTATTATTGTTATTTTGGAAAAATAGAGAATTTAATAATTCGTAGGGGCGGGGGTGGGCGTCGCCAAAATTGATCTGCTCGCTCTTAAGGGGAGGTCACCCAAAAACTGTCTGCTAAAATAGGTGACTATAGTTTTTAAATTGTGGAAGATATACATTTTCGCGATTTGCGGGGGCGGGAGTATCCGCGTAATTTATTTACCGATCTTTAAAGGGGTTGACAGCCATCTACCTTTGAAATTTTGTGACTGTAGATCTAAAACTGTGGAAGATGTAGGTTTTCGCGATTAATATTGTGGGAAATATTCACTTGTCATGGATTTGCAATTTGAGGTGTGTCGACATGTTATCGATTTACCTGCCTCCCAGTGGGCGTGGCACAAACATCTTAACACTTTGAAGCAGATTTCTTGTCTCTATCTTCAATAGCTGCGAAAAAGTTGCGTTCATCCGGACAGACGGTCATCCGGACAGACGGACGGACATTGCACAAAACCAATATACTCTTTTCACTTCGTGAACGATGACTTGTATATATGCGACTGATAAAGTGAACAACATTTCTCCAAACAGCAAATTAAATATATTTGATTCACGCCTCCCGGAGAAGGTCCGATGGAGTCAAAATAAATTTTTGTTACGCCTCTGTTTTAGCTTCCACTAATTTTACCTAATCGCAAAAATAATCGCAGGAATCCGTAAATAATCTACAAACAAATTTCGCGCCCGTCAATTTTAACCTGCTTTTTAATGAGATCATCAGTCCCCTACCTGATAAATTTGTTTACTCTTCTCTTAAACTGATATTGAAATGAGCAGAGTATTTATTCGACGATCTTACATTTAATAGCCATAAAAACATTTTAAAAGACTAAAAAAACTAGTAAGATCACTGCAGTCGGGTTGTAACCAATAACGAAATATTCCTTCACAACCAAAATATGTACCCTAACATTATTTGTACACATTAAGAAAATAAACAACACAAACTTGTTTCTGGACCGATTTTTAATCCCAGGGACCACTCCAAACCTACCTACTTCCTTAAACTGCCTGCGCGTTAGACAGCAGCGCCACCAACCACTTAATATTCCATGCGATCATATTTAACTTAGGTTATTCAACAAAAATCATAAAAAAAATCGTTAACAATTGGGAAAATTCTAATAAAATCCAGAAAATCCCTTGCGCCTGGAATGGAAATCAAATCTAGGACTTACTGCACTTAAACTACAAACAAATTCTAATAATAAGGACGAAAACTAAAATTGCTTCTTAGGCTATTACCGTAAGCGACCGCTATTGCCTGGCGAAAAAAAATATTATGGACATGCGTAAAAAAATGCATCGGTGTTGTGAAAATATCGAATTTTGTAAATTGTGGAGTCGGGAGTGGGTATATCCAAATCTGTATCTGATTAAGCGTGGTACCAGCAAAAAAGCCTCGGATCAGGCCGCGTACCACGAAGGATACTTCCAATTTTAACTCCAAGCAGTTACGGGTTGGTGACTACAAAAGATTTAAACATTGCTGCATGGAATAAACTGCGAATTGATGTAAAAAACTATCCACAGATGGAACAGTATACGCCATGTTCATGGACACGGTTTTCTCACTGTGAGGAGCGAGGCCTATTCCTTCCTCTTCCGCAAACGACGGCGTTACTAGTTGATCAAAGATCAAACCGCTAGGCGGCCGGCAAATGTCCCCAACAAGTCCCTAAGAACTTGCTTACAGATAGCGGAAACGCAAGACTGATTCTGTGAATCCCTACACAAGCGTTCAAACAGACAGTCGGACAGACGGAAATAGATAGATGGACAAAGCTGAATCGGTTCACTAGGCGTCCTGATCTAAAATATATGTATGAACTTTATTCCTGCTCGAAAGTTATTATCAGGAGCTTAAGACAATCGTAAATTATGAAATTAACAAATATATTACCAAAATATGTACCAAAATTACTAAAACAGCCGCGTATGCTACAAATGTACCAAAGCTGATATTTAATCAAATCAAGTCAACAGTGGATCCTTTTCTTTCAAATTATAAAAAAAACATTAAATATTTAATTAACATTTTATATACCCATGTTCATTTTGTATAACTAGTCAACAATGTACGTGGAAAACATATATTGAGTCTTGCATATAATTTAGTTGTTCTTTTATTTTCAATAACTTTAATATTTAGAAATATAATATATTTAATATTAATAAAAAACATAAACCCGTATTACAATAATTGTATATAATAAACATTTTAAAACGTTATTTTTCATACCTTAATAAAATTGTACGACGTTATTGCTAATGGTACATTGTCTTGTAAGAACTTGTACATATTGTGTTCAAACGTGAGCGTAACCTTCAAATTAAAAAATATTTGCCGCTCGGTATTTCTTCGATAACATAGTTTGGTCACATTGCCATTCAATGTTATATTATACCGGCGGTTTCGTTGATGAACTCAGACAGTATTCGTCAAGTGAAGCGGACATACGTGTGTTTGTGAATACAAGCAGGAAATATCTTTAAGCTAAAAGTGTTAAAGTTCATATATACACAATAAAATGAGGGAAATTGTACACATCCAAGCTGGTCAGTGCGGCAACCAAATTGGAGCCAAGGTATGTATTTAATACTATAGAATTGTCTTAATTGAGTTAAAAATAAGAATGAAGTACAGTTACCAGTCAACATGGCGTCATTTTTGCGCTGCCATGTGGCAAAATAATTGGGGCCACCGGCTTCAGTGCACACATTTGTAAAGCATATTACATATGTATATATGCTTAAACGTTTTGTGCAGTTTTTGCCATTTGTATGTCAATGTATGCATTTCCCAGATCCTTTTCAATTTAGGGTGTGTCTGTATTTTGTCTTCCTTTTTTTTTTACTTGGATGCACTTTTCATATTTGGGTATTTTTCTGTATATTATACATATGTATATAAGTATATGTCTACATAAAAATGAGTCACATTTGCCTCGAAGCCTGAATTTTTTCTTCCAATGAGAAAGTCGTCTTGGTAAATACATACATAAATATGTATGTATGTATGTGTACGGGAAAACGTAAATGAATGTGTGTTTGGGATAGGTGAAAGGTATATACATTGAGTATCAAATCGGTGTTTTTTTTACTTGACTATGTGATACACATGTTCATGTTTTTTGTCTTTATATATTTGCCAAACTTTGGCTTCCCGGAGTTTGATGAAGAAAAAATCTGACGTCACTTTACCTAAAATGGCTGAACCGGTTGTCGACCGGTTCGCAATGACACAAAACATATACATATACATATGCATATATCGACATCTGTGTAGATACATGTACATATTTGAATGTATAAATTCTTTTAAAAGAAGTTCTGTTGTTTTCTGTGTTTAATGCTACAAAAAAAGCATTCTCCTAAGGTTTGTAGATATGTATGGGAATAGGTAGGGAATAGGTACACATACAGTATGTAGATGTACATATATTAAATTTTATATGTTAAATTGAATATATAAACAACAAATTATTCATGAGAACAAGTTAGAAAGCGCATAATAGAACGGTAATATATTAATACTGTAAAACGCCCATATGCCGTCTTATATATGTACATATGCATTTATATACACATGACACACCCAACGGCGGTGTTGCCACATTTCATGCACATGCGTATAAGCGCTTGCCGGCAATTCCATTACGAGCTGGCTGCGTCATCGACATCCTTTTGGCAAATCGATAGAGCTGTTGTCCCCGTGAATACATCCAAAACTACCCCCTTGCAGCAGCTGCAATAAAATTTGTATATTTTTCTAGTATATAAGCGTTTACATACATACATATCTATGTATGTTCATATTATGTATAGGTATGGGCAGACACAAATAAGTTGATGGTTGTATTGAGGGTAACTTAAATCATCATGGCAACTAAGTATTATTATATGACAATCTGGAACGTTTTCCTTTTATATCTATGTATTTTACTACTTAGGTTTGTGTGGCAAGTTTTTTATTGTTTACTTGAAATAAACAAGCGAAATGTTAGGCTCTCCGATGACGTAATCCGTTCAAAAAGTACATTTCTAATGCCATATGGTCGCTCGACAGACGAATTAAGTTGATGCACTACACTTGGCCTCGGCTTACGCCACTCGCTTTTTCACTTGTGTGTGGGCTGATGTTGCTGTTGATGATGTAAGCGAGTCTGCTAAAGATATGTACATATATGTATGTAGTCGGTAAAATTTGTGGTAGGTAGCTAGTGACTATGACAATTGCTTGTGCGTGGTGAGCACAGAAACCGACAGCCAGCCTACATATTCGAAAAGCCGAGGCAGTTAAGGTGGACAGCTGGTGTTATGATCGGCCTACGCAAGCGTCTGAGCGATGTTGACGCTATTTCCGTTGTCTCATTAAGCCTACCATAAATCTGAAGGCAGACCATAAAATTGTCATTTATCGGCTTCGTCTATATAAAGCTTTCTTTTATTGATGATTCTCTTCAACGAACTAAAAGTTCATTGTACATATGTACATACATATAAATGTCTTCACATTTATATTTTCTATGCTGACGCTTAAGATACATAGCTTCTTTTCGAAGCCGAGTTATTTAGCCGAGCATATTTATTTCAAAATTGGTTACATTACTTTATCAGGTACTTAAGAAGTAGCATTCGAACAATCTATATATATTTAGATATAAGTATAATAAGTTTTATTTGCTGAGTAAAGCTTTCATTATTTCACATATTTTCGAAATCATTGAAATTTGCAAACATTATTTTATGTTATATTTACTTTGCTTTAAATAATATATAATACATTTATTGAACCAAAAAAAAAATTAAATTTACCTAATTTTTTCGTTTACTCACTTTCCAGTTCTGGGAAATCATATCCGATGAGCATGGCATTGATGCAACTGGCGCTTACCATGGCGACAGCGACCTCCAATTGGAGCGTATCAATGTCTACTACAACGAGGCGTCCGGCGGCAAATATGTGCCTCGCGCTGTCCTCGTAGACTTGGAGCCTGGCACCATGGACTCAGTTCGCTCGGGTCCATTCGGTCAAATTTTCAGACCTGACAATTTTGTTTTCGGTCAGTCTGGCGCTGGCAACAACTGGGCGAAGGGTCACTACACAGAGGGCGCTGAGCTCGTTGATTCAGTGCTTGATGTTGTGCGTAAAGAGGCTGAATCGTGCGATTGCCTGCAAGGCTTCCAGCTTACACACTCGCTTGGTGGCGGTACCGGCTCCGGCATGGGTACCTTGCTAATCTCCAAGATCCGAGAGGAATACCCCGATAGAATCATGAACACATACTCGGTTGTGCCCTCGCCAAAGGTATCGGACACCGTTGTTGAGCCCTACAATGCGACTCTTTCGGTGCACCAGTTGGTCGAAAACACAGACGAGACCTACTGCATCGATAACGAGGCTCTCTATGACATCTGCTTCCGTACCCTTAAGCTGACTACCCCAACTTATGGCGACTTGAACCACCTTGTCTCGTTGACGATGTCTGGTGTTACAACTTGCCTCCGCTTCCCTGGCCAACTGAATGCTGATCTCCGCAAACTTGCAGTTAACATGGTTCCCTTCCCTCGTCTGCATTTCTTCATGCCTGGCTTTGCGCCTCTTACATCTCGAGGCTCCCAGCAGTATAGAGCGCTTACTGTCCCCGAGCTGACACAACAGATGTTCGATGCAAAGAACATGATGGCCGCGTGTGATCCCCGTCACGGTCGCTATCTGACCGTTGCTGCTATCTTCCGTGGTCGCATGTCCATGAAGGAGGTTGACGAACAGATGCTGAATATTCAGAACAAGAACAGCTCATACTTTGTTGAATGGATCCCCAACAACGTGAAAACTGCAGTTTGTGACATCCCGCCTAGAGGTCTGAAAATGTCGGCTACATTCATTGGAAACTCGACTGCCATTCAGGAACTGTTTAAGCGCATCTCTGAACAATTTACTGCTATGTTCCGTCGCAAGGCTTTCTTGCATTGGTATACTGGTGAGGGTATGGATGAAATGGAGTTCACCGAAGCTGAAAGCAACATGAATGACTTGGTGTCTGAATATCAGCAGTACCAGGAGGCAACTGCCGACGAAGACGCCGAATTCGAGGAAGAACAAGAGGCTGAAGTGGATGAGAACTAATCCTCTAAAGTTGCGAAAAGTTAAATGAGAACAAAAATTAAGTTTACAGTGATGTTCTTTTAACGTAACCAATAAAGTCGAAACTATTTCTTCTAAAAATCTAATTGTTGGCGTGCCTTAAAATTTATTTAAAAGTATCTTGCAGAACACAAAAATTAATACATGTTTGATACATTTAGCTCCATGTAATTAATCAGAGTATTTCAACTTAAACTTGCAACATTGCTTATTCTAGTATATGCAGAGTTGCAAATCAAAAAAAAAGTGTTGTCAAGTTTAAATTACGGATCTAACCAATGTCTTGTATCCGGTTGATGAACTTGCTTCTTTACATTCATAACCCACACTTCTGATTTGAAATTTAGTTCTACAATGAGTTGTTTTCATACCCTGAACCCAGTAAAAATGTGTGCTAGGGGTATAAAGGTTGTGTGCAAATGTATGTAACAGGCAGAAGGAATCATAACAGGCAAAGTATATATATTCTTGATCAGGAGTCGATTAAATAACTATAGATTCTGTAATACCATACGCAGTACGACAATGTTTTTTGTCGATCATTAATATTGATAAAAATCGGTTTTAGGACTGTTTCCTTTAGTTTTCCTAGCATATCCCGTAGACTATATGAGCTAGAGCCACTAAATTTGATTCAATATGTTCTCGTAAAGTATACGCATGTTAAAAATATTCCAGATACAATATGTTCTCGTTAAGCGTGCGCAGATTAAACTATTCCAGATTTTGGATACCTCCCCCACTCGTCCCATAAATTAAAAAAAACGCAATTTAAATACTATAGACTTGCGCGAATTTCATTAGGATCATGTTTTAGTTTAGAAATTATTCACGAGTTTAGTTTCCATCGAGGGGGCCCAGTCCAGCGGCTAAGAAAAACACAGCTTGCGGCGTGAATTTGTGTGTATGTGTGTTTTTTTCTGTGTGTTTGTATGAATGTAAGGGGGTTAAAATGTATTTTCAGGGTATCCAACTCGAGATCCCGACTAGAGCCCCTCACTTGTTTTAAATTGAAGCAAATGAATTATTTATTTTCAATGGAATATAATCTAAGGCAGTTGGAAATCGTAATGGTACAATTTAAATTGGGGATCTGCCGAATTTGGCAGCGCTAGAAGTCAGATGATCATTTACAGCAAACTTTCACTTTGGTCAGCAAGTAAAATATCTCTAAAGAACAGTGTCTTATTATTTCTTTCATACCCAGAACCCATTGAAAATGGGTCAATCAGGATATAATTGTTTTGTGCAAAAGTATATAACAGGCAGAAGAAACCATCTCCGACCCTATGAAGTTTATGTACTTGTATATTCTTAGCCAGCATCAATAGCCGAGTCGATCTAGCCATGTCCGTCTGTGTGTCCGTCCATCTGTACGAACGCGTCGATTTCGAAGATTACAAAAGCTAGGAAGCTGAACTTGGACTTTTTAAGTTCGTGTATACCATACGCAGATCAAGTTTACTTCAAATTACCGATAACTCGTCTCATTTTCATATTATCAATAATTATCGGGTTTTTGACTCGGCCGCGCAGTAGCTGCTTGATGTTCACAGCTTGCTGCGTGCGTTTGTATGCTTGTGAGTGTACGTTTGTTGTATTAAATTAAATTGAATAAAGACAGGGTTCAGGATATCCCCTTATCGGGTAACTATAGTCCCTTATTTGTTTCTACTAGGCGTATGTAGAGTTTCATGTTCTCCTTTTGCGAAAACTTATTGGCATTGGATTATTCTTCCGTAGTATCTTTTTCGCTTTGCCACTTGATTCTCATCATCTACCATGTCCGGAACTTCAATAGAAATATATTTAATATGTCTAAAAGTGGTGCTTTTTGACGTTAGTGTAAACTAAGTAGAGGATTGGCCATCCAATGAGATCTAATAAAACAATGTTAGGCAAAGTCATATAGATTTAGCTAGTCGAATCTTTAAGAGTTATGTACAGAACTAAAATTGTAAAATCATGACAATTTGCAGCAAATCAAAAATACGATATTTTTAATGACTTCCATCGCGCAATTCTCATTTGCTCATATCGAACCTTTGCCGATAGTCCATATCTATCAAATATTCATCGTCATATGGTATCGATATGGAAAAACCTTTATTATCGTGCTGCCACCGACTTATCGGCCACTTTTATTTGCTTATATTTAATAAACCACACAATAATGTCAAGCTCCGCCGCCGGATATGGAATCCTCGTACAAGTAAGTAAAATTAACATTAATTATTTGACGTTTTTTTTACCTACGGTGAGTAAAACGAAGAATTACCACGTTGCTTCTTCAAAATCTCATATTTATTCTGTGTGGACGGGGCATAATCGATTATTCCGATAGGCTATTGAAACTCACATTGAATTTAACAAAAAAAATTAAGATACAAGTATGTGGCTAGTGCTTTATGAATTTAATTAAACGTAATCTAAAATCTAAATGTTTAACTATTGCATAAATATCCTATTGTTTGTTTGTTTTTCATTTTGCATGATGGATTGAAGGTGTTAAATTGATGGTATGAAGACATCTGAATTAAAGTATTTCACCATTACCCAACACTGCATTGTATATGTACAATTTTTAGTGTTGTCACAGACTGACTTTTGGCAAGTAAGACAAAAAAATTAATTAAATGGGTAATATTGCAAAAAAAAATATAGTCAGTAAATTTTTCAGATGATAGCAATGGACGAGCAGCGCAGCGATAAGATCTATGGCGGCTGTGAGGGGCCAGACGCCATGTATGTCAAATTAATTTCATCAGACGGCCACGAATTTATTGTAAAACGCGAACATGCTCTTACTTCTGGCACAATTAAAGCAATGTTATCTGGACCAGGACAATTTGCTGAAAACGAGGCTAATGAAGTGCACTTTCGGGAAATTCCGTGAGTACATTTTGCAATTCGGACTAATAATACACAGTACTTTCTTGAAATTAAGACTGACCTAACGACCGGTCAAGGGAATGATATTTTGCTATATACATACATTTGTATGTATGTATGTACATATTTCCACATATATATGGTACATACGTGAGATAGTGTATAAAAACAAGTATGTATATATGTAAGTAGTCAGCCGTCACATATCAAATCTGTAATTTGCATGTCTTGCTACAAAGTAACAGTACTATGTAAAACAAGTGAGAAGGCTCCCGTCGGGAGCACCCGCTCGGGGATACCCTGAACTTTTTTTCATACATTTCAATCACCTGGCATTCATACATACACAAAGTCACACATACACACACATGTAAACTCACGCCGTACACTGTGAACAACTGCTGCGCTTGGTCCCCACTATGGAAATAACTTGTGAACGAAGATCTTAATGAAATTTTCAGCGCTTATAAAGATCATTGAAATCGATGTACAAACCAAAGCGCAAGTCCGTAGTATGGGGCGCATAGGGGGAGGTGTTCAAAATCTGAAATCTGCTTATGGTATACACAAACTTAAAAAGTCCAAGTTCATCTTTCTAGCTTTTGTAGTCCGATATCGACGCGTAAATACAGACGGACGGAGATGCCACTTTCTTACATACATTTGCACAAAGCCATTACCCTGTTTTACCCATTTGTAAATCAAACAACAGTCGAGTCGAGCAAGCCGCCCGTCTGTCTGCATTTGGATGAAAATACACTATACCCGAACAAGTGTCTTTAAAATTTTATAATTATAATAATTATAGTGATTATAATCACTTAACATTTGTTGCAACTAAAATATTTTGAAAATTATAGCACTTCTGAATAGTTTATATTGGTTGCAATTTAGCAGCCGCCATGCCGGTGGGTGTATAGAGTCATGTACATACTATAATGAATAAAAATGTATACACTTGTGACTGCGGACAGTAATCTGCGTTAGAGTCGAAGCATTAGGAGCTGATGGGACTATTAGGGAATCTTTCAGACAGACACAAATTTGTGTTTCGAATACGCTTCGAATGGTACCCGTTCATTCCAATCCAAAAACTCGTTCAAAAGCTGTTAAGTCATTTTTTTTGTATCTTACTAAAAATTAGGTGAAAATCTTATGAACGCTATCAGATAGCTTTCTGAGACTGTGAATTTATTCCCTATTATGAACCAAGAAACTTTTGTTCTATAGCTTTTGAAAAAACCGCAAGTTTGGCGGGAAACGCTAAAATCCGCTAAAGTTGACACCTTGTCGGGATACAGCATCAAAAAAAAAATCGCACCAACTCCACGAGAAATGTTTACAAAGCCGTTTAAATTACGTTTGTCAATTTAAGGAACTTATGAATATGATTTTAGATACGAAAGAAAAATTAAGAAAAGTAATTATATTATTATTATAATATTCATTATGTTTTACATTTTTATCATATTTAAGGAATTTTATGAGAAATTGAAAAAAGGGACGACAAAAAAATAGCTTTACTTTTCAAATATCAACATAAAATTATAAAAATGAGATATAATAAAAACTTCATTACTTAAAGATAATTGTATATCAAAACTAAGATTATTCTATACTTCTAATATATAGTTGCGTTGTCTTTATTGAAAATACCGGCTGCGTAACGTCTTGGCATCGATTCAACCGAATCCTTGCATCGTATTAGAGGAATTTTCCCCAAGGACTCGTGATTGACTTCCCAAAGGGATCCGTTGGTGGTTGGTTTAGAAGTAACAATTGCCTTTTTAACATCAGCCTATAGATTTTTGATGGGATTAAGGTCTGGTGACTGCGCAGCCAAGTCCAAAACGTTCATCGATTTTGTATTGATTCACTAGCCCTCAATGTTTAATGTTCAGTGTAGTGTATTTTGGATTGTATTCTGAGTTTTAGGGATACTAGACGTACGGAGAGCCTCTTCCACCCAACATAACAACATCACTCTCATCTGTCCATAAAATATTCCTCCATTTTTGGGCTGGCCAATTTATGTTTCTTTGCTAACTTTATGTTTTGCGTTTTAAAGATAGACCTTTCTTGGGGTGCTGGCTTTTAAATTTTGTTTGATTCATGTGAACTGTTGTATTAAGCTCTCTTTTTAGCTCAGTTGCAGATTTGAAAGGATGTTTAGTGGTCTCGAGGATCAACCCTTTGACGGAAAGTTGGCTCAGGGCTCCTTGAGCCTTTATGGGCTATAGTACAGTATAATTTTGTTTGAAAAGCCACCCAAACGAGTTCCCTATATGATTTTCCATCCGAAATAATCGAAAAAATCGAAGTTAAATCTCTTAAGCACGTGCTTTTTTCCAAGTAACTGTGCAAAATATAACGTTTTCTATAAAGAAAGCGTAAGTGGCGCTATTATGTTTCCCCATTTTTTCGACCTTTCCTTTAAAATTACAGCAAAACAAGTGAGAAGACTTCAATCGGGCGCGCCCGACTAGGGGATATCCTGAACCTTGTCTTTATATACACTTCAATTCGGTTGCATTCATACACACACACACACATTTTTAGTATTTGAATTGAGTGTTGTTTTATATATGGGGCGAATTGGATGATTGAATTCAAATTAGCGTAGTTGCTGCAACAGCCAGTAACGACGAAAAACTTTAAACTTCGCTGCAACTGCGGCTGTCGCTCACTGCGTAGTCTGTTGCTGTTGAACTGCGAAAAGCATTATTTTTGCTATCATTATACTCGTTCACGAAGTGAAACTAGTATATTGGTTTTGTGCAATATCCGTCATGCTGTCCGTCCGTCTGTCCGCCTGTGCGGATGAACGCAATATTTTTCGGCGCTATTGAAGATAGAGACTTGAAATTTTGGATATATACTTGTAGTTATCTGCTTCAAAGTGTTAAGATTTCCGGCCACGCCCACTAGAACGTCGCCTAGCGGCCCGCCTTATAAAATCGAAAATAAGTATATCTCCCACAGTTTTTGAGCTACAAGCTCCATATTTGGAATATATATTACTATTACTATATTACTAGTTCCGCTAAACATTACAGAACAAAATTTGCGCCCCCGCAAAGTGCGAAGTTTAAAGCTAGAGTCACAAAATTTTCAAGGTAGATGGCTGGTAATGCCCTTTATATCCCGGCCACGCCCACCCCGCAAATCGCAAAACGCTATATCCCACAATTTTGGAGCTACATTCACCAAGTTTTTAAGGTAGATGGCTGGTTACTTATTTTAAAGCTCGGTAAGAAAATTTCCCGGCCATTCCCACTCCCGCCCCCACAAACCGCGAAAATCTATATCTTCCAACATTTTAAAGCTAGAGTCACCAAATTTGGCAGACAGTGTTTGGGTGACTTCCTCTGAAGATCGAGCAAAAAATGTTGGACACGCCTACCTCAGCCCCTACGAAATTTAAAAATTCTATATTTTTCCAAAATAACAATAATAACTTGTGAACGAGTATTACGCAGTCGGTTACGTCCGACTGCAACGTTCTTACTTGTTTTTGGCTTGCTTTCCAGCGCACAGCTCAACAGCAGAGCAAAGCAAATGTGCTAGTTCTTTTGCGAATATGCTGTTTTTCGCTCGCCACATTAAATATCCTTGCAGACATAGCACATCATATATACTTAGCCACACAAACAAGTATTCATATAAGAATTTAAAACAAAGGGATTTGTCTGTTTCGTTTGCAATTGCCAAACTATGGTTGAGAAATTAAAAAAAGATAGTAAAAAAAATTCACAAAAATTATAATCGTCCGGTTCCTAAATATGTACTGGTTGTAGTAATAGTTAAATTAAGGTTCTAAGCAAAGTATATACACGGATAGAAATCGTCTCAACTGTCAATTTACTGTTCTCAATATTATCTCAGACTTTGCTTTCGCAAATTTCATTATCATAATCGGTAAAATTGAGTTTTGCATGAACACATAATAAAGTATAAACATAAAGCATAGCATAAATCATTATATTGCAAACCATGTTATAAAGTAATCACATTGAATGACAATTTTAAATTTTATGTATATTTTTATTTTTCAGATCACACGTTCTGCAAAAGGTGTGCATGTATTTCACATATAAAGTTCGTTATACCAACAGTTCAACTGAAATACCAGAATTTCCGATTGCACCAGAAATTGCCTTAGAACTTTTAATGGCAGCTAACTTTCTTGATTGCTAAGTTATTGGTTAACTTAATAATGTTAGATAAAATTTTTCAAAACGAATAAACTTAATATATAGTTTTTCTGTGTTTATATCTGTTTTATTGTAAGTATTAGATATGTACCCATTTGGCGAGACCTGTTTATTAATAAGCCGAAGGTGTTTTCATTTGTGTATCGATTAAGGCAGTGACCCTACAATTTGTAGTTCCAGAATCTAAATTATTATATATATATATATTATAGACGTAGTGTGGATGTCTCATGGTCTGTTCTATACGTAGAATCTAATGCTCTTTTATGTAAATCAGCAGTCAAACCACCATTCGGGAATATCTTTGGGAGACACTTTTAGGAATCTTATATTTAGTTGCCTTATTGTTGACCGTATGATTAAAAACAAGTGAGAAGGCTCTAGTCTCACAAAATCACACACACACACAAACGCACGCCAAAGCTTTTGTACTTTACTCAGCAACTGCGCATGGCCCGCAACATGGAAACTGAATAAAATGTTCAGGACTCAACAAAAACATTAAAATCTGTGTACAAACCAAAGCGCAAGACTGTAGTACTTGGGTCGAATGGACGGAGGTATCCAAAGTAAGAAATATTGATCTGCGCCGGCTCTAGTCTCTGAAATATGCTTAGAAAACCAAGTCCTAAAATCGATTTTTATATATATTAAAGAAACAGTAAAAGATATCGAAAAAAATCATAAACGCATTTTGCATATGGTATAGTCGAATAGTTTTTGTCTAGCTTTTGTAGTTTCCGAGATCGCTGCGTTCATACAAAAAGACAGACAGAACATGGTTAATCGACTCAGCTCGTCGTCCCGATCAAGAAATTGGGCCGGAGATGCTTCCTTCTGTCTGTTACATACATTTGCACATACCCTTTTTACCCATTTTCAATGGATTCAGGGTATAATAAACAGGTAAGTTTTGATGGTGGAGTTCTATGGCTCCTTATTAATTCTTATTTTTGTACATAGACATAAACAGAGGACAAATATTGGCTTAAGTCTACTTGTGCTGAAGGCGCTGCATGCCGCCGCTTTGATCTGGCTACCGCATTCCGCAAAGATATTCTCTGGCAACTGTAAAATCATATCGTCGTGCACATTTTACACGTACAAACATGCTATCCTCATCCAAAAATATAAGGGTGTAGCAAAAATAAATCCATTATTTTTTACAATAAATGGATTACTCTGTAATCTGTATTTTGCGTGGTAGTGCTATCGGGTTACACATGAGATGGCATAATGTACTAAAATTATTTCTCTGGCAATATTGTTTTCTTTCTTTCTATTCGCGTATCACAGGTGGACATTAGCAAAATGAAAATGTGAAATGTCCTTAAGGTCCTGATACTGTAACACCCAAGTACGCGCAATTTTGGTTTCGTCGATTCCGTTCCAGTAATTTCGATTTCGAAGATGTACTGGAAAAAAAACCGTTTGATAACCGGTTAATACGGTTGACCCACTGCGCAATTCAAATGATAGCAATGTTGTATGCAGGTTCCACACCTTGTCAAGACCTCAGGGCTTCTATCCTACTCTGTGCTTATAGGTACGAAAGGCTGATTTTGTTAAGCTTAACGATCTGATTCAGCATACTGACCGACCCAACTGTACAATTGTGCAGATATTGATATTACCATTAAACTTTTTATTATATCCTGAGCTGACATTTTTATGTCATTCGAACCATTGTGTACACGTGCTCCTAATGGAGTTCCTGCCTGTGTGATTAGGTACTGAAGGAATCGTTTCAATTTCGTGTCCATAAATAAAGCAAAAAGACTTTGACACAGTAAATCTCACAAATTCTGCTCGGTTTCCCAGTAAATCGTAACTGGATTTCAGAGTATCTGAGAAAAATAACCCAGAAGGTTCTTTACAGAAATGCATATTCTAACTGTATCAGGGTGACATCTGGCATTCCCCAGGGTAGTTATCTTGGTCCGCTTCTCTTTTCTCTTTTTGCTAATGACTTTCCTCCGGTACTTTCAAAATATGGCATCTAATAATGTCTAACAAGTCGAATGATGACCCTTATACAACAGACACTTTTTGTATCTCTTGTCCGTCTCATTATCGAGTTTGGGTTATATGTGTGGTCGTCACAATACTCATTACATGTGGACCGAATTGAGTCGGTACAAAAGAAACTCTTATTATTTGCCTTTCGTGGATTAAACTGGCATGCCAATTGCCATTATACTCAAGTAAACTTATTAGGAAATCTACCTTTAAAAAATCGAAGAACTATGCTTTGTCCATAAATTAATTACTGGCGAAATTGATTTCTCTAACTTGATAGGCCAATTAGATACAAGAGAATTTAAAAGAACAATTGGCAACTAAGGCTAGTGCGAAAACTAAATTAGGAGAAGTCAGACTCTGCTGTAGTGCCCCGTTATAAGTAGAAAGGTGTATTCTGCTACTTATTTTTCTATCCGTCAATATTTCTACCCGTCAAGGAACGGGTAGATATCATAGCTATCAGCGCAAGCTTTATGACAATCGATCCCTGGAAGCCAAAATTGAATATTTTACATCACCGCTCAGATTGCTTGGAATATTAATGTTTAATGTAACTCTTTGAATTTGTCCTTGGAACACAATTTTGATGCACTCTTTTAATATCTGGGATTACGACTATAAATCAACAGGTGTCTTCGTTGCCTTCTAATACCTCAAAGTGGCTCCGCGTGATTGACGTTTGGAATACGAACGGGAAGCTTATTTTGTGGCTGGACAAGGAAAATGTTGTTTCTGGCGCAACCAGAGTTTGGATCTTTCCCCATCAATGAAATGAAATTCTTGCGATTTAAGCTGAAACTAATTTTAATTCATTTAAAGGAAGCCATCTCTTCAATAAGGAATGCAGATGACTAATTGGCCGGGGCGACGCAGGGTCGTCCCAGGGCTTACCGGGGCATCCTCATTATTGCATAATACAACACCATTACAGCGAAGGAGAGAAATATACATTCATATCGGCGGGGTTCTATTAAATCTCAATCTCTTGGGTCATAAAAAGTAAGAGCAGGCATACTCACGCTACTAGCCCGACAACTTTTCCAACCCTTTCTTCGTCACTTTAAAGCACCCAATTTGATATGTATTTACATTCTCGTAAACCAGGCATGTAAGCATTTTGTTAAATTACAACAGTTGCACAACGTAAAAACAAGCAGACCCACTGCTATAAATCATAGCAGTGTATACCTAAAATTGCGGCTGGATAGAATATACATACAGAGATGTGTAACATAATTTAAAATTAAGATGGAAAGACGTTTTTACAAGTTACTTGTGAATGAACCTTTTCAAATCTCTGTCTCGGCAATACTATTATACTTCCATTCTTTTGCGTTGATAGCCCCATAATAAATTAGAGAACAATGACCTTGGCGCCTTCTCCATTTTGAAGGACAGGCGCGAGCTTAATAAATCGATGGCTTACCGCGTTGCCATAGTAATCAGTTAGGCACTCGAATGGCAAACATTGAACAATTCTTCCGTATTAATAATTGTTAGCTATACGAACATGGGAATGCTTCACAATTTGTCCGATTTGATAAAAGTGAAAAGAAATAAAATGACTATATTAGTTTTGGGTCTAAATAACAGTGGTAAATCGACTATTATAAACCATTTTAAGAAATCAAATGAACAGTCATCTCTGATGGTGCCAACAGTTGGATTTTTAATAGAGCAATTTTACAGTAAGTTTTTAAATATTCGTTTATTTTAAATGTGTAAACATGAATTTATATCCTGCAGGCATGGGCGTTAGCATCAAGGCAATAGATATGTCAGGTGCTACGCGATACAGAAATTTGTGGGAGCACCAGTTCAAAAATTGTCAAGGCATTATATATGTAATTGACTCCAGTGATAGGATGAGATTTGGTATTTAGAAAAAAATAATGTTTATTTAAAATGTTTTGTAACCTTTTTTTTTTTAGTTGTGGTAAAAGATGAATTGGACCTTGTGCTACAACATCCCGACCTTTGTAATCGAATATTACCTATACTTTTCTATGGGAATAAATCAGACCTTGAGGATTCACTCTCAAATGTCAAAATTGCAGCGGGTAATAATATAAAATGCTTTAAAATTTTACACTTTTTATTTTTATTTCTAAAATCTTAATGTTCTCTTTTAGCGTTAGGTCTAGAAAACATCAAAGAAAAACCATGGCATATTTGTTCCAGCAACGCAGTCTCCGGAGAAGGCTTAGATGAGGGCGTGCAGTGGCTTGTTCAACAAATACGTTTTGCAATACAAAGCAATAGAAAAGGAGGAAAATTGAAGCTTTCATCTAAGAACAAAAATTAAATAAATAACCATATAAATTAAAAACAGCCACCGCATCCAAATTTCCCATTACATATTCATATTTCGAGGTCTTAAATTGACGAGTACGGCGCGCACCTATCTTTCCACAATCATAGATAGGTTCGAAATCCATAGACAAAGTATCTCTAGCGTTTCCAAAATATAAATTTGACCGTATAGTATGCACACAATAGTTTTTATTCTCGTTCACGAATTGAAGAGTATATTGGTCTTGTGCAATGTCCGTCATGCTTAAGAATGCTATATTTTTCGTCGCTATTGAAGAGGCTTGTATCTTGGAATTTATTCTGAGGGTGTGGCAATTTGATTTAATCTATGTAGGGAAAGCTATATACAATTAAATTTTACATACAGATTACTGGTGACCTACATCTTCCAAAGATCGCGCAGAATATGGTATAAACGAACTTAAAAAGTCCAAGTTCAGCTTTCTAGCTTTTGTAGTCTTCGAAATCAACGCGTCTCACTGACGGACGGACATGGCTAGATCGACTCGGCTAATGATGTTGATCAAGAATAAATATACTTTATGGCGTCGAAAATTCCTTCTTCTGCCTGTTACACACAACAATTAAAACCTGATTTAACCATTACGTATTGAATGAATTTACAAAAATCTTTCAATAAGTTTAAAGTCAATCGGACATAAAAAATGTAATACAAAAAACCCCGACCTAGCGTAAGTGCAGAAAAGTTCACAACTGTGAAAAGTTCAGTAAGTACATTTTTAAATGTAAAAAGTTTTCCGATGGATTTATTACAGAATTTATCATCTTAGAAACATCCACGCGAATTGCGTTTATTTTTTGCTATTTAGGATGATTCCATCGTACTTCTGCTGGAACCACTTCATGGCGTCCTCCTTCGTCAGACGGTGCTGGAAGCCAACGGTGCCAGATTTACGTTTTCTGTGCGCCACGTTGTAACCTAAAAAAAAAAAAAACATTGTTTAGTGACTCCGTATTAGTTATATATATATAAATATATCAGGATTGTTTGCTGTGGCTTTGTCGTAGTTGTACCGTCTGAGTCTGCATGACAACAAATTCATTTGAGCACATCTTCATTTATATGCGCACATTTACTGAGCATCAAATTCGATTTGGAAAAAGACACCTAATTATATGCAGCATTTACACATTTGGTAGTCGTATCAGCATTCTTACCTGGACGTCCCAAAACGACGTAGAAATCTAAGCCGTAGATACCGATAGAAGGATCATACTTGATTCCCAGATCAATGTGTTCTTGAATGCCAAATCCAAAGTTACCAGTGGCTGAGAAGTTATCGCGTCTAAGTTCGTACTCGCGCACTTTCAAGCCACGCTCCAGAATTTCTTCGGCTTTTGCTCCACGCACTGTACAATGCACTGCGATTTTTTCATTGCGGCGAATTCCAAAGGAACGCACCGTGTAGCGGGCCTTAGAAAACACTGGCTGCTGTCCGGTCAGCTGCTCCAAAACCTGTCAATGAAAAGTACTTTAATAACAACTTCACAGGTATTATTTACATATTGCAGAACTCACCTTGGCGGCACGGGTAAGCCTATCACCAGATTCACCTACGCAGATGTTGAGGCACAGTTTTCTGATGTGCAAATCTCGCATAGGATTCTTCGTGGGATCGCGCTTGATTTTAGGTTCCTTTTTAGCAACGGCCTGAAATTTTGGATTTTAGTTACCAAATTAGACATTATAATGTAAAATATTATTTCAATGATCACGTGCAATCAATAAACTCTAAATCTACATTCAAGGTTTTACAATAACATGTAGGATTAACGCCGATATGAAATAATTAACATCTCACAAGAATTTCAGAAAACCTACCGCCATTATGGTATGTAGGAAAGAAAGGAAAAAGGCGTGTTACAGTTCAGTGCCAGATTATGCCGACGATGTTATCGTTTTGATAATCGATAATCTCAAAAAAATAAAAAGAGGTATTCCATAAAAAACAACTATCGAATTATTTTGTGGGCCAATATAAAATACAATATACATCATACAAAAATGTACAAATTATATTCCGCATATTAAATGTTATTTTCAAGACAACTAAGGTCTCATTTTTTATTCTTAGACTGTCATTTACATATATCTAAAATTAAACAATATATGCAAATGTAAAATGCTAATACAGATGCCCAATGCGTATGGAGAAAGTAATTTAAGCTTGTGTTTTATTACAAGTTGTTATATTTTATTGATTATTTTTATTTTAATTTAAGGACTTAAGAAACTGAAATAAAAAATTGTGTAATTTATACTGTAAAACATCATATTTGATTCGAATTGTTTTCCTCTAAATATATTTTATATATATTTATTTTCTATCTACCAATTGTAGCTAAATATTTTATCAAGTTGCAACCATGCCAATCGAAAGAATTTGGTATGGCCAATAAGAGATAAATTGATTAATATAATTCTTATCGATTATGGGATTTCGCTAATTATATCGATAATTGTATGTGGGTTCTTCTTCGCATCGATTATATTAATATCAATTTACTTTTAAATACCGATATATCGATTGCCAATTAACAACTCTACAATATGGCTGCCTGATTTTAATGTGATTTTTTTGGACGACGTATGCTGCTACTTTTCCATAGTGTATGTGGTTAGAAAAAGATTATAACTATAATCTTAGTGCAGCAAACGTTTAACTATCTCATTTGTTGCAACTTCTAAAAACCAACATCATTTACTGAACCTTTATAGCGCAATATCAAGTTACTTAGAATGTCTTCATTCGCTAAATTAAAATTATGACGGCGATGTAGCTTTTTGCAAATGATATTTAGACGAAAAAGTTGTGAACCAAATTAGTTTGTGAAAACGCGATAAATTAGTTTCACAACATTCAAACGGTTTTTATAAAAAATCTTATTGAGAAATATTGCTGCTGTAAGTGAGCGAGTGAGAAAGATACATACATTTGTATGTATGTATGCATTTGCTTTTCGTTGTGTAGTGTCGTCGACTGCTCGGTAAAAGTCGGTCTTTCTTTTCCACTACCACTTGGCGTTTGAAAATTAAAAAAAAATTAAGTAATAATGTGTTATATGAATGAAATAAGGCGTAAGGCATTGAATCGCGTATGAAAGTCACAGTCGATATGTCGAGATTTTATGACCTTATATTGTTTGTTCAGGAATTATTGTATTGGTAAGTACTATGGGGATTCGTATGGCTATGGCGAACCCAGCAAATCAATATTTTAGGGGGCTGCCATTTCGTTCGCTGTTTCGCTAGTTTTTCTCTTCCATTCGCTGCCGCTGTCTACCTCCGTTCTCCCCAGCACCCGTAAACGCCCTGTCAGCCCCGTGGCCCAAGAAAATAAACTCTGCGTGCTTTGTAATAACGAGTACATTTTCTGGGCATATAAAGCAAAAAAAAAACTGAATAAAGAAATTGACATAAGTAATGTATGTACATCTGTTTAAATGTAATTCTGTGCGTGTGTGATGTTAATCGAATATATACATATATAAGTTGCTCTTTTCCAAAGTGTTTTTGTGTTGTGCATATTATCAATAAAAAATGATGTCTAACCAAGAAATACTGAAATGTTATCTGTAGATGCATTTGGTAAAGTTTGCCATGCATATACCAATTTAAACAACGTTGGTTTAGAAACAAACATAATATACACATATATTAACATGTATGTAGGTGTCCCGAGTCGTATACATGTATATACATAACATGTATATGTATATGTATATGTATATATATATATATATATATATATATATATATATATATATATATATATATATATATATATATATATAATATATATATGTTATATACATATATTATATAAATACATATATATATATATATATATATATATTTTCACTTTTTTTTAGATAAATAGATTAATAATAAAAGGGTGTGTGACGCACATATGTTTGTTTGTATGTATTCGCATTTATGTATATATTTGTATCGTTTTCAATGTATTTCTTTTCTTTTGGTATAAGTAGATTTATTCTCTGTTCTAACTTGTCCCATTAACTGGCAGTCCCTTTGTTTGAGGCAAATATTGAAATGTATAGTTGTATACATTAAATACAAATTCCTATCAACCATTAGTTTGTTTGATAATCAGAAAAATAATTGAACCCATTCCTTAAATCATTGTCAATTAAAGAAATACAACAAGGAATCGATAGATCTTTAAGGTTTCTAAATACCCTTGCAGACATATCAGACGCGTTTTAACGACTCAATTTTCAATCGACCACCAAAAGATAGACAACTGATGTCGCCATATCAACTTTAATCGTTCCAGATGACTTTAATGCGTTCCATATTTTGCTGATCAATTATGACAGCCTCTGCAATGTTACAATATGATATCAATACACCGCTCCATTCTGAAAATTTGTACCAAAATTCTTTTGAAATAATAGCTTAATTTTTCCTGCCAGGCCAATTGCTAAAATATTGATTTATACTTAATCGTGGATTAAACGATCTCTCACGATCAGATCAAATTGGATGGAGAATTTCCTCAAGCCCAGCCAATCATTTCAGCATAATTGCGAATAAAAACAATATATGTATGTTTTTGAGAAATTTAATGTTATGGCCATGTCGTCTAGTAAATGCAAGCTATTAGAAAGTGTAGAGCAGATTGTGTTAGAGCTGATCTCAAGTATGACATCTTATGAAAATATCACTTTAAAAATTCCACGTGACTGTCGAGATTGGTACAACAAAATCGATTTTAACGGCAATGTCGAAGTATTAGAAAACGTGCAGAAATTGATTAATTTTCGAAAAATTACATACAATAAACGACAAAGTCGTCATCGTTTTTGTCTGATTGTGTATCTCATGGCCGAGATTCATTATTTACATATGTCTGGCGGTAGTTGCACAGTTCGGGGACTCTACTATCGGGACACCCAGATGATTCGTTCACAGTCCTACATTGTGGCAGCCAAATTAGATGTCTGCCGCATGCTGAATACCGCACCAGTTAATCTGGGTATATTGTCAGCGTCCAAGGGACTGATTTCAGGTACGGAGCTGTGATCCATCAGCAGTTTGTAAAATTAACTATTTTTCTTTTGTAGGTGACATAAAGCTCCTTATGAGCAATGGTGATGTGTTGGACTGCAACGTCTATTGCGGGGCTGTTTCATTGCCAACGGATTTTGAAAATGTGGAACGTATCGTGACAAATGCAGAAATGGTCTTGATCGTTGAAAAAGAGTCGGTTTTTGAGAGCTTACTGGCCTGCAATGCTTTTAACACATTAGGCTTGCGTTTTATCTTGCTGACCGGCAAGGGATATCCAGACTGTACTACTCGCCGAATTGTGTACCGATTGTCTGTTGAATGCAATTTACCGGTTTATATCCTAGTAGATGCTGATCCATTTGGCATTGAGATAATGCTAGTTTACAGACACGGCTCGCAAGCAATGAGCTTCTCCTCAAAAAGTCTTGCCACTCCAATGCTGCGCTGGATCGGGCTTCACCCGTCTGAAATTGACAGTATTTCAAAACGCGTCGTTGCCCTTACCAATTACGATAATAAAAAAATTATTGATATTCTTTCTCGAAGCAACATTAGTTTGGGTGTAAGGCACGAATTGCGTATTTTGCAACAAGTGCAGCTAAAAGCAGAAATCGAGAGTGTCATTGATTTTTTAAGCCCTTACTACATACCAACAAAAATTAATAGAAATTTGTTTTTGTAATACCTAGTTTAAAACGTTATTTGGTAATTAAAAACACCTGTTAATGTTCAGCACATTGAAAATTCATTAAGAAAATTCTTAAAGATTTATACCCAAATTTATAAAAAATGTAATGGGAAAATCTTAAAAATATGTTTTGTAGTTTTTATAAAAGATAGGCGTAAGAATGTCCCAGCTAGGATCTAAAGTTTTTTATTTACATTAAAATTAATATACCAAATGTTCAGTCATTATTTGTTATCCATATACTTTATAAGTTTATTCAACTGTTTGACCTAATGACTGATGATACTGATTGGTGATAAACGCACAGCCTTAATTCGTAACTGTACTTTCCGTTTATTATGCTTATATGGTTATTTGAATGCGTAGATAATTCGACTACCTCAAAACATAATTGATTTTCAAATTATTCATCCGTTGTGTGAAATAACGGTCCAAGGTTGTATGGGATAAGTTAAATTTTCAACCGATAGACTTCAAATTCACATAATAGCTCTTCATAAAAAATTAACGAAAACGTGTTTCCCTGATTTGAAATAGTCCACCTTTAGGCCAGATATTGGGTTGAAATTTGTCTTATTTTTTTTATTTTTCATCCGATTTGCCTCCAACACCTTTTGTGAGAATTTTTCCATTTAATAGATTTTTCTTTCTAGTCTCTAGTTTTTATAACGGCGAAGAATGCGTTCATACGAACGGGCAGAAATTTTGTGAACGAGTTTAAAATATTTGTACGGAAGACAAGCGGACATTGCAAAAAATTAATATGCTCTTTTTCACTTCGTGAATGGAGTATAAAAATAATGGTTAAACTTGTGGGGGAAAGCACTACTACTTAATTGGTATACCCTGAACCCATTGAATATGGGTAAAAATGCTATAATAGTTTTGTGCAAATATATTTAACAGCCAGAAGCAGACATCTCCGATCCCATAAAGTATATATATCATTGATCAGGATCATAACATAAACTATACGCAGATCAAGTTTATTTCAAATGATCAATAACCCGCCGCATTTACTTTTTATCGATATTTATTGGTTTATTGAACATATCTCAGAAGCTATTCACTAAATTTGATTTAATGTATTCTCATAAATCATACGCATTATTAGGAATATTTCGGATTCGAGAGCTTTGCATAGTGGCACCCAGGCGCAGCCACTGAGTAAAGTGTTCAACTTGCGGCATATGTTTGTGTGTGTATGTGTGATTTTATGTATGCATGTAAGGTGATTTAAATGTGTGTAACGACAGCTGGCAGCTGACTTTAGGGTATCACGTAGTCAAGCACTCCCAAATAGAGTAACTTCACTTCTTAAAAAGGGTATAACGGTTTTTATATGTATTTGTAATAGATTTAAGGGTGTCTTCTAGTCGTGTATCCTCGATTACAGCACTCTTACTTGTTTTATGTAGATTTTACAGAATCGATTAATTTTTGAATTGCACTAAAATAATTTTAGCTTACAAAATGTTTGGCGAAAGTTGTGGGAAACATAGACAGAGACACAATATAGAACGTTTTCTTGATATCTGTCCTCACTAAACAAGTTATAAAAACGAATATCTTTCAACTACATGACACAACAGTGTCAATTAAAGGGAATTTGAAATTATGTTCAACGAGTAAAATTATCTGTTACTCCACAGTATACGTGTGTTAAGTTCTCTGCAGTTAAGGTTATAAGGTTAATACTGCCTTCATTATAATAATCCATACGTAATATTTGTTATATGTGTTTATAAATGTCTTGGGTTATCTATCTAGAGTCTTAGTATATAGTAATCAGTAATCACAGGAACTATCTTGCATAACATCAAATTAATATATATCAAAGTTTCTAGAGAAGTAATCCATCGTGAAATGAGTTGTATAACAAACCCAATTTACCCTGCCGTATACTGTTTCATATGATGTTAGTTCATTCGGTTGTATGTTGCTCATTTGCACGGTTTTGAAACACAGCTACCCCAAAGAAAAAATCTTATTTCTATTAATTCGCCAACTGCCTAAGCTTGTATGAATATTTAAAATAACATTTTTTTTAATTTTAGGTGTAAAGGCTCTTCAGAAGATAGCAACTAAATAACTAGGAAAATAAATATATTTAAGATATATATTCATCGGCAAGTACTTTTAAAGCACAGAAACAACAACTTGGAATTTCACAATTGTTGTGTAGCCTCTGTTATTTATGCGTACATAAGAAATTTAGAATATTGCGGCTTCAAATATTTGGCTAAAATATGTCTACAGCAATGCGAACAACTTTGCAACCAGTTCCTGAAGCCCTGCCCGCAGAAAATGTCTCAAATGGCACTGCGACTACGGCTGCCACGCCATCGTCTACGGCATCAAATGCTGCTACTATGGCTGCTGCAAGCACAACCACTTATACAACAAACACAATCAGCACATCTGCGCATTCCGTAAAGGATCAGCAGCAGCAACAACATGACTCAGCCAACGCCAACATTGTCTCACTGCCACCAACAACAACTACAGCCGCCAATACGACAATGTTGCCAATAACGTCCTCGAA
The DNA here is from genome assembly GCA_035043565.1 of Drosophila robusta. Taxonomy (NCBI): domain Eukaryota; kingdom Metazoa; phylum Arthropoda; class Insecta; order Diptera; family Drosophilidae; genus Drosophila; species Drosophila robusta. The sequence goes on from JAWNMW010000414.1 coordinate 199,510, forward strand.
TGCAGCCAGTAGCAATAGCACTACAGCCACACCTGTGGCAGTTACAGCCGCACCCACGACGAATACAAACCACTCGCACCAGCACAGCCATCAACATCACCACCACGTGGCTAACAACATGACCACGGATGGTGCTCGCCTATCAAGCAATAATACAGCTACTGGAGCAGCTTCCGCGATCAATCACCATCACCACCACCCGCCTGGCAGCGGTGTGGGGGCTGTGTCCTCCTCTGTCAATAAGAACGTTCTAAGCACACACTCGGCCCACGCCTCCGCTATTAAACAGCGAACTTCATCCGCAAAGGTAAGCCATAATATTATTTTTCTATGTGTATCAACTGTTATCCGTCCAGACATAATATCACGCCACCATACCTGAACCTTGACATTTCTTATAGGATCGGATTAGCTTATGTCGAATGTCTTTTGTCCAACAAAGTTGTTAAATATTTACATCTATATTTGTTTTTTATACTCCTTTACAACGTTGACAACAACAACAATAACGACAATAAATCAACCAATACACTATGGTTGCATGTAATATCCGTCTTGGTGTCCGTCTGTCTACGAAATTTTATTCAAGTACATTCAAGTGGCCCACTATACCAAGCAAAAGCTTGGTATAAAAAAGATTGTGTTCCCAAAACTGCAGTTTAAAGGCCACTGTTTAATCATTAAGACCGTTTTCCACTGTTTTAAGTTGTCACACTGTGAACGAGTATTGGTCAGTCGGTTACACCCGACTGCAACGAACTTCTTTTTATAGTTTTTCATTGTAAATCTGATATCATTCCGAAAATCAATTTTGTTGTTCTACACATTTGCATACATTTTCATCGTGACTGTGTTTTTGAAATTTGTTCTGCCAACTCATTTTACAAGTTAGATTCAAGTGAAATAAACTGTCTTAAGAAGGCTTAATTGATAAGAGAATTTCCGCAAAAGGATTCAAGGTACCCATAAAGTGCAATGGAACCAGAGTTTCTATAACTTCTGGTGCCAATAATCTTTTCGGTTTTGCTCAGTTTCAAAGTATCCGATTATTGCTCGAAATCATATTGTAAAGACTCAAACCGTTAATGTAAAAAAAACATTTTTGAATCAGGGGATTATATGAATGTTCAATAATCTACAGAATCCTGAAAATGCGCTTGTAAAATTCTTCGCTGGCATTGTGGAGGATTGGCAAAACAGTCGTTCCTAATTACAACATACATCACATTATGATTTTCTTGCCGAGCGCTTATTGACCACAGGTTGTCGATTAAGAACAGGTCTGGGTCAAGCCTTAAGTGCAAACAATTTTCTTGGGTTTTATCGATTACTTTTTATACCCTAAACCCATTGAAAATGGATTAGGAGAATCTATAGAATCTATATTTTTTCAGGGTATAAAAAGCACGTTCATATCCATAAACACAAACGTATTGCTCCGAGTTTTCAAACTTAATTCAAACAACTAAAATTGTTTTTTGCGTAAGTAGTAATAAGTTTTCTTCTCGTCAAGCGGCAACAACGACCATGGTGCCGTGGTATGTGTTGGATTGCTTGGTTTAGAGAACCGGGTTCAAAACTTAGGGTGCGGGTGGATACTAGTGTATTTTTTTAATGATAACCAACATTTCTTGGTGGCATCAAAAATGAATATACAATTTTTACAAATAGATCGCAAATTGTTGCTTTGTTTTTGAAACTGTTGCGAGATGATGATTGTATTCGGGGAGCTCCTGGTACTGTCTACTATGTAACAATAAGTATGAATTGTGGAATGGTGATAGCTAAGAACTTTTAGAAATGCTCTATGTTAAATGTTTTAATCCTGACCAGAGGACACAAGGGTCTTTCTCACTATAATTATCTCAGTAAAATGGCTATATGTGCAAAAATTGTTTTAGATATTTCTTAAAACGTAAGAACTGCTTATTTGTTTTGAATATACAGTTTTTATCTCTTATGGTTGTACTCACTTACTACAAATCCTCGTCTTCTTTGAATCTCATTTGGAGTACCGTTAGCTTAGAAAAGAAATTTTTGTCCACTCTACATAGAAAACTGATATACATATATGCAATGTGCTTTATTAATTTTTTGAGAGTCGCAGTGTAAGATTCGGGTCAGTAAAAGAGACATAAAAAATTAAATAATACGTAAGCACACATTGAAGGCAAAGAAATCAATCGAAATACAAAAAAATTTAATTTTTAGTTAAAAATGCCACGTGGTACTGAATTTTCTGAGGAAGACCAGGGAAGGATCAAGGAAATGATGATAGTCGGCAAGAAAACATTTCGAATCGCTTCATTACTTAATCGACATCGAAATACTATTTCGAAATTTTTAAAAGATCCCAACGGTTACCGGATAAATTGTCACGTTGGGCCAGTACCAACCATCAGTAACCGCACAAAACGGCACATGCGGCAGTTAGCAACTCAAGATATAATGAGTTGCAACAAAATCAAAGCGAGTTCCGCTTAAGATTAACTGTGACCAGGCAACGTGTGAGCCCAATTTTGCATGAAAATTTTAACCTCACATACGAAAACAAGGTTGGCAAACCCCGCTTAACGAAACGTCACAAGGATGCGCGCATGGCTTTCTATGAAAAAACAAGTTCTGGGATATCGAATTTGAAAATGTAATTTTTAGTGATGGAAAAAATTCAATTTGGACGGTCCAGACGGTCATCACAAATATTGGAGGGATCCGCGTAATCCACGGGCGACTTGTTACAAGCGGTGGATCGCTTATGATATGGCCTACCTTTAGCGCTAAAAGTCAGCTTTATATCCGGCCGGATGAATGCTCAGGCATATATAGAATTGATTGATAGTGAATTGACTCCATTTGCTGAGCATTTCCATGGTGACCAAAGGAATTTTCAGTAAGATAATGCGCCGATTCATGTTGCCCGGACAACGTTAGGCTATTTGGAGACCCATAATATACCGCTAATGAAGTGGCCGGCAATGAGTCCGGGCTTAAATCCAATTGAGGATCTATGGGGCAGCAAAAGTTTATGCCTGTACAAAGCAGTACGATACCCTAGAGAACTTAAAGCAAGCTATCGTTGCCGAATGGGCCATTGAGTTATCAACTTAACAAAACGTAACAGGCTCAATGCCCCTTAGGCTGCAGAAGCTTCAAAGGCGGCTAAGGGCGGCCCCTTAATTATTGAGAATGTAAATTTTTTTTAATACTTGTTCCTTAGAAAGAAATTTTCCAAAAAACAAAAAATGCATATATAACCATTTTGTAGGTGAAACAAAAAAAAATTGTTTTTTGATACTTAATAAATTTATTTCGATTTTGTTTATGTTATTTCTTATAGTATTCGTTATTTCAACCGATAGTTTTTTGCCAACTATTTATATTATTAACTTAACAGAGATTCGTTTGTATAGAAACAGACAGACTAAATTTCAGACAAATCGTATATCGATTCAGCTTGTCAATAATATAATAATAGACATATGGCTTTCCCTTACAATGCATAACCAATAATAGAAAAAAATGTCTACTAGAATAATAATGTATAATAAATGTATACCTAAGAAATGTTTGAACTAACGAAATTAGTAATTTAATTCTTGACAAAGGGTATCTAGTATCTATATTGTTGGGAATTGATGTTATATACTTATTCATTCGAAATTGTCTCTTGATGTGGGCGTGAGTAACTATCATGTCAAATACAAGTGCAAGTGTAATCGGCAGAAAATGAGTGTGAATAGAAGAAGCAACGAGAATACCAATTTAAAATTATCGTTTCTTTCCTCTCATTCTCACTCGTTTTTTGTTGATTGATGGATCATATAGTCAGAAGCCTTCAGATCGGATCTTTTGATACTTAGTTGGAAACTGCTTTACTCTGCACGTCAGTTATTTTTGTTTGCTTGCGAAAGCTCGCTCTGGCTCTCTCAGCGGAAAGCTTTAACTTTTTTGAGTTTTTTTTACTCACATCTGTGTGCGTATGACATGTCACATGCATATGTGTATACTTTTGAGTGTCTGCATGGCTTTACATTCATGTGTATGAATATATTTTTTTGTTTTCAATCATTCCTATTTTCAATGACTCTGAAGACCATTTAAATTCATACATTTAATATAAAATGATATAAATACATTCATTTTATATGTACAAATGATATACATCAATTTTATAGGGTGTGTCGTTCTTAGCGATGTTGCCCTCAAGATTTGACTATTGCCGTTCAGTACAAGCTGCAAAATAAAATTGTCTGAGCGAAGCGCGCTAGAACTTATCCAATATGCCGCTCGACACAGCCAAATGTCGAAAGCTTGTTTTAGTATTAAGTTCCACTTCATTCGTGTGGTCACTGTCGCGTTCGCCTTTGTCGCTGTTATTGTTCGACGTTCGCCAACGGTACCGTTGTTATCGACAAACAATTGTTGTTGGGAATGATTTTACTCAAATATTTTAAAATTATTGTCATTGCTGCTTTCGCTAGGCTGTGCTTGGCATTTATAAGAAAAAGAGAATCATAAGCACCAGTTCTTCACGATAATTAGTTTCCCCTTTTTTACAAGCAAATACATACATATATACAGATAAAAATAAACTGTAGTTAAGTTTATTTCAAGTGCATCCGCATGCTGATAAAGGATATTTGTACACTTGTACAAACATATATATTGTTTTTACAATTGTGAAAATGCATATACAAACTTTAAGAAATGAATGCAAATAATACTCATACATATGTATGTACATGCATATGAATGAACATTGTCGGGCAATTTGTGTTAAATACATATTTGTTTTGGCTTGATTGCCACTGTAGCCTCAGCAAAAGCTTTGCTGCCCAGATTCGACTAAGCCAAACCAATTGCGAATGATAAGTTAATTTAATTATAAGATACTTACATATACACGAGAGTGTATACACAGAAGCATACACATACATACATTTAAATATAGTGTGGTGCAACAAGCAGTAAAACAAAAGGAACCGATAAAAATAAAGAAAAATCATCACATTCCTACACAAAACAGTGGACAGACAATAACATGTGTGTGCGTAACTTTGAATTCGTTTGTATGAGTGAGCGCAAGCAAGTGAAGCTTTAATGCAAACGAGCTAACCAGAAGAATAACAACAATAACAACAAGAGTGATTAAGTAAATGAGAGAAAAAAGAGTGGAAAAGAAACAAAACGTGCCGAGCTTTTTCAAAACTTGCGTTCATACAAATGTGGGGCTTCATCGTCTCTGCTTCTATTTCGGGTTTCGTCGTCGTTGTCTCATTTATCTCTGTATTTTTATATTTACGTTCGGGCGTGCGCGAGCGCGACTAACGCGTTCCAGATTTATGAGTGTGGAATGTGTTTACGTGTGGACCTTACTATCGTAACGCTCTTAAGTTTAAAAGCTTTTATATATACATGCAAACATTCATAATGTATATAGTGTATAAAAGGTTTAAAAATATATGTATGTATCTGTGCGTTAAAAGTGTGATACTCAGTAAAAGATAACAACGTTGTGTGATTATTTGATACGATTCATCGCCATGCACTACTTGGGCATGTGAGCCTCGACATTATTGCAAATATTTAAGCTAAGCCGTATAGGAAATAATACAATGTATGTGAACGCTGAAGACGCAAATCAAATATAAGATGTGTATGTAAATTGTGGCCAGACCTGTGAGGGCAACTGAACCTGTCTTAAATATTCATTTGTTGTGCTGTTAATGCTCTAATAGAATTAAACAAGCTGAGCAGCAAAAGTATGAATAACCTTAGCATCAGCTGGACTGTGAATGTGCTAGAGACTTTATAATAGACATACATTATACACATACATACATATGTACAATTGTACATGTACTGTATATGTACACCAACATATTCGTCAATTCAATGCTTACTGGAATCTTCATTGGACATTGCAAGCTTATCTAGCCGGCGGAGTCATTACGACTCGTTTGAATGTAATATAAACAAATCGAACTAAATTGGCAAATTCGCAACGCATCATGGGTCAGACATCAAGTCACCGGCAATTCCTTTCGAACAGCCAGAATCACAATAATAACAACAAGGAAGAGTCTGCCGGTGCTGCCAGCGCCACAGCACAGTTTGCAAACCGCCGTACGTCAGCCCGGAAGTCAAAATCTTCCAAGCATTATCCGACGTTGGTGCAACAACCATTACGCAAAGATGAGCTCTCCATATTACGCGACTCCTTACTTCGCAATGGTAGTATTATGCGTAAAAACTTGACCGATCCACAGCGCCGCCCGGTTACTATAAGTGAGCTAACGTCTCAGACACAAGCGGAAATCGGCGCGGAGGATATTGTGGCTGGAGTTGCAGAAGGTAAAAGTACTAGCAATCTGATCAGCTTCCAGATGCCCATTGAATGCAGTGCGAAGGTGGAGAATGTTGCATCAGCTTCAGTGGCGCCCAATGAGAATCGAAATGAGTTTTACATTGTCGGCGATGGGTATCACAAAACGGATTATTGCCACTACCGTACTCCCAATGGCAACTTTCATAAGCTACCTTCTGATTCCTTTCACAAAATGTCAGAGGGTTGCTTTGTACGTATGGCCGACGGCGTATTCCGGCGTCTCGAGATGCCCACCAAGGCTCAGCAGATTTCGTGTCGCGCCTCAAAGCTTGAGGTCATTTCTGGCACTGAAAGCAATGAAAATGGCTTAGGCGCCACCAGTGTAAAGAGACAACTGTTGAAGTTTCTTAAAAGGTCAAAAAGTCATACACCCGCAACAATTGCCAAACTACAGAAGGACAAGGACGAAGCACGCCTTGAACGCAAGCAACGACTTTCGAACGCTATGCGACAAAAAGCTCTGGAGCTAAAAACATCATCAGCGACAGGTGCTAAACTGAACAATCCTAATAACAAAATTGTAGTCACTATGATTGAGAATGGAGGGATACCAATCGTTGCCACCAGCAAAGCTGACCGACCCAAGGGCAAGGAGAGCTCTTCTGTTGTTGCTGAAAAGGCGCGTACCTCAAGGGTATGTACTAAAGAAGGTGTGGGGGGTAAATGACACGAGAATGACATTAGAATTGTTCTTAAGAAAAATAGATTGTCGTTCTTTAAGCGATACCCATTATCTAGGTTTTATTTAAATTGCCTAGAAAATTTATTATTTAGAATTAACGTAAACACTCAAATTATTTATTAGTAAATACACTACAATACTATGTGAGCCTGGAAATTAAACCCAAATCTTTGTTGTCAGTTACCTAAATGGCTAGGTCATTTAAACAACTCATTTGCTAACGATTGCTCACATTCATACACCGTTGTGTTTCGTATTTAACTGTCAAGGAAAACTTGTTTTATATATTTCAAATAAAAACCATTGTATATTTTGATAGATTTGACATTAATAATATGGAAATACTTTGGTTTGAAAAATAATATTATACTATAATATATTATATTAAAATTTGAAGAATTCAATTCAATTTGAATGTATTGTATATGGATACAGTCTATCTCCTAGTCGGGACTCTCATCGTTTTGTAAGCTGCAGGAGCCTCCTTTGTATTGAAGTTCCCAGCATTTCATTATTTGTTTTTGCATTGTGGTCCTTGGGCTTTGCAGTAATATATTTTAAAGATGGAGCCTCTAGCTCAAAAACTATGTGATAGATATTGATAAAGCCATTTTCGATTGTTAAGGCGGGGGTGTTCTAGTGGGCGTGGTCGATATATCAAGGTTGCAGTCTTTGAGGAAGGTCACCAGCAATCAACATAGCAAATTTGGTGACTCGCTTAAATAATGTGGGAAATATTCACCTTTTATCGATTTCCGGTAAATCGACTTGTTATCGATTTGCCAGCCTCCCAGTTGGCGTCGTAAAAAATTCTTAACATTTTGTGTAAAGCAGATAACTACAAATACTATATATCCAAAGTTGCAAGTCTCTATTTTCAATAGCGCCGAAAAAAATATACTCTTTTCTGAGTTTATATTACTTATTAAGACCATTTTAATTGTAAAGGTTGTTAATATTACACTGTGAGTGAGAATTGCGCAGTTGACTACAACCGACTACAAAGTTCTTATTTGTTTGACATTTTGTAGTGTGACACTGTAAATAAATTGTATCAAACGGATTTAAATTATGATCTATATTCTGTAATTGTTTGCGTACAATACTTCGTAAGATTTATTTACAGTGATGGAAAAATTATAGAAACGGCATGTTTATTTTCGAAAACTTCTGTGATAATAATTTTGGTTAAAAAGTTATAATTTAATTTTATAATTTGTTGGATTAAACTCTGAAAATATATTTTTGTTATATCTTCCTTAGTATTTCTATAAGTTCAAGGTCTGATTGTTGTGATTAGCATTCAAAGTTATTTCTTTGACCCATAACCACTTTTTGCAAAGTGCATACCGTTTTGCAGAGCGTGCATTTAAATTTTCAAAATTCCGAATTGTACGACTAGTGACAAGTTTATAACTAATTTCATAGATCTTCGGTTGAATAGAAGATTTTATTTTACTTCTCCAAGATCTTCTTTAATAATTGCATTATACTTGTCTTATTTTTAAAGATTTCTTATAATTTTTTTCGACAACCATCGACTGCGTTCACGACCTATTCGGATTTTACTAATAGTATTATTATTAAAAAATCGAACTTCCCAGGAATTTTAATTTGAACAGAGTTCTTATTTAAAAACCACAAAATAGTGCCTTTATTAATATATTTCATTGTATACAATACAATATAATGACATAATTTTTGAACCCAAAATCCTGTTCACATATCGCAAAACAGATCATTATTCCTGTTATCATTAAAGTACTGTTATTAACGAACTATTTCCGGTGGGTTTATGCCAAAAATTTGTTACAATTTGTTTATTATATATATATATATATATATATATATATATATATATATATATATATACATATATTATATTATTATATATAATTATTAATTATAGTGTAAACAAATTTTAATTATACACTCGCACTACAACATTAAAATTAAGATGACTTCGTGTGCTATTAGCGCCTATCATAAACAGTCTGTTTTTTTCTTATTGATAATTGATTGATAATTCTTTAATTACTAACACTAATTTGTATTGGGTAAAAAGGGTATAATGGATAATGGATAATGGGTATAATGGATAATGGATTTATGGAAATGTATGTAACAAGCTAAAGGTGGTATTTCCGCCGACACCATAAAGTATATAATCTTGGTGACCATCAAGAAGCGAGTCGATCTATGTCCTTCTGTCTGTGTGAACCCGTCGATATTATATCAGTTTATTTCAAATTGTCGATAATTCGTCTCGTTTTTTCATGAGCAATAATTATCGGTTGTTAACCCTGTTTTTTGAGCATTTATTTTTTTTTTGCAATATATGAAGAAAAAACACGTGTTGCAAATACTACAGATCTGCGCGTTGGTGTGTACATAAGTTTGCTATTGTTAAGCGCTGAAAATTTCAATAAATCGGCTGAGAGAAATGCACAGCTTGCGGCGTGCGTTTGTGTGTGCGTATGTGTGATTTTGTGTATGTATGCATGTATGAACGCAAAGGGGTTTTCATGTACGCTTCAGAGTATCCCCTTGTCAAAAGCTCCACACTGAGCCCTCTCGCCTTTTTTTTTATTAATTGCAAAAAATATATATTCTTCTCGTTAATAGCGTGATGTTATAATTGTTTCAATATGTGGACGATTCTTACGAAAGTGAGATAGAATTGAAAATATGTCTGCCTCTGTTTTGCGTATGTTTTAATTGCTAAGACGACTGAATAAGATACATTTTAGCAATCACAATAGACATATTTCTGGCAAAGTTTACTTAAATTGTTAAGACATGCTTTTTTATCCATCGGTTTTAACGGAAAATTTTTTTATGTTTTTGAAGTCTATGTCTTGCCAAAATTACAAAAACCATTTTTTGTAATTACTTTAATAATTTCTCAAGCGTAATTTAGATGTTAAAAATGTATTTACAATCAATTTTATTGGTTTTATTTTACTGTATCCGTGTTTAATATATGTTAAGCTTTTCGCAAGTGAGTTCACTTCCTTAATAAGATAAACCAAAAATATTAAAACTGAAAATAAAAGAAAAAACGTATTTCTTATTTTTAAAGCTATTGCAATAAAAGGTTGCATAATTTTTTTTGTATAGCCAGTATTTACTTTTGTTAAAGTATGAGTTTTTTATAAAACTCGGTTTTAATACATTATCTAGACATTCCAAGCAATTGCACGCTTCAGTATGCTTCTATCATGATAATGATAGCTTCTATTAGAACAATCGGCCGAAATTTAGTTATTTTATAAAGACATTGTTAAGTCTTTACTTAATTTTCTCCACAACGAGTTCTTTCTTGTTTTTATGTTGTTTTTTATGTTTTTTGATAAATACTTTTCATTTTTATGTTGTGCCGCTCTCGTATCACATCTTTTTAAAAATTTGTACTTGTCCCAACAGTGAAACATGTGTCTCATCACTGCCTCACACACAATCCAAAGTGGTTAAGTACAGTCATCGGTTATGGGCATTGTATACAAAATTTTACTTAACCTTTTCATTTTTAATAACAGTGCTTTTCTTTTGACTATTATTTCTATTTTATTTCAGATTTTCTGTGTTCATGCAATACTTTATACCTAACACAAACGATTGCTATTGATACCCAGCAATATACGCCAACTTTTATTTTTTATTTATTAGGAAACTGTTGTATGGACCATTCGTTTATAAATAGGGTTTCATAAACACTGCACCTTTGTAGATATGGGTTGATGATATAAATGATAAGATTTGATAAGATACTCACCAACATATCTAGAGATGATATTTTTCGTGTGTATACTTTAAAAACCTCGATTTGGCATTTAAAAACCTTATCGCAATACTTACCCTCTGGAATGAGTACGCTTGAGTCTGGTCACTCAATCATTCTTGTATTCGAGCAGTTTCTACAAATACTATTTTTTTGGCTTGTATTCATCTCGTTTATTTATTTTAATTATTACTGAAATTATAGCATATGTTTTACATACTTGATGATTCACAAGCCATCAATCCAAATATGGGGTTATTTATAACACCTATCCTTGGAGGCCAGAAATAGTTCTGGATAATATTCTCTAGTTTATTCAATAATAACAATATTAAATAAGAATGTTGCAGACGGGCGTAACCGACTGATACAGCCTGAACAGCACAATACCTTTAAAATTTGGAGAATCTAGATTTAAAATTGCTGGAGATATCGATTTTCGCGATTTGCGGTGGTGGGAGTTTGCGTGGCCGGAAAATTTCTTTCCCTTATTTAAAGGGATGAACAGTATCTACCATTGAAATTTAGCGATTCTGGCTCTAAAACTGTTGGAGATACAGGCTTGGGCGATTCGTGGGGGCGGGGCGGCTGAGGAGCGTTATAGTGGGCGTGGTCGGGATATCAACGTCGTAATCTTTTGTGGAGGTCACCAAATTTGGTGACAGTAGCCTAAATATCGGTGGAAATATTCACCTTTTATGGGATATCGATTGAAGTGTCTGAAGCAGATAACTACAAGAATATATCCAAAGTTACAAGTCTCTAACTTAAATAGCGCCAAAAAAAATGCGTTGACGGACATTGCACAAACGCAATATTCTTTTCACTTTGTGAACGAGTAATAGAAACTGCAAAGGGAAACATATTTGGAGCTTATATTATATAAATGGTTTTACACATTAATGTATACACATTCCTGATAAACATCAACTATCGGGAAAATCGCACTTGTCCGCGCGTTTTTGTTTACGATATTTTTAATAACTTAAGAAAGTCAATTTTGTATTGAAAATTTGAGTCTATATCTTAATAGTTACTGGGTATCTTCTGGTCCAGTACACTCAAAGAAAGGAGGCATATCCAACCCAATTATATAGACTTGATCAAGACGACTAACAGAGTCGGTTTATTATGTCCGCCTGTCCGCACGCCTGTATTGACACAGCGATCCTGAAAACTACGATAGAGCGATTGAATATTTGAAACATATTTATTATCTTATACTATTCGCTGAAATAGTTTATATAGTTTTTTATGATCCAACTTTCAAAAAATTAATTTCAAGCTTCTATAAGACAAAAATTCAACTTACGACCTTTAAACTTGCGTAACTTATTGACATAAAGATATGAAGTTTCAACCTCACTGTATGGCTTGGGTTTGCAGTTATTTGAGACTTTCAGGACAAGTGGTCATATAATATATATAATAAGTAGATACAGTCTTTTTCATTTACGTGCGTATCTGTGTAAATAAACACATAATACAGATAAAAATGTACATATTTATGTGTTTAAAAAGTACATATATATGTATAATATTTGACACAAAGACTTAGCTGACGTAACGGGTATAATTAAAGTGTTACAAAAATAATGAGTTGTGTAATTTGATCAATATATCTGTAATAACAGAACTAGTTTATACAGAAAATAAATTTTTTAAAACTGTGAGACCAGTTTGCATAGAAACAAGATATGGTTTTCTACAAAAACCACAACTTGGAAGCACCCACGCCCACGTATAGACAAAAATATCACCAACACGACACGCACTACTTTTCGATAATACAGAACAATCAGAAAAAATATACATAAAAAAGTTTGTTTCCATATTTTCATTTCGTGTAAATATTTTAAATTTTTACTTTAAAAAAGTCTTGTCGACATCTACATTATGCAATGTAAAAGTGTTCAATTTTAAATTTCTAAACTTATTTAACCTTAGTTTTTATCACATATATATTTCTTAAATTTCTTTGTTGCGACGTGTTGGTCTGCTTAACATTCAGAAAAAAATTAATTATAACTAATTGAAGTAAACAGTCAGAAGGACGAATGGACGACTTTCAATGCATTACCCATTTTAAAATAAAGTTTTACTTCTTGTACTTAAATTTTTTACTTGTAAAAAATAAAATAAGCTTTAGGTATTTGAGTTTTGTTGCTCAATCTCTTATTCATTTTCTGAAAATGTTGAACATACTATATACCAATTGTTGTACAGTTAACTTTTACTTGTTCGAGTTTATGTATTTCATCAAATAATTGAAATCGTGCGTAGAAAATAATACTCTGCCAAAGCCCCAAATTTTGCACACAAACTTGTCTGACATTGTTTCTGTGTCAGGTAAGTTAACAATTCTTTCTCAGCGTTACGCTCAGGTGATATCAGTTTATTCATACACACGTATGTTTACATGCATATCTACACAAGTCCCACACATACATAAGTACGTAGTCTACTCTTGCCCAGCTAGGAGATACCTTATACTTAACTCCAAACGTCCGTAACTTCATTATACATTTTTAAATGGGTACAGGGTATAAACAATCAGCAACCGACCGGGCGCTTTGTCGAAAATAGACAGATACGGTTGAAAACTGTTGTGTGTGTCTTTTATGGGTGTGTGTGTGTTTTGTGAGAATTGTGAGAGTTTTTTTTATTAGTTTGCGTGAGTGAGCACAGAATACACTCATACCAATGAGAGTACCCCACTAAAAAGCGATATTTGCTTGCGTATGTATTGTGTTTGTGTATTGAGGCCGACTTTTGTATCTCTGACTCTGGTATTGCATAGTGTGTGTGTTGTTGCTGGTGTTGATACTGGAAGTACTCGTACTCCAGTTGCTGCTGTTACTGTGGCTAAAGTGGCTGTTGGCTGTTAGCTGCTGAGCTGTCGCTGTTAGCTGCTGAGCTGTCGCTGTAGCTGTCACTGCCTGTTGATTGTTGGCTGACGGCGTTTACGTCAGAGTTACAAACTGCGCTTATTTAAGAAATCAAAAGAAAAAAGTGTACTCCTATACCTATGATCATATATTATAAAAATGCAGCCAGTTGCAAATGCTAGTCTCTAATTGCAAACCGCGTGTGATTGATAAGATCGGCGATAAAGAAACGACTTCGCGATTAAAAATGTATTTTTACAAATTATAAAACTAGACGACAAATGTTTGCTTTTCTATAAGTGAAAACTAGTTTATTGTCTGAGAGTGGTTTATTTACTATGTTCTTGTGGTTCAGTGTGTGGATGCAGAGATGTGTCAGTGTGGATGTGTCTATGAACGCGTTAAAGCTTTTCGCTCACTATACTGAATTGAGCTGTGAGCGTACGCACCAGTTACAAGTAGATTTAAACAAATTTAACAATTGCGATTATAAAATGAAAAATTTAATGAATCATAAATAAAAAGAGAGTTTGTAGGCAAGACTCGCGAGCGCAACGAAACGTGACGCGGACACAGAACACAGAGTAAAAGAGAGGACGTCTTCGTTGAACTTGTGCAACAGTCGTCTTGCTGACTTTGAGCGTGAGCGTGTGAGCGTGAGCGTGTGAGCGTGAGCGTGAGCGTGAGCGTAAGCGTAAGCCGACGTAGTCGTTAGCAAATACTAAATACATACAACATAGTACAAGTACAAACGAACTTATATAAATACATACTTACAAATACATCGGTTGCGATAGCAGTGGCTTCTGCACAGGTGTAGGTGAAAACAAGTGTATAGGTATTGGTACGCTCTCACTCTCAATCCCTACCTCACACTCAAATTTTATCTCTTTCTCGCTATATTTCTCTCTCTCTCTGTGTCTCTCTGCATAAATCGCGCTGCGTAGTAGTGTGTTTCAGTGTGTTTCTTTCAGTGTCACCAAAGTCAGATTAGCTCTTGTCTATGAGTTGGCTTTTCTCGTAAATATTACGTTCGCTTTCGCACTAACTATATGTACATATATGTACTGCTTATATGTCATGTATGGGTGTGTGAGTGTGTGTATATTAAATTTTTCGACGTTTTAATGCGCAGCAACAGCAACTTGTTGAATTAAATATAAGTATGCTCAATGGCAAAGAAGCAACACCGCCAAACAAAGTGTCGTCCATTCAATCTTCTGCGGCGAAAGCAAGAAAAGTTTACACGACCAAATTTAAACACACATTCACATATGAACATCGAACAAAAGTATATGCATGTACACACTTTTAAACACAGCTTTATAGAATTATTTGAGGGCAGGCAATTGGACATTGGGCAAACCGTTGTAAACTTCATAAAGATAATTGTTGTTTGCGAAATTTCTTTTTCTTAATGATTCTTTGCTTTATTTAAGCTCTGATTGGATTGTGCTAAGATTTCCATATTTTTTAAAATAGGATAACTGCCAAGTGATGATGATTTCATCTACAATTCATTACTTTTTCGTAGTTTTGGGGGTACAGGGATTTTGAAGTCAATCCAAAAGCGCGGAGGAGTTTATATATATATATATACTTATTATGTGGACTGTGTCTTCCTAATCATTGGGGATTGGATTGATTATAGATTGATTATAGATTGATTATATGTTGTTTCCGGTGTGTTGTGGTAAATTCAAGCGTCTATCACGGTTAACAAAATTGTACGGCTAAACTTGTGGCCTTAGAGGTGCTTTCTTTTGATTATTGATAACAAATGTGCCAAATGACATTAAAACCAAAATAGTGTTCAATCTCGTTTTCTAAAAAAAAGAAGTGAAATATAAATATAAAAAATGCTTCCTAGTTTACTTAAAAAGTAGTCATAAATGAAAATGAAGTTAAAGTAATTTACTTGTCATCCTTGTGTACATACATACATATGTATAATCATAAGTACATATGTGGGAAAGCACATGCATTTTTACGTGTATACATAAAAAAACACGTATTTATGATACATGTAAAGATACAATAACCTTAACAAAATTTACAGTGCGCGAAAGCAAAGTCTGACTAAACTAATATAAAACCAAAAATTAGCCAACTAAAGGCAGTGCCTCAAAAAAGAAAATCACAAAAAGAAAATATACATGGATCGCGGTGTGCTTCCTGAACCCTCCCACAGAGTGGAGACATCAGCGACGACGACGCCGGACTTGAATCGGGGAGATGCTTCTCGCAAAAGCGTTCGCCCCTATGCAGCACGCAAAGGACTGGCACCGGCACCGCCCAAGTTAAGCCTGGCTACTAGCAATAACAACACCAATACTAAAAATAAGAATAACATTAGTGATAGCGAACACTTGCCCGATCACAGCACACCCCTTGCATGTTTACCAACTGTAAGGGATCTCGATCTCAGCGATGCCCATAATGTGGACTATGATGAACTCGTGGAACTACGAAGACCGGGTGAAAAAGCTGTGCCACCCCCACGCGTTGTCGTTTCGGCGATCCCCGCACTGCATTTACAAACTCGTCAAAAGCCTTCAACACGAGTTCCGATGTCTGTAGAGGACGATGCCGCCTTTGCATTAGGCTCAATAGAGAAGCACATACTCAATGTTGAGGAAAGCTTTAAGCAGGAGCAACTTAGTGAAAAGCAGCAACAGCAACAGTCTCAGTCCTCTATGGATGTCATGAAGATGGATATAATACGCAAGCAGAGTAAGCGATACGGCGAAACGGAAAACTTGTTGCGGCCGGGCATTAGTGACATGTCCTCGGAGAATGATTTTCAGTACCTAGGCGGCCGGCGCTCTCAACTAGATGATAGCAACGAGCAAATGTTGACTGAGTTTCAAAGAGGAAGTGATGGACGCAATTCGATTGGCGCCTACTCCAAGAATTCGGGTACTGCTACCGGAACCTCAGGGGCGCTGAAAATAAAACTCGCTCGTACCGCATCGGACACGAAAAACACGGACTCGGTGCTAGCCATGCGCGCCACGCTAAAGCACAAGCAGCAACACGAAGTAAAGCCTGGGTGGCGCACGTCGCCAGCAGCTCCAACGCCAGCAGCTAGATCCACAACGAGCAGGGGTAACAGCAGCAGCAGCGTTGTGGACGGAGGTTCCACTTCAAAACTAACTGCCACGACAATTTCGGCAGCGAAACGACGTGAAGAGAATCTTCGCCAATTTGAGGCGCTCCTGGCGCAAAAATCTTCCCAATCCCATCGCCATGCGGCTTCTGCATCGACAGGCTCTAGCTCTGGCACTAACACAACTTCAGGTGGAAGCAGTGGTGCATCAAAACGGCGGTCGGATCGTCCCATTGTAGCTCCTATACCGCCGTACAACTCAAGCCGTTCTGAGGCTAGTCGTTCTACTGTCGAGCCGAGGTCTGCAGCGGCAGGCGGAGGACATCATCGTGCTGCTCCCAACGTTGCTGTGACACGAACCAATGTATATGGCAACAGTGTTGCTCAGGTAAACCAATCTAAGCTGACAGTTAAAATACATAAATGTTCAGATATACTACTTATTCAGCTAATATGAGATTTAAAATTATGTTTCAGGGGGAGATAGATCTTAAGTTTGCCGAATACCTTAAAAAATTGGCTTAAATATAAACATTTTTGTTTTTGACGTTTTTGCAGGGATCCCCAAATCTGCAGATGCGAAGCAGTGCTCCCATGCGATGGCGTGCCACTGAGGAGCATATCGGAAAATATAAGCTCATCAAGACCATCGGAAAGGGAAACTTTGCCAAAGTTAAACTAGCAAAGCATCTGCCCACTGGAAAGGAAGTAGCAATAAAGATAATTGACAAAACCCAACTTAATCCTGGGTCACTTCAGAAACTCTTTAGAGAGGTTAGTTACATTTAAATAACTGATCATATTAAGATTATAAGCCTAATATTTCTGTATTGTAGGTTAGGATAATGAAAATGCTTGATCACCCCAACATAGTTAAACTTTTTCAAGTAATTGAAACGGAAAAGACGTTGTATCTCATCATGGAATATGCATCGGGGGGCGAGGTCTTTGACTATTTGGTACTACATGGGCGCATGAAAGAGAAGGAAGCGCGGGTTAAATTTCGCCAAATTGTATCGGCTGTGCAATACTGTCATCAGAAGAGGATAATACACAGGTATTATTTTGATTCAAACAAGACTATTTCAATTCGTTTATAAGTGAACCGCCGTCTAGAATAGAGACTCACGAAGTTAATTGTTAACAATTGAGAATTCAAAATTTAATTTTAAATTGACACATGCACACATCAGGCAGCTTTTAAAATACATAAAATGATATTCTTGATCACAGTAAGGTAATCGTAAAAATGAACTAGTTAACGTTTCAACATGTAGTCAAACAATCATGAATGTTCCTTGGTTTGTTAAAAATTTCTGGGAGCATTTGCTTAACATTAGCAACTATTAAAATTAAATGTCCAATTGTTTAACAGTCGGAGGACTTTATGGACTAGAGTATTTTTATTTGTGCACGATTATATTAATTTTAATTTTTAAACATACTAAACTTAAAATTTTTTTTAACAGGGACTTAAAAGCAGAAAACTTATTACTAGACAGCGAATTGAATATTAAAATAGCTGATTTTGGATTTTCGAACGAGTTTACGCCAGGTTCAAAGTTAGATACTTTCTGCGGCAGCCCACCCTACGCAGCACCCGAGCTCTTCCAGGGGAAAAAATACGATGGACCTGAAGTGGATGTTTGGTCGCTGGGTGTTATTTTGTACACATTAGTAAGCGGATCCCTGCCTTTCGACGGTTCCACTTTAAGGGAGCTACGTGAACGTGTACTCAGAGGCAAATATAGGTATACAAGCAACCATGTTGGGAATTGATAACCTTTAATAATACTTTGCCTTAAATGCTAATCTCAACAGAATTCCATTCTATATGTCGACTGATTGCGAAAATTTGCTGCGCAAGTTTCTAGTACTAAATCCTGCGAAACGTGCTAGTCTTGAAACAATCATGGGAGATAAGTGGATGAATATGGGGTTTGAGGATGACGAGCTCAAACCATATATAGAGCCAAAACAAGATTTAGCCGATCCCAAGAGGATAGGTAAGACGGGTACTGTATACAAAATTCATTACTAATATTATTAACGAATTGTGTGTCAAGTTTTGCCTGTAATATATGTTGTGTTTTATACAATGTCATCGTATTTTTGATATATATGAATTTTCTTTTTTTATTTTGAAAAAATTTGCTTTTTATGTTCTACATATAGTGTAACTATTTCTTTAAATTCCTACAATACTACCGATATTTTGCTTTAACTTTTCTTAGTTGCCTACATACATAAATACGTACATATTTATTTAAAAATTCTTATACAGCTGCGGGGGTACAAACCGGAGTTAAAGAGTCAGCATCGATCCGACGCAGTGCTTTTGACTTGATGTTAATGGTGATCTTTTTAATCGGCGAATGGAAAATGCCACACCAAAATGTATGCAATCCCTTGTGGAGAAACGTATTTTTGGAATGGCAATCATTAATATTTACTCTTTGTTTTCTTTCTCACTTTGTGTCTCTTACTACTTTATGTTTTCTATTATATGCCCTCAAATTGTTACATAACAGATCTACCGGGAGAAGAAATAAATTTTATAAGATACTAGCAAAAAACGGAAAGCGAATTAAATGCTAGTGAATACAATTTTAGGTTATATTTCAAGAATATTAATTTTGTATACATTGTGTATTAAAGTTGATTAGGATTATTTGTCACAAATTTTTTTGAAGTGAAATTCACATTTCTCCGGTTTGCGTCCTTAAATTCGATACGATAATATGTACTTATGTATGATGTTCCATTTAATATAAACTATTTTGTTAGTCGTCAAATAAATGGATGGCCAATGCATGGTTCTACATGTTGATTATGATATAAATAACAAATCTTAAACTATTCTAATTTGAAGGCTTATAGAGCACACAATTCTGGCAGTACTCCAATAATAAAGCATGTTCGAGCAACTCGCAAGAACTGTTAAGCCAAATATAATGTAAATGTAATGAATTTGCATGTAATGTATACCTAACAACTTACATAGTAATTATAAAGTAAATTCTCTTTTATATTGGTTTTTTTACCATACGTGTCTGTAATTTTTTTTTTGACAATGTACAGAAGCTCTAGTCGCAATGGGCTACAATCGACAAGAAATCGAAGCATCGCTCGCTCAAGTACGTTATGACGACGTGTTTGCCACATATTTGTTGTTGGGGCGCAAGAGCACTGATGTAAGTGATACGAGTGAAATTATTCGCCGTATTGTCTTAATGTTGGTTTGTTTCTTTGTTATTTAGCCTGAAAGTGACGGGTCGCGATCTGGATCATCACTCTCACTGCGAAACATCGCTGGTAACGAAGCTGGAGCCAATGCCGGCAATGCGGTTGTGCAAAGCCCCACGCACCGTGGCGTACATAGAAGTATATCAGCATCGAGTACCAAACCTAGCCGTCGAGCATCTTCCGGTGCGGAAACGTTACGTAAGTCCCATTATGGGGCTATATATATAGGGCAGTGACAACGTATGTGTAATTTCGTTACAGGCGTTGGACCCGCAAACGCAACTACAGCCGTTACGGCGGCGACGGGAGGTGTGGCATCTGTCAATCCGAGCAATAATTATAATGCTGTAGGGGCAACCGCCGATCGGGCATCAGTGTAAGTACTATACACAAATCAAGCTGTCAATAACAGACAACACTCTGAATTTGAATTGAAGATGTTTTTATTTTTTTTATTTATCTTGTTGCACGTTAAAGCTAAATTTAATGGCTATCATAGTACAAAAAAGTTTCTTTTTATTTTACAACTATTGGTTATATAAGAAATCGAATATATATATATTGTAGCAATCTATGTATGTGAAAGTTCTCGACATTATAACATTACAAAATAACTATCATTCTTTACAGTGGAAGCAATTTTAAGCGTCAAAATACCATAGACTCAGCAACAATTAAGGAAAATACGGCAAGACTGGCCGCACAGAATCAGAGACCAGCGTCTGCCACACAAAAGATGCTTACCACAACAGATACATGTAACTGGCACTAGTTTTTCCAAAGACGAAACGAAATTGAAAAACTGTTTTCCTTGCAGCGCTGAATAGTCCAGCTAAGCCGCGCACAACTGCTAAGTATGATCCCACTAATGGAAATCGCACAGTAAGCGGCACGAGCGGTATCATACCACGCCGTTCAACCACACTGTATGAAAAGACTTCATCGACGGAGAAAACCAATGTTATTCCTGCAGAGACAAAGTACGTGAGCCTTGTAACATCCGTTATTGTTGTTGATACACCAATAATGAGCATTTGTTTTGCCTATTTTGTTATTATGCATTTGTTATTGTTGTTAGTTTTCTCGATATTATTTAGCATCACCTTATATTTAAAGTTACTGGCCACAACAGTACTTTCAAATTTCGTTAGTAAAAAAAACGAAAGCTTTAAATTATAAGTTGGTCAGCTATTCAGTTGTAGTTCCCGCTCACAAGTATTAAATTTCTTCTCAGTTTGCACAAATTTTCTCAATATTATTCTTAGAAATTTGTTAGTTTTGACTTGATTCATGTCAATTAAGATTAAGTAAAAACAGATTGTGTATTGGTGTGGGTGGATAAATACTATGTACATATCTAGTGTATCAGTACATTTCAGCGCACAGTTGAGTTCTTCATTATTTTTTAGTTGCAGTGCAGTTTGCACAAAACAAAAATTAATGTCAATATCGTTTTGGTATATTTTAATTTCCGAGGTGGGTTTTGTTTTCAAATGTGTATGCTTGCTTTTAAAAAGCTCAACAATAAAACTCAATGACAATGACTACTACATATTTACAATTCTACCACTTTTTGACTAAACATATATGTACAAACGTAACCAGCAGTGGATCTGCAGCTACCGCTGGAAAGGGTCACACTAAAAGCGCGTCTGTTTCAAGCCCTAGGCCATCCACTGATGGATGCATATCAGTATCAATTGACCCCCTTGGATCGAGGTATACACTTGCATACATTAGCAAACACAAAAAAAGATAATTTTTTTTAATTTATAAATGGTTTTATTTCATATTTTCTTATTTAAACCAAGATTGGCTGCCTTTGTATTTTAAGGGACCATTTTTAAACGCCTTAGAATTATAGTCAATATTACTCAATGCATACATAAAAAATAGTTTTACCACTGTATTGTAGAAGAATAATATTGATTTCAATTACGTGCATATGCTTTCGTTTCTTTGAGCAAGTTTTCCCGAGTTGGTGGAATATTGTAAAACTTGAAGAATTGTCAACGTTTTTATAACACTTGGATAACAACAAAATATATTTTTAAATGTCTAACCTTATTCGATGGAAATGTGTATTACAAGGAACAGGAACCACTTGTAACCCTATAAAAATTATAAAGATTCAAATCAGTTTTAATAAGTTACTCAAGCTTATAATTCACGTATGACCGTCAGTCAGTCCGAGCGTGTGAACGTCCCTCTGTTTGGTTCAATCGTAACACCTTTAGGTAATAGAGACACAATTTATTCAAATATTAAAATTTTTTCCCAAATTACATTACATAACAAGAAAAAACACATACATTTAAAGCGTTTTGCTGGTATGATATTTATCTTTCAGCCTATTGCCTATTGCGAGGAGTACTAATGTCCGTGCATGATGCGTGTGATTGCATGTACATGTACATAAATGCATTTAAATAAATAAGAAACATATATATCTCTATTGGAATGGGTACAGTGCTGGCTATACTGGCGAATTTTTCAAACATTTTTAGCCAACTTTTGTGAAAAATGGTTTGCACTTCTAGCATTAATTATTCATCTTGACGTATTTTGCTAAAGACTGGAAAATAAATAAATTTGTTATTCACTTCATATTAATTAAGGTGTAAATAATAAAAAGTTAATAACAGTTATTGCAAGTAAGATTAATAAAGTTTTTTTTTTTGTTGTGTGTGTATTTCTATCAAATTTCCCTACACCTACAATTTAAGTTTCTAAATATTATTCGCAGACTGTTTATTTAAAATAATCGATAAGCTGTGCTAATTGGTTTTTTAAGTATATTGCGAAGTCTATATGTTTCACCAATTTGGTATGTAGGAGCTAGTAATGTAAAGACAGATCAAGAATATTTTTTTTTGATAATTACCTTTAAATTAAAATATGTATGTTAACTTGTGAATACTCACGTCAGATAAAAAATATTTTGGCCACGCTTAATACCAGCCCCGCAAAACTATCATAACTTACATCTTGCAGTCGTCAATTCAACCATTAAATATATTTTTCAAAAAGCATGTCAGTAATATTCCCGTAAAAATTATACCTTTTAAATGTCTAAGTGCCAGTGTTATTTACTAATACCATGGTGAAAAAGAGTGTTTTCCACATTTGTCCAGAGTGTACTATACAGTGAACAGAGTATTGTCCTGTGCAACGTTATTACTTGTCCTACCTGATTTTATATAAAATTGTTTTTTGGATGTCTTGGCCAACTTAACTTTAGAACCAATCGAATTTAATTTTTGGGTATACATAAGAAAGTATGATAAGACTTGTGTTAAGCGGGCCTTTATTTTGCGTGTTCGTGTTCGTTCACAGTTCATTGAGTATCGTATTGTATGGCTGGTAAGAATATCGAGTAGCTGCAGTTATATAATTTTATTTATGTTGTTTTTGATCTTTAATGTAATTTCTTTAGAAATGTTTTATATTTAGTTTTATTATAACACTCTAACAGTTTGATCAATTGAATAATGTAAATTTCTTATCTTTTCATGTTTTATACAATTTTGAACATTAACCGTTTACAAACCAAACGTCTAATTTTGATAACTACTACACTACTACATACATCCAATCTTTGTGGCGTATTATATCCGCAACTACAAATAACACCACCACCAACGAAATATCTGCAACAATCTCTTCGTCTTATCGGTGTTCGTTAAAATTTAATTCTCAACTATTACTTCTTCACGTTCACATTGCAAATCGAATCCCGTAAAAAACAATTTATATAAAACCAAACAAACGTATAAATTCTAATCAAAAAATTAATGTGATTTTGAATTCGAACTCGATTTAAAAATTGTCGAATTCATTTTGGATTCAAACCGAACCGAAACGAACAAACTTTGGTGAGTGAAACTGCAAATATACATTAAGAGAGAAAATAACAATAAGTATACGTAATTAGTCTAAATTTCTCTAAAATATGTGTACAGAAGGCATGCGCGGCATCAAATCAAATAATATATTCTCCAAATATTTTTATATACTTTAATCTACATGAGATTGTGTCTGTTGCGCTAAAACAAAATGATTGAAATAAGTTAATTTTTGTATTTATGTGTCTGCATAAGATTTGATAAAAATATGTAGGTAGTCTTTAACGAGATTTTATAATCACATAAGATCACTTAAATTCTTCATAGTGCATGACAGATGCTATTAATTTCAAATTCGTAATCCCAACTAAAAAAAATGTCCCAGTTATTTTCTATACTCTAATGCTCTGTTCTTTTAAGCTTCAAATAACTGTACTAATTGGTAGATAAATTCTTATAACATAAGTTAATTGATGTTGTAACTTTGTGCAAGAATCACTCGTGCATATTTCCCTTTCGACATGTTTATGTACTTGCGTTCATACTCTCCTAATCGTATATACTCTTTTTAAAAAAGTGTGTTTTATACTTGTGTTATATAATTATTGTGTCCAGAAAATAACATAAAAAATGTATAGGATACAAATTAACAAGAACGACGAATTTATTGGATCTGGTTTTGTTAGCTCCTATATCGTCAATATATAGAGACTTAATCAATGTTATAATTAATTTCAATCTGTACCGTACAGGTTACGTTATTTATTTATAAGGATTTCGATTAGCGGATTGTTGTATTATCAATGCTTTATCACGAGTTCTAAGAGTCAAATCATATATATTTCAAATGTATAACCTAATTTATTTCTAAAAGTTTCAGTTCTTCCTGCATATATTTTATCAATCCCAGAGCTTAATATGCTGAACTTATCATGTTTATTTTACCGCATAAATATTTCATGGCATGGTCCACATATCTCTTACTGTGTCCATCTGGATATAAATAATTTGAGGACTGCTTTCAGACTTCAGAAGCATATATCCTGTAATTACTCTAATTAACATTGTCTAACTATGCGCTATTATAAAAAAAATATTTTTTTACGTTCAGTTTCATTCATCCATATGCTTCTACAATTACTACTATTAAGGTAGACAAATTATATTTATGATTAAGAAATGTATTTTTAAGTGCTCGTTTTATTCAAAAATTTACATGATATTTTTTAAATCTTTTTCTTTTCATTTTGTTTGTGTCTACAACATGAATTTAAAACCAATATAAACTACCATAATCGTTTGATTACCGTTACCGCCACCATCACATTAACCAATCAAATAATCTGCTTGATTCGCGCTGTCTCGTGCCCGCCCTGTATACATGTCGTCATTGCGCCAATAAAAATTTAAATCCAATCAACAACAACAAACGACGCAACTCTGATAACTATTTCCTACAACAAACGCAATATTTTGGATTGGATCATAATCGATTTAATGATGACGTACTTTGCTCATTATAAAATAAATTCGCGAACGTACACAACAATTTAAAATATATACATATACATTCACACACTCCAAACAAAACGAATTTGAAATACACATCTTTAACGGTCAAACGATTACACATTGCACAAATATCAAATGATAAACTGTATACTGATAAAACATTCGTTTTCTGAAATGCAATTCATTGGACTATAATGTACTTCAACGAACTGACAATGATTCGATTACCATTCATACGTATGTGTGCATATGTATTGTATTTGTACATATAGTCTGTTCGATCGACTTAGAATGGCATCGGCTGTTAAATCAAGCAGACACTTTCCAAGGAATGTTCCATCACGTTCAACCTTTCACTCTGGTGAGTTTTTCTGTTTACTTATTTTTATTAGTTTTAATAAAATAACTTAATTTTACTCACACTTTTACTAAAAAAAATATATAGACTTAAATAATAATGTTAATCGATTTTTGTTAAGTTTTTTTTTCGTTTCATAATTTAAAAAATAGAAAATGATTAAAGTGATTGGATACGTCTTTTGCACGGAAAAGATTATATAAATTTAAGAAAATCAATTGTATAGTTTGATTTGTTTAGATGAATGCTCCTTTATTATTATTATTTTTATTGTGTTGTGCCTTGTCGTTGTTTTATGCACCCGTCCCACATCGCTTCTCATTATAGTGGTTTGCATATTTTAATGTTTTGTTCATGCACGATTGTCTGAGTGGTAGGATGCCTTATCTATACATTCTTATAATTGTACATACGTGCTTTAAGCATTTATTCGACCAAAGAAATATAGAAATATTTAAGTTGCCATAATTAAAAATTTTGCTATCGTTGATTAGTATAGTTAACAAAGCAAAAATAGTTTTAAAATTGATTTATTGTAATGTTATGTTATAAATAATCTGAGTTAATAATTAATGTATAATCATAATGATAAATTATATCAAGTTATAAGAGAATAAAAATATATAGTCAAAAATGTATTCAAAAACTTGAGGCAAAAAGCGAAAATTAAAATAATAGTAATAGTAATTTATATTTGGCAGTTATTTTTTTGCCTGCACCACTCATATAAATGTAAAAAATGCAGAAATGTACGAGAATATGTATATCCATGTTAATTTAGCGGCAATAGTCTATTTTATTGTCTATTTTTTTTTGTAAATAAACTAAGTATGTTTATATATATACATATACACAGTGAAAGCACTATTATAGAAGGCTCTCTTTAGAATTTTATTTTTTAGTGTAAGTCTCCGTTGGGTGGACGCTTTATTGACCGGACGTGGGCTCCATTGTTTTTTACAAAAAAAGAACTATTTATGTTGTAAGCAGGGCGACTCTTTCAATTGCTGACTTTATAATATTTGTGGCAGCTATATGACATGGTGAGCCGATTTCGATATAAATACAGCCTGCTGCAAAAAGAGGGATCTCTCCAAAGTTGTATGACAGTAGTTTTAAGTATTAGAGACTAGTTTGCATAAAACAGATAGACAGGCGAATATGCAGAGAAAAAGAAATATACACTCAGCTCAGTATAAACCCATACCTCACTTTGCGGCAGTCTTGTTTACCCGCATCTTTGCTTAACGGCCGCTGCTCATTGTATACCAAAGTTTAATTACCGGCCTATTTTTTTAAGTAACGAACATTTTGTTTGCTGCTTTTTATTTTATTTTTTATAACCAAAACACATTATTTTTTATACCCAGAACCCATTAAAAATGGGTAAAAAATGGAGTAATCGTTTTGTGCACATGAATTTAACAGGCATAAGGAAGCATTTCCGATCCCGTAAAGTACATATATGTATGTTGAGTCGATTAAGTCCTTTCCGTCAGCGTTCATGGAAACTACAAAAGAGACATAAACTTTTCGACGATAAGTTCTGTTATCAAATATTCGATTTTAAAACTTGGTTTTTTTTTGGCATATCTCGGAGACTATGAGAGCTTGAGGTACCAAATTTGGTTATCCCTCCCCCCATATGAAAAAAATCAATTGCATATTGCGCTTTGGTTTGTAGATCGATTTGAATGCTCTTATTACGTACTAATTTTGTCATACAGATCATGCTTTTAGTTTGAATGATATTATCTTAGTTTCCATAGTGGGGGCCAAGCGCAGCGACTAAGAAGTGCTTGCAGATTGCGGGGTGAGTTTTTGTGTGTGTATGAATGCAAGGGGATTGAAATTTATGTAGACAGTGTTCAGGATATCCCTTAGTCGGGCCTGCCGACTAGAGCCCTTCACTTGTTAAATATGTATAAATTGAAGTCTGTGTTAAATTT
Source organism: Drosophila robusta (assembly GCA_035043565.1). Taxonomy (NCBI): domain Eukaryota; kingdom Metazoa; phylum Arthropoda; class Insecta; order Diptera; family Drosophilidae; genus Drosophila; species Drosophila robusta. Next base: position 227,268 of record JAWNMW010000414.1, read on the forward strand.
TTAATTGTTGAGTAACTTTTGGAACGAATATATAAAAAAAAATTGTGGTTTTATAAATTTTTAAATGTAATTTAATTGTATGCTGTTTTCTGTTTTGATTTCCGTATTTTTTTGGAGCAAAGCAAGGTGCGAGTGTACTTTATGAGATCGGAGATGCTTTCTTCAATTCGTAACTCCATTCGTGACAAAGTTATAGGCCCTCTGAAAGTTTATAAAAAAAATTAAAATAAAGACACACTATACCTACAATAAACTTACGAACTCCACGTTGACCAGTGCAGACGTGAAAAATAATAACTGACGAAGTCCTGGAGAAGCTGGAATGCAGTAGAAATATATTGGCTGAATAATGAAAGAAGTATTTGTTTTTCAAATATCCTAATTCTTCTCTGGAGCCAGCTATACGTTTAATAAATAAAAGTTGCCAAGCAATAAACAATGAACATCTTAATTATATTTTAGAAGATAGTTTCGATTAAAATGAAAAAAACTTTTCCATATAATGTGTATACCAACAGAATATCGAACCGGTTTGACTTACCTATGAATAGGTATTGAAATTGTTATATATATTTTCATACATATGAATATAAGTATGTACTTTTTTCAACTTTGTTATATTTGTTTGTGTTAATTGGTTGATCGAAACCATCCCAACATAGGACAAATACAGATATGGAACTTATGTAGTTACTGTTTAGAATCTTCTTAATTTTTATATGAAGTGAAATGGTATCTCATATATTAATGTTTATTCTTGTAGGTCAAACCAGAGCAAGAAACAATACCGCGCTGGAGTATTCTGGCACAAGTGGCGCCTCCGGTGATTCACCGCATCCAGGTCGCATGAGCTTTTTTTCGAAACTTTCCTCACGTTTTAGCAAACGGTAAGTAGTAAATTGCATACCATATTATTTGTTATTATTTCTTCTGTTAATGAATATTACAAGAAAAGCAAATGCAGTTTAAATTCCGTTTAATTTTATTCTTATTAATTTTGTAATTTTTTTTAAATCTAATTTGTGTTTCATGTTCCATTTTTGCATATTTACACATACACATATGTACATATGTATGTGTTTATGTTTTGTACCAAATCCGTATTAATGAATGAATGTAAGGGCAGAGCCTAGAATAATGATAACAAGAATAATACAAATTTCATAAAAAGTAAACAAATCACATATGTGCATAAGTAGAGTTCTTTACAGCATTTAAATTGATTAATTGATTGATTGATAAAGCTAAATTACGCTAATCGCATTTGTTGCTTATGTATTTTGATTATTGACTCATATAAACAAAAATACAAAATTGTTTTCTTAAATATATTTAAATTCAACTTAATCAACTGTTGACTTATTCAATCCAACTAGTATACAAATACGGAAACACCGAATCAGCAACTCAAATGTTTAATTTAGAAGGAAACGTATTCCATTTGCTTAGATTTTTTAACTCATCGTCAGCATATTCGCAATATTAAAGTCGCTTTCTAAAATGCGTAATGGGTGTCAGACAGATATAATAAAACTGTTAAATATCCGTCAGAAGAATTAGTAAAATCGCAAATATAATATGAGAGTGTAGAAAATACGAAAACTTTTAAATACCTTTGACGAAATATTGTGTGACAGTTTGGTTTCGATTTCCCCTGCACGCTTTTACTATATCGCAAGTTTATAAATAATATTTAATGCTGATCTCAATTATTAAAATACAAAATTAAGAGCTATCTGTAAAGCTTTCAGTTAAAAGAGTTCATGTTTTTCCTACATCGCTTGTGGGAAGCCTGACAACACGCTCTATGGGTTTTGTTTTGCATGTTTTGGCGCAGTTTTGGGTTAAGTTTATTATGCCGTGTGGCATTAAAAACGCACATTACTTTACAAAAAGCAAAAACAAAAAACGATTTGGAACGAAGCATTATTTCAAATCAATTCTGGCCATAAAGTTGTACATTTTGGGTTTCAAGCATCTCATTTATATTTGGATGCATGAAGAGTGTTTCTCAAAATATACATATATTAATTATAATTATTTTATTGAAATATTTGTTAATTTTTTCACTAATTATTATAACTGTTTTGAATATAAAATTTGTTATTTCCCTTTTATTTTCTTTATTATAATTCATTTAAACTAACAGTATTTTAAAAAGAAAGTATGTAAATATCATAAACACATAATACATATGTACACAGGGAAATTGGTAAAGAATGAATTCGAATATTCACGATCAATGCTAGAAAATATGCTCACATAAGTAAATACAAAACACGGATAACATTATTTGAGAGTCTTTTAGATTTGAGACTGTATATTCTATACTAGACTGTTTGATTAATTAACCCAATTCAATGATTCGGATACAAAACAAATACAAAACTTCGCATACATACATATGTAACTACGTGTAATGTATACATTAATTAGCAGAATTGACTGCATCCAATTGGCAATTTTAATTGGCCAAGATCTGTCAATTCAATTAAACGCTCTCTCGCGCTCTCCGTCACTCTTACTTTCTATTATGTACATAAGCAGGATATTAAGTCTTTATGTCCATCTTTTCTTTTTACAACTACGTATGTATAACCATGTATGTGTATACATTTTCACCCCACTAATAGGAAGCCTTAACTGTCTTTGTCTGTTTTTCTTCATTTTTAAAAACATATGACATCTAAAAATATTTATTATTATTATTAAGAGGATTGTTCTTTAAAACAATACTGTTTAAATTATTATAAAAATTGCGTTTACTTTTCTTTTCCAATATCAATGAAGAAAAAAATAAAACTACAAGCAATATGTTTTAGTTTTTCATTACTCCGTTTTATTCTTATTTGTTTTCTTTCGTTTCATTTCTCGTATTTGTTTTACCCATTATTAATATTTTTTCCAGCCGTGAATAATTTGTTTAAAATTTTTTCTTTAATTTTAGGCCAAACCAGTAATTAACAAAACAAGCATTAACTACTTCTTGTTAATAGTTCTAAAACTGAAACAAACGATTCCCCTAAAGTAAACGTTCGTGACGGAGAGATACAGTTATGATACAGATCAAACAGATAAAAGATCAGATCGGATCGTTTCATTTCGTTTTGATTCCTTCCGATTCGTACCCCCTCCAAAAGAACATCGACAACGTTGAGTTCCGTTACGTTAATAGAAATTCACAAAGCGTCTATGTTTTACTACAATTATTAACTAATTATACTTACACATTTATAAAAATTAAAATACATATATTTAAAAGTAAACCAACAACAAACAAACCCAACTATTCTTTGTTTTCTTTGTTTGTAAACTTATTTGATTTGATAAGAAAGAAACGGTTTAAATCAAACAATGAAAATATAATACGCATAAAGCTATTGCTATTTCACTGTCATATTTATCATTTTGTTTTACTGCTACTAGTAATGCTATCTAAAATATTAATATTTACTGCGAAACGCCGTGTTAATAATTACATATGTATACGTGTTTACGTATATTTATCATAAAAAAAAGAACGCGAATCTTTTCCGTTCATATCTAAAAACACCAAAAGCAGTTGCGATTTATAAAATAATGAATTTAAATTTATTTACCAACATTTACGCGTATATGTATGTATGTACGAAGGTATATGTATTTATACTGTTTCCGAGAATCATATACAATCACAATTAATAATAAAGAATAATAAAACACTGATTATGAAGTTAAAGTCTAAGCGCATCAAACAAGCGTAATTAGAATTTTAAGAACAATGATTAGTTACCGTAAACAAAACTATCTTTAATCAAGGATATTATGTATTAAAACATGTGCATGTGACCATTTTATTTGTACAGATGATTATCTATAAATCGTGTTATCGGGCACCTTCAGTGGTCTGATTAGTTATATATATTAAGTTTCAAAGAAATAACACATAATTAAATAAATGGATAATTTAACTAATTAGAAATAAATTATGTGGAAAATTTGTTAAACAAATCAGATATCGAAACTTAAAATCCATTTGAATTTTATTTTATCATCATGAACTAGCGATCACGTCGAAACATCATATTAAAATCGTTTAAAGCAATATTTTAATATTATTTTACTTTAGCAAATGCAAAATTGATTTAAAACCAGCAAGATTGCTCTGTCGAGAGAACCCGACTAGAAGGTACCTTGAACCCGGCTGCGACCTGTTGCCACATACATTTTAACCCCCTTCTTCCATTCATACATACAGTCCTAGTCAAAAGTAATTACACAATGAACATGTTTTTACATTTTCAACTAAAACAGCTTTTTGTTGTTGTTGTTTCAATGTGGCTTGATCTAAGCAGAAACCAATGAAAGAATTGGTAAAGATAACGGTTAATAGGACAAAATGAAGCAAATAAGTGAGGGACTCTAGTCGGGAGCGCCCAAATAGGGAATACCCTGAACACAGACTTTACATACACGTTCAGTTAACTGAATAGGTTTAACTTTCATTTTAACAAAAGACACGAATTTCGAATTTCACGGTACATAATCCCTGTATATCACCTTGAATCTGTGCCGAATTAAATTGTAATTTTTTGAAATGTTTTTGAAGAAAAAACAATTTGCATTTACGTGTGTTAGAAATAGTAATTTCATTAAAATCAGGCAACCGGTTATAAACATATGGCCATTTTACTTTTTAAAAATGTTGAACGTATTCAGTTGGGCGGGAATGTACATTTAAGCCCCTTTGCATTCATATATCCATACACAATTTCACACACACTCACATACGCGCATACAAATTTATACTGCACGCTGTACACATTAAGGTATGGTATACACGAACTTAAAAAGTTCAAGTTCAGCTTCGACATGGCTAGTGATGCTGATCATTCTGTCTGTTACATACATTTGTGCAAAACCAGTATACCCTTTTTTAACCATTTTCATTGGGTTCAGGTTATAATAAAGTGATGCCCATCAGTTGTCCGTAAATTATTTAAACATATCTAATTTGCTTAATTTCCTGATTAATTCCTGAGATTTTTAAAGGTTTAATACTAACAACACCTTAGGTGGAAGACTAACTGCCTGCAACCTGGCTTGAATTGATTCAATCAAGTTGTGGGCAAATTCGAGAGTCAATTTGAACAACATTTCCCTTATTTCAATGATGGTAATTTCGCGTTTTAAATTTAGGATTTTTTGTTATTTTAAAATTTAGTTGTCAATCCATCATTTATGTTGTAGAATCTAGTCATTTGTTGGCAAATTCTATAAGTACTGTCAAAGTTCAGCAGCATAGGATTAATTGGCAAAAAATGCTGCTGCTACATTGCGTCCCAAGTTGATAGAGGCTAATATCAAAATAATCTATGTAACCCCAACCAACCAAGCTAAACGTCTCATTTGTTTTTGACTATATAAAGAAACATATACAGTTTTGTTACAATAGGTTATGGACAGCTGGAGCTGTGTGTCGAATTCAGTGTTCTTTTGGTGAAAACTATGCATACACTTAACATATTTGGTGGTGGCACGGTGTTTTTGGGATATGTCGAGATGTGGAGATTTGGAGAATTGGTACCTATAGAGAGCTCTTGAAATCAATCCGGGAATATTGCAATATTAAATGACCTTTACGTCAGGACTTGATTTCACATCACGACAATACTCCGTCATAATAATAAGGATAGGTGCCTACCAAATTTTACAAAAAGGCTTGAATCAAGCTTTTCTGTCCTGGCCTTTCCAGAGCACGAAAGGTGGTGTGTGTGAATATAAGTATATTAATTAGGTAAGCATATAAACATTTAAAAATTTCCCTAATTAAGAAAAAAATTAAGTCAAAGTTTTGTATAAATACCCTTGAAGCAAAAAAAAGTGTAAATTTACTGCCAACTGATGAGCATCACCTAATTTTTTTCTATTTATGTCCTTATTACCGTTATTTATTCCAATTCTTTCATTTGTTTCTGCATAGATCAAGCTATGCAACAACATTTTTTTGTATGCAACAACAACAAAAAGCTGCTTTAGCAGCTGCGCTTGGCCCTCACTATGGAAACTAAATTCGTGAATAGTTTCTAAACTAAAAGCATGGTCTTAATGAAATTTCCAGAGCTTAAAAAAAGCATTAAAATCTATCAAACCAAAGCGCAAGTCCGTAGTATTTTAATTGCGTTTTCTTTCATATTTTCACATATACATACATATGTGGCGAATGGGGGGAGGTACCCAAAATCCGAAATATTTTTAACCAGCGTATACTTCACGCATGCGTAACATATTGAACCAAATTTGATGGCTCTAGTTCATAAAGTTTCTGAGTTATGATCAAAAACAGCGGGTAAAAATCCGATAATTGTCGGTAATAAGAAAACAACACGAACGATAATTTGAGGTAAACTTGATCTGCGTATGGTATAAACGAATTTTAAAACTCCAAGTTCACCTTTCTAACTACACACTAGAAAGCTGCTATGTCCACAGTAGTTTCGTGCTAGGACGTAATTAAGCACTAAGATGGAATTTTAGAAAATTCGGTTGCTTCGTTGGAAAATTAGTGATCAAGGTTGAATGCGCGAAAGTCGTATTTTCGTGCGGTTAGCATCAAACTCATTTTCAAAGCTTCAAATAAAAAAATATTAACATAATTTTCAAATTTTGAAAAATTTTCTTGCATGGTTGCAAAAATCCATTTTGTTTTCCATTTGACCAGATTCAGAATAATTCAATAATTAATAATAATTCAAAGCTCCAAATATAAAATTAATAACGTGATTTTGCAAAATAGGAAAGTAGGCAGCTTACCACTTTCAAATCAACCAAAATTTGATTTCCCGCCAAAAAATAAAAGCCAATTTGGAATCAGTTTAGTTTAAGACTGGAGTACTGACTCGAAATAATAAATAAAAAAATGACTAAAAAAATGTAAAATAAATAAGTTAGTCTAAAAAGTAATTTCCAGATGGTAGGAGCTTGGGTTACTTAACTATAAAAATAATCTAAAACCCATATACCCATTTACTAGCCTGGCCTGGGACAATTTGTCTATCAGGACACAGCAAATAGTTTTAAACATCAGTTTAGTGTTTACATGGCTTTGTATTTTTTGACTCGTTAGGATTCTCAACAAGTTCAAGCTTCGAACGATTGGCAAGTTGTTTGCGAACCTAAGTCGATAGCAAAGTCTGCTGACGAATGAATTCACCACAATAGCAGTCCAGCATGTTACAACAACAATAACAGCGAGGGGGTAGCACCGCACGCCGAGAAATGCTAGTAAACATATATAAAAATATATATGTAATTCAATATATACACTGAACAACGAGGATGCGGGTCGAATCGACGGACGGACAGCAAGACCGACATTGCTCAAACCCAATATACTGTTTTCACTTTGTGAACGAGTATGATGAGCATATCTGTGAGCCACTAAGTGACTAGTCAGCTAGGATCATAACTGAACGAATGCTTGTTCAACAAATTGTAATGCAACATTGAAATATACAATACATAAAAACATTAAAAATTCGTAAGTAAAAAGAACATATTATCCAATAATTTTTTCACATCTTTTTTGTGTTTAGACAATCTAAGTACTTCAGATATAGCTTGTAATATTACATTTTCCACGAGTTGCATTGCAATAATAATCTTTGCAGTGAATTAAAGCGTAAATGCTACAGTCGGATGTAATTGATATTTTGGGTCGAGTGGGCGTGTCTTGAAACTCGGGGAGCTCAGTAGTCGCCTTGCCAAGTTTGGTAAATTTAGCTCTACAACTGTGGAAATATAAATAAGTTTTTAATGTTTTAACTTTCTGGGTACAAAAACACTAACAAGTAAGAATGTTCTAGTCGAGATTGCCTGTCTTGAAGCCAGCTGTAAGCTGTTGTTACATACATTTCCACCGCTATGTCACAGGTTGCTTACTTATTTAGTAGATGTTCTTAGCCCCCATCATGTACAATAAATTATTGAGTAACTTCCAACTTAATCTAAATGCAATATTCACTTAAAAAGAGTGTGTATGTTTGTACAACCCAAAGTGCAAGGCTAGAGTATTGCATTTTTTTTTTTACATATTTATGAGTCAGTGGGGGAGGCATTCCAAAAGTAAAATATTCTTGATATGCGAATTCCTTACGAGAATCTACTAAACCATTTGGTGGCTTTAGCTCTTATAGTCTCCGAAATATACTAAAAACCAAAGAACTGAAACAAAGAATATCGATATTAAGTGAAAAGGGGCAAGATATCGAAAATATATAAGAATAATCTTCTTCGTATTGTAGAGGACCACATATAGCCGAAAAGTTTGTCCCTAGCATTTGTAGTTTCCAAGATCGCTGCGTTTATACAGACGGACAAACGCCGGACATGGCTAAATCGAGCTCGTCGTCCTGAACGACAACAAATATACTTTATGAGGTCGGTGCGTCATTCTACCTGTTATATAGACAGCCGGACGAACGGCCGGTCACACGGACATCACACAAAACCAACACTCATTTTTACCTTGTAAACAAATGTTGGGACTTTTAAATACTGCTTCAATACATTACATGTGAACACATTTTTTATTAATCTTAATGTATACGTCTACAAAGAAAAATGAAATATATGAGGATCTTAAGGAACTTAATATCTGGGTACGGGATATTTCCAAATTAAGAGCCCTCGACTAGATTACCTACTTGTGAAACTATAATTTGATATTTTTTAATCATTTTAACTATTTGTAGTACATCCACTACGGAAGAGGCAGCTAAACCACGAGTTTTGCGTTTTACCTGGTCGATGAAGACCACATCCCCGCTGATGCCCGATCAAATAATGCAAAAGATACGGGAAGTGCTCGATCAAAACAACTGCGATTATGAGCAACGCGAACGGTAAGTGGCAAAAGCAGGTTATAGACATAGTATTATGAATACATCCGCTTACAATTTCCATAGGTTTGTTCTTTGGTGTGTGCATGGCGATCCCAACACAGATTCATTAGTTCAGTGGGAAATAGAGGTATGCAAATTACCGCGACTCTCACTGAACGGCGTGCGCTTTAAACGCATTTCTGGTAAATATTTCGCAATCTTAATTGGAGCAGTTTGTCATAAACGTATTTTTAATTCACTCAGGTACTAGCATTGGCTTCAAAAACATTGCGTCTCGCATTGCTTTTGACCTCCGTCTGTGACTTAACAAAACGTCTAATGAGAGCTGCACAGGCACAGCCACCACCACCACCGATAGCGACACGAAATCCACCTCCACTGCCAAAAATCAAAGGGCTAGCGGCAGTACTAAGCTATCTCAACTGTCGATGCTACGTCGGTCACTAAGTAATCAACGACCGAATCGGCTTAAGAAAAACCGATTGGCCGGTGTAGGAAATGATGGGCACAAGAAGACCAGCGTGCTGTCCTCAGCTTTTCAAATTTACTTGCCCTTCAAAACAAAGCAGAATACAAAATCGCAGGGGGAAAACTGACGCGTTCCGCTCAATCAAAAATGAAACGCAATCTGAAGGACATTCGCAGATAGAGCCAATAAATGTAAAATGGCAGCAGGATGCTGAGTGCATAAGGTCCAGTAACTCTATCGTGATGAGCCATGATACTACTAAAGAAAAAAACACAACTGGCGGTGGTGTGAGCGATGGGAATATCGATGTGAAAAAGCCTGGTGGCAGTGAGCTGAAAGTAGGGAGCGACAACCGTCGCGGAGGAAATCGATTCAAAAGGAACATCAAGAATACTGGCAGCCTAATTATGCGCAAATTCACATCATCCTCCCGTTATGGTGACACAGACAAGAAAGCTGAGACTAATAAAAACACCTCATCCAAGCACTCGGATGATGTGGAAGTAAACAATGTTATAGATAACAACAAATCAGACACCAAACAGAATGTAGCAATGCTATGCACCATAACACTTTAAAAACATACATACATACATACATACATATATTATATAAAGTAGCAGGATAATGGCACTTGTGTGACGGGGTGGAATCAAAGTGTAGCTTATATGTATTTGGCTCCAATCATAGTATGACTCTTTAGCATAGAATCTCAAGTAAAAATTAATGTTTTACATTTATTCATTGATCTATCGCGTATTGAATATCTTATAATAACAACCGAGCAGACAAATTACCCAATTTAAGTACATAAGCACCAACATGCATACACGCATACATATGAATGTAACGTCATATGAACACATACATATATTGATATCGTTAATTGCTAGACAGCATAGGTGAGAGCCACACCGTTTTAATTCAATAAAAAATATAAAAAATCAACGCTATATACCGCATTTTTGTACCCTGTGGATGTAAAGTATACATGAAAACAGATAATTTTGTAAGAGGCATAACAAAACTTTTTGTTAATAAGTTTAGAAATATATGTTTGGCTTTGTTCGTTCGTTTGCGTCAAATATAAAAAAGAAATAAAAAGTACATAAACACACGGAAATAAACAATTATGTAGATTTACAATTGTTGATTGAACAAATATTGAAATCCGATCATTTGGTGTTAATAAACAATGGAAATACTTGACGTCTGGTGTAATATTTTTAATTTATAAATTGAATTTGTAGCTATTGCGTTTTTTCTTTTAATGAACTATATTTATCAAGTAGCTACGAACGAAAAATTTAAAAAAATTATTTATGTTTTTATCTAATTATATTTATTTAACCACATCTGAATGTTAGTGTTTTTACATTGGAAATATACACGGATATATTTTGTGCTAACATGTCAATAGAAAGATAAATGATCTCGCATCTGCAATTCAGCACAAGCAAAATCCAAATCTTGGAATGTTAGTTGTTGTACAACCAATGGCTGTTTTTATATGGTGTTGGCAAGGTTACCGAATTACCTAAAAATTAAATATGCTCAAGGTCCCCCAATCTTAACGTTCGTTTGTCCGTGCGAACACAAGTTTTCTCTCCGGTATTGTCTAGAGACAAGAAACCTGAAATATAACCTTGTTTATACCCGTGATAAAATGTTAGTAGTTTTTAAACTAGAGTCTTGCGCGATGCTAAGTTAGTTTATATGAACGTAATTACATTACAACGGATTAATGAAGTTCAGGTAAATTAAAAGGGTTATTGACTATAAATTATCACAATATATATAATTTCATATGCACATCTATATTTGAATTATATTTATGTCGAATCCCGTATGCAATTAGACTTTATTTAAAGCTCATCATCAAGATCAAATTTCTCAGGCGGAAAATCACCCACTTCCACGGCCAATGGGGAAACAAAGCCCCCGTATTTTGGAGGGCATACGAAATATATTTTGCCATCGACACTGGAAAGTAAATCCAAATTAATTTGGAAACTGTTTACTAAATGTTAGAGTATTACCTTCCGTTATTCTTGCCCAAAGGCTCATCATACTGTACGCCAATAAAAATGGTATTTTTTCCAGCAAGTTTGCCGTTGTACATTATTGTGCCACGACGTGTGGGATTTCCTGACACAGTTACCTATTACAGAGTTTAAATACGCTATAGTTAAGCCAAATTGAATAACGTTACCTGACACTACCTACCTGACACCGACTACCCACTACGCAAAGATCGGCTCGCTTCTGTATTTCTTCAGCCTGCTCGCGCCGTTTGGCTTCCATTTGAAGCATTTCCTCCTCATTATACTTTCCAAGCTGATTCTGTTTTAAAAAATTACGTACAGAATCATTCCTTTGCTCATACTGATCCTTTGATAGTTCGAATTTTTCAACGGTCTCGTTATCAAAGCCAAGACTTGCAAATGTATCAACGACATGAAGCCGTAAGCCATCGGAATCGATATAAAATCCAAGTTTTGCATCATTGTTTGTTAATGACGTCACCAAAGAGTCACCTTTATACAATTCTACTTTCATGGTACCGGCACTCCCACCGGTCAATATTTCCAATTTACTCTATGGAAGCAAAAGTTTGTACATCTGTAAGGTATTTGATGGATGTGTTTAGATATGTACCTTTAGCTGAGAGATGGTTATATCCTTGGCAAACTTCATCTCAAAAGCAACGGCATTGTTGCGTGAATTTGATACATTAGCTTTAATGTAACCGGAATCCGAATTATCCAATTGCATTATTTCCGACATGTTGTAGCTTTAGCGTCACTCGCCAACTAGCAGCCTTGCCGATAAGTCAAAGCGATAGGCGATAATTTACAATGCAATGTATCGTAGAAATCGTATTAAGGAAACTACGTTACGTCTTTACCTACGGTAACTTAAACGAAGAATTACCAATATCATAAGCAACACAGTAAACAATTGTTAGAAATATGCGATGTATCGATAAGAAATTTTTTAATATTGTATCGATATTGAAAGAAGCAACAATGTGTACACAATAAACTTCGATACCTTAATTTTTGGAATTAAATTGAGCGCGCCGGTTCCATTGTGAAATTAGTTAAATACAAAATACTACACAAAGAAATAAATTAAATAGAAACCTTACAAAACCGGGTTTTATTTTTATTCAATTTATGTTATAAATATATGAACATATGTACAAGTTTTAAGAAAATAATTGAAAAAGTTAAAATTTACATTTGTCGAAGTGTTGCTTTATTTCGATCGGATAGGATCTTGATCATCCTTTTTATTATTTTTCCATTATGTGGTGTTCAACAGGGTAACTAAATACTAACTTACAAACTAAGGGTGACATGCTAACTAAGTAAGTAAATAATAAATTAATAATTAATTTCATACTCCTGCTTATCAATCTATAATTGTTTGATTTAATGTCGTAAATGTCGTAGCTGGCTCCGTGCAGTTTAATAAAAATTTTGTTTTCTGATCAATTGCTGAAAACTAAAAATTACAAAAATTATTCTTTTTCTTTTTAATTGATGCCATTTTCAATTTTGAATTATGCATAATTTTCAACTTAATATTCATAAAACGAAAAGTGTGTAAAGTTTTTTTTATATGTTATGAATGCAGTTAAATCTGAATTTCCCATTGCAAACGCTTACTGCCTACGTATGGCCAAATATGAATTTAGAGTTCCAATCCAACAAAATTATCACATGCAATTTGTTATATTTATTTTTTATCGAATATTTATTCACCAATAAAGATGCTTATACCCTTTTATCTAACTTTATGCTAATAATTATCACTGTCACTACATGTAAACATAAATTTAACTAAAATTTCTTAGTCTAATATATTCTTAAAGTCAGCCAAAAGGTAGGCTACGTGCTGCCAAAATGCAATTTTCTCAATGTTCATAATTGTAATAGCAGAATGATAGTTTTTCGAAATTCACTACAATTGAATACCGTGCATTCGGGGCCATTGTCTGCAGAAAGCTGTCAATATGTATCAATAACTGCCCGCTATTTTGCGAAAGTTAATGTATGAATATTTTAAAATATGCCAGGTTTTGATAGCACTATTGAATAATACTGATTTTTTTATATACATTTTATTGTTTTTTTGTTAATACCAATTATTTAAGATTTAAATAAATCAACAATCAAATCATATGTTTTCTTTCCGCCAAATATATTCATAAAATTACTTAGCACTGAATCCACACAATAGTTCAATTCATATGTGAACTGGCAGTTGGATAGACATATTGAATGAACTAACTGAGGTTGGTTGACAATTTCTTAATTTTCTATAAAACTGTACTGCAGGTCTTTTTCAAATGGAAGTTATCAAATGTATGTAAAATTACTTTAAACTTGTATCAAGAAATTGGTGTAGCGTGCATTGTGGGCCAATCTGCGATGTGAGATATATATCTTTAATCGGAAGTAAAATATTTTATCAGATTTTGTATGGAGCTGGAAACGAGGTTGCTGTATATCGATTCAAATATATCGAAAACGTTATTAACAATTTAAGTAAATCTTTCTGAAAAATGTGGGTGAAATTAAAGGCTTAAGTCGGTATACCACCTTTTGAGGACCTTTATTTCTAAATGCAAATTTTTTCAAGAATAGTAAAAACTGAAGTTTTTAACCCCATATTTAAAAGATTTAATATAGAAATAAATACATTTATATAAAAGAGAATTCAATTCACAACAATTCTGCATTTAAGTTTATTTCATTTAGTGCTGGAAAACATAAATAAGAGAAAATCGACGCTAAGCGAAATATGCTAACTTGACGCGCATCCTTTGTTTTTGTTTACGCTTATGGGCGAGTTGTCGGAGCTGCATTCGGTAATTGTATATCTATCGATATTAAGTTGTGTTGGCAGCACCTTTGTTTTTGTTTACGTTTTCCGTAGAGTTGCCAGATTGAGTGAGTGTTGGTTTGTTAAGTGCCGCCGCGATTTTCACATCACTAATCAAACTGCATTCGTGTCACAAACTAGAACGCAAAAAACTAGCTATCTCGTATTTTCCTTATTAAAGGTTAAAAACCGTCTTATTGTTGCCGGTATTTATTACAATAAAACTTATTTATTTTTTAGCTTATCAACTGTAAACATGGCTGATGAACAACCAAATCTGGTGGCTGGACATCCACCTGCATGTAAGTGCACTCTTACCCCTCTAGCATTCTTTGCGTATTTATGCACTTGCGTATGTGTGACGCTATTGGATATATTGTGTTTTGTTTTGAATTCAATGAATAATTAATAAGCTTAGCTGCTACGTTGGCGACATTTAATGACCAATTCGTATCATATTGGCCCCAATATCTTGGCGCTTATCAATACTAAACCTCTGCAAAGGCGATTGCTGATAAAGTACACGCACACACGCATAAACACAAACTCATGCATGCATTTGCAGCTATTGCGTCGTGACCAAGAACACATTTTTTTTGGTAAATTAGCTGACGTCATATTTATTTACAGTAAAGGCCGGTGGAATGCGCATTGTGCAGCACAAGTCGCCAGCCTCAGAGCGTCCAGCTAAGGATGCCGAAGATTGCACTGGCCTAACGGTAAATATGCCGTGATCAGATCATTTATGAATTTATCCGAATAATTTCTTTTTTTTTGCTGCAGCAACCGGTCAATGTGAATTCGGCTTCAGTGAGTGGCGCACCCGTCAAGGGCAACACAGATTTCACGCCAGCCGGCGCGCAGGTGGCTCACTCGCACAAGCCTCCGGCCGCGGTGCAGCAGAAGACGCAGATACACATACAGCAGCCGCGCAAATGAATCAACATTTAGTTGTTACTCTTTTTTCTCTCATACGGTAGTGGACCTGTCGCACACTGACTTTAGCTGTATTCGATTGCTTTTGAAAGCGAGATTAATTTTGAAAGATGCCTTGTATTTTTGCTATACTTAATTTTGTTTGAATACGTTCGTTTGTCATAATTTTCATTCCAAATGCAATTACGCAATTTAAATAAACGACTTAATGGGCTTTTTTTTGTATAGATAAACATGAGTGCTGTTTTCCAGATTAGAGATGATATTTTTTTCGCTTGTAATTCTCAAGTGTTTTTTTCGCCGGCTGCGCTTATAAATAGAGCTAATTGTGTGACTATGACGCCCTACTGAACTTCGGTGGTCCGGGGTGCGGACTTCAAATCCGTAGTCGATTAGCGTCGAAGTGGTTCGATTCCACCTGGGGGGCGACGAATTATTCTGATCCTAGATCTTAGATCCGTGGTATAACGTGCTGCTGCTGCTTTTTGCGGCGGCAACAATTAATGCATGCACAGCGTAATAAAATCGGAAAATTAAAAAACCGAGTTTTTTTTCGGCAAATTTATACATGCATATGTGCTGTGCCAATAATACGGATCTATTCCAAGTGATGTCCGAATCACAGATTATATAAATAGGTATAAATATATATATATGTACATATACATATATAGCATTTATATTGTCTGTCACACTGCTGAGCTCGGAATTCTTTGCATAAGCTGGGGAGAATTGTCCAATTTGCCGAAACGAATTCGGCTATTTGCGTTTTTTTGTTCTATTTTGAATGTGTTGCTGCAGTTAATTGCTTATAAATTGGATTATTTATGAATATTTACATGTGTAATCATATTGCATTTGCTGTCTTAACTATCCAGGGCCGCAGCACAGCCACGTCTACATAAACGCCCGGATAATTGTTCAGCGCGCAGCCGTAGCCCCAGGCCACGATGCCCGCTAGCAAATGCTCCGCCACCATGGGACCGCCCGAGTCGCCCGTGCAGGCATCCTTGTCGGCAGCTGCGGCACATATCATTTCGTCGCCCACAAAGTCCCAGCCGTAGCCATATTTGGCTGAGGCGCAGTTGCCGCGCTCGATGATCTGCAGCTGGACCAGCTGTAGGCTGCCGGCCAGGCCAGCGGCGGATTCCTTGTAGCCCCAGCCGCTGACCAAGACGCTGCTGCCGGCCTTGGGACTCGTGCTAGCCAGCGCAATGGCCTTGACGGACAGACCGAAGCTGAGCGGCGTGGCCAGTCGCACCAGCGCGATGTCGTAGTGCAGCAGTCGGGAATCGTAACGCTCATGGATCTGGTAGGCTGCCACGGGCATGAGAGTGCCGCCGGCATTGTGTTGATTGGCGCCCACACGCACCTGCATCAAGGTCACGGACTTGTCCAGCACACAATGTGCCGCCGTGATGATAATATCCTTGCTGTAGATAGCGCCGCCACAGAGATGTCGCGCGCTCACCTGCATGGACACCTGCCAGGGTGCATTGTGTATGGCCAAATCGCTGCCGCCGACAATGCGACCAGCGTAATCCTCAACGGCGGGCCTTGCCAGGCCACCAGCACAGAGCAGGAGCACAAGGAGGAAGCTATGAGCCATGTCTGCAAGCACGCAAGCCAAAAGCAAACTGAACGCACCTTGGTCCGGGCATGTTGCGAAACTTATCGGTTGCCCATAAACCTTAAACGTTAATCGCCTGCTAATCGCTTATCGAAGCGGGCTCTTCGAGTGGGTTACCCGGGCAACCATTCATTAACAAACCCCTCTCGAGTAGCTATCAAAGTGTGCCATAAATATTTTTAAATGTTCTAATCTTCGGCAAAAAATACTTATTTCCAGATGTCCGATCCATTCACCATAACAACCGAGGAGCTGCTGCGTCTGCGCGAGACCTGCCTGCAGCAGCTGCGCGACGAGGAGCTCCGCAAGCTGCGCAACGATGCCAAACTGCGGGCGGTGACCAACACTGAAAGCTACGAGGAGTTCAAGTGAGTCCTGCGCCCACCCTGCGTCTAGCGTCCAAGTAACCTTTGCCACTTCCAGGGACATTGTGGATGCGGCGCATCTGCGTCCCATCAGCAGTCAGGACAAGGCCAATGCCAAGACCAGGAGTCGTCTGTGGAACTCGGCTGCGCCCGAGCAGTCGCCCTGAAGTTTTCTCAATAAAGCGTGAACGAATCTTGAGCGCATTCTTTTATTTCAATAATTCCTTAGACGGAGCCGGCAGCGCTGATCACCCAGGAGCGGAGGACAGCGACATCGGCGTAAACACCGGGATAGTTGGCGTAGGCGCAGCCATAGCCCCAGGAGACGACACCAACAAGCACACCACCGGACACCAATGGGCCGCCGGAGTCACCCTGGCAGGCATCCTTGCCGCTGGCAGCGGCGCAGATCATGCTGCTCTTGATCTCGGTGCCATAGCCGTAGGTGGAGGAGCCGCACTGGCTCTGGCCGACAATGTTCACGTTGACGTACTGCAGCTGAGAGGGAATGGAGCTGGAGCCATAGGTCAGGGTACCCCAGCCAGAGACGGAGGCGGAGGCGCCGTTAGCGGGAGCGGAGCTGGCCAGACCGATAGCCTTGATGTCGTTGCTGAAGGACAGGGCAGAGCTCAGGCGGATGACGGCGATATCGTTGATCATGGTGTTAGCGTTGTAGCCCTCGTGGTTCTTGAAGGCGGCAACCTGGACGAGAGAGCCACCAGAGCTCCAGTAGGTGGAGCCGGCGCGCACCTTCAGGGAGGAGGCGGCCACGGATTGCAGGCAGTGAGCAGCGGTCACAATGATGGTGGAAGAGTAGATGGAGCCACCGCACGAGTGGGAGCCACTACGCTGCAGCGAGATCTGCCAGGGGAAGCTGGCGATGGTGGTGGCGGAGCCGCCAACGATGCGTCCATCCAGCTGGGGCAGCAGACCCTCAGGGATCGCGGCACCAAAGGCGCAGGCAACAACCGACAACAAGATCACGAACTTGAACATATTGAAAGAACAATGTGCCTCTCTTGGAAATTCATGGCACTTTTATAGCTCACCGACTTGTCTGCTATCTGTGCCATTCGAGCTAATCAGAAACTTGACAGTTTAGCAGATAATTGCTATGAAATTTGATAAACGGCAGGAAAAACCCTCGGAAATATTCAAAGCGTTAATTCGTATCAGTTTTATACGATAGGCGCTGATTTTTATAACAATTTTCCGTAACTTAGATTAATTGTACTATTTGCATTTTTACTGAGTATCCCCAATTCAGTTATTATTGGTTCGGCTTACGGTTGGAACCATTGTCCTGTCTTTAGGTGTACTTCATAAATCTGATTTACTGCATTCCTGAACACAAGTTTTGGTTCGAATCTTGGACAGTAGTTATACCCTGTACTCACTCAAAGTGTGTTAGAAAATGGCTTAATGGTTTCAACAAATTTATGTAACAGACTGAGGAAGGAAACTCCGACCGCACAAAGTACGAATATTCTTGATTTATATGTATATATATATATATATTCTTGATCAGTATCAATTGTAAAAGTATGTCAAGCCATGTCCGTTTGTGTCCTTTTGGCACCTCGACAGTTGGAATATGAGATCTACTATGCCACATAAATATTACGTTTTTATTTAAATTATCGCTCCGTTTTTTGGTATCGAGAAAAAAACGACTTTTTAGCCCTCGATTTTTTACCGTATATCAGAGACTATATATACAGTCACCAATTTTGGTATCTAGGGTCTCGTGAAATTTATACTGCTCGAAAAAGTTGTATATATGTACATGTCATCCTCATTTCCACCAAATTAAAAAAAAAACAAATAGGAACGTTGCAGTAGGATGTAACCGACTGCGTATACTCGTTCACAGTACATAGAAGTTATTGTCATTTTGGAAAATATAGAATTTTTAAATTTCGTAGGGGCTGATCTTAAGAGGAGGTCACCCAAAACTGTCTGCCAAATTTGGTGAATCTAGCTGTAAATTTGTGGGAGATTTAGATTTTCGCGGTTTGCGGGAGTTGGCGTGGCCGGGAAATTTTATTACGATCTTTAAAGGGCGTTACCAGCCATCTACCTTTAAAATTTGGTGACTAGCTCAAAAATTGTGGGAGATATAGCCGTTTCCGATTTTGTAAGGCGGGGTGGCTGTGAGGAATTCTAGTGGGTGTGGCAGAGAGGTCACCAGCAATCCACATACCAAGTTTGGTGTGAATAATACACATGTTACCGTTAGGAGTTTTCAAATATGTGGATTTTACCGATTACGAAGGCGGGAGGGGGCGTGGCCGGAAAATGTAGGTCGTGATGTTTGGGGGAGCTTTCCAGTAATATATATTCTAAATATGGAGCCTCTAGCTCAAAAACTGTGGGAGATATAGCCATTTCCGATTTGTTAATGCGGAGCGCTAGGGGGCGTTCTAGTGGGCGTGACAGGGAAATCAAGGTCGCAATTTTTGTAAGAGGTAACCAGAAATCTACATACCAAATTTGGTGATTTAACTTTAATATTGTTGGAAATATTGACCATTTATCGATTTGCGAAAAATCTTAACAATTTGTCTGAAGCAGAGAACTACTGATACAGATAACTCCTGACAGACGAACATATATTGTACAAAACCAATATACTAGTTTCAGTTCGTGAACGAGTACAACTAATTTTAATAGGTAGGTTCCTTTAAAACATGAAGAGCATAAATTCCTATTTAATTTGCTAATTTCAAGTACTAAGAATTGTTTCGAAACTTTGTCAGACTTTGGCTTCTGTAATACTGAACATATCTGTACGAAATTAGCGCGAAATGGATCTTTAATGGCCTTGTCCTTCCTAGCGTCAAACTGGAAAACTTCCTAGATAACTAGGAAAATAGTAATATGTATATGCTCGAACTGATCTATAATACGGATACAAAAACTTGAACCGAAAGAAAATTACTTTAGTTATCTGTAATTTCCCACCAAGAAAAATACACTAATAAAAGGTAGACTGAAAAAGCAATTTTTTTATTCCAATATGTTCTTAGATGGAGTTGGCGTTGTTGACCACCCAGGAGCGGAGGGCAGCGACATCGGCGTAGACACCGGGATAGTTGCTGGCGGCGCAGCCAATACCCCAGGAGACGACACCAACGAGGACACCACCGGACACCAATGGGCCGCCGGAGTCACCCTGGCAGGCATCCTTGCCGCTGGCAGCGGCGCAGATCATGCTGCTCTTGATCTGGTTACCGTAGCTGTATGCCGAGGAGCCGCACTGGCTCTGGCTGACAATCTTCACGTTGACGTACTGCAGCTGAGAGGGAATGGAGCTGGAGCCGGAGGACTGGGTACCCCAGCCAGAGACGGAGGCGGCGGCGCCGTTAGCGGGAGCAGAGCTAGCCAGACCGATGGCCTTGATGTCGTTGCTGAAGGACAGGGCAGAGGACAGCTTGATGATGGCAATGTCGTTGACCATGGTGTTGGCGTTGTAGCCCTCGTGGTTCCTGAAGGAGCTGACCGAGATTGCGACGCCACCAGATTTCCAGTAGCTGGAGCCGGCGCGCACCTGCAGGGAGGAGGCGGACACGGATTGCAGGCAGTGAGCAGCGGTCACGATGATTCTGGAGTTGTAGATGGAACCGCCGCAGGAGTGGGAGCCACTACGCTGCAGCGAGATCTGCCAGGGGAAGCTGGCGATGGTGGTGGTGGTGCCGCCAACGATGCGTCCATCCAGCTGGGGCAGCATACCCTCAGGGATCGCAGCGCCGAAGGCGCAGGCAACAACCGACAACAAGATCACGAACTTGAACATATTGCTCGTACAATGTGCTAATGATGATATTCCCGCGCTTATATAGTGGTCCGAGGCGGCTTCTATCTTTCGCTATCGGGCCAGACAAAAGCGAGTATGTGCTATCAAGTGTTTCTAATCCAACGAATCACGCGTGGACTGAGAATGTATATAGATACAAATGTAAGTGTATCAAAAGTGTGAATGCTAGAGCTCTAAGTGCTTCACAATAACATCCGGCTAAATACATAAGAACCACTCGAAAATGTGACGAAGAGATTTTGAGGATTCTGATAGGAATTTGTAGTGCAGGTACTTATTCAAAAAATGTATTTAACATCATTTTATCAACTGCAGACTTTGGCATTATTTAAATAAAAAGTGCTACGGTGGCCATTTCTAAATAATTGATTATATAGAATAGCACGCGTTGACTGCTTATCTTATACTATATCTAGATTGGTTTTCTTATATACTCGAATTCCTTTCTATAAATACGACAGGTGCTCTATCTACTCTTCGTTTAGTTTTTATACCCTTGCAGAGGGTATGTATGCTAAATAATGTAATATGTATTCTGGTTCAGGATGATAAGCTGAATTGTTAAGTTTGGCATTTGCCTGTTTGTATGCAAAAAATCTTCATGAAGTTTTGCTTAGGTCCTTTTTTTGTACTAGACAATTTACATATACTGGAATTGAACCGATCGAACCACTATATCATATAGCCCTCATAGAAAATGTCGGTCCAAAACTGACTTTTTACCTGACAAAACTTCTATTTTGTTTATCGGAAGCAAACTCAATAATTACTATTGACTTTTGTAGCTCAACATTTGAGCTAAGCTTACCGGGCTTGTATATTATTTAACCTTAACTATATAAATGAACCGTCCAAATTTAAGTCGTATGAAAATTTTATTTTTATTTTTCGTTTTTTATACTCGTTTATGAAGTGAACTTATCAGTATACAAGGTTTCTGGAATGTCCGTTATGGTGTTCGTCTGTGCGTTTGTTCGCATGAACCAATTTTTTCGCCGCTATTGAAGCTAGATATAAAATGTTGAATATATACTCGTGTACACCCGCGTGAGATAAAGAGTTAAGATTTTTTGGTTACGCCCACTGGGAGCGTGGCGTGGCGTATATCGATAAAATCAATATATCTTTTTCAGTTTAAATAGATATATAACAATTTTTCAGACAGATTACTAATGATCGTCTCCAAAGATCGCACAAAAGTTTTTTCCATACGCCCACGAGGCGCATGGCAAACCGATAAAATCCATATATCTTAGGGGTGGGTAGCTCCAGAATGTGTATATTTCCCAGAATTTTAGAGCTAGAGTCACCTAAGCTGGCAGACACATTTCAGATTACATCCTCTGAATATCGAGTCCAACAATTTCGGATTCGCGTAACAAATTACAAAATTCGATATTTAAAACAAAAATTAAAACCCTCATTGACTGATTTAAGCTGATATTATATGGTCAACGAGTATTTTGCAGTTGCAATTCACAAATGTTTTTTTATTATGTATTATTTAAATATTTATTTTACTATTGTATTATGCTTTCAACATTTGGGTAAAAACTGGTTCATATTACATTCATATTACAACTCACATAATCCAAAAATAAAATTGTCTTGTAGTTGAGATTATAGATATATGGTATATACGAAATATGAATGCCGGAGTATCTAATCTATCGCACCTGTAAGATAGCCTGACTTTCTTTTTTAGGTTTAAAATTAATTACCGTCAAAAATAATTTGCAAGCACATTTTAGCAGAGTTTACTTAATTAACCAAATGTATTTTATTTTTGCAAAGCAAGGTCGCTCTCTAATTAATAATCTTAAAATATAAAATAAGTTATTAATAGATTAAAACGAACGTCATCAGTATATATACAACGGTTTAGGTTAAAGCCCTTTACTCCAATTAAAGTTCAATGGAACAATCAGAATTAACATGAAATATATCCGGACTTTATCAAATTTACAAATGGTGTACTAATTTTTTTAATTAATTTTTTATTTTTTATCATTAAAAGTCGAATTGAATTTTAGGAATGTGTTTAATACAATTAATTAAAAAATTGAGTTGTTACACGTAAAGTTCTGATCGTTGATTACGACACAAATATACAAGAATAAATGTGGCCTACTTTGTGGCGCATGTGCTTTTGTGCTAATGTATGTAACAGGCAGAAGGGAGTATCTTCGACGCTATAAAGAATACATATTCCTGAGCAGTACGACGAGCGGAGTCGACTTATCGTAACAAATCCCAGTAACCAAAGCAATAGAAAATAAATATATATCCTCGTATACTATGCGCAAAATGAGTTTCCCCATTTATTTTAATTTCTTGTCTCATATCCATAAACTCGATTTTTATAAATTTTATGTCAAGTTTTTGCAGCATATATACTTATCTATTTTCAGAATATTTCACTTTTTGATTCATCGAAAAATTTAATAATATTATGAGGTTCAGCATTGCGCTTTGATTTTTTTTATAGCCTCGTCAAAATAAGAGACTATTAAAACTAAGCTAAATTTGATTAAACCTGTATGAATCCTTCGATCCCTACATCCATAATACATCAAGATCCCATTAAAAATAAACAACAGTAAGATAAATTTCAAGGCTTGATTTATTCTGCAAAGTTCTTAGATGGAGTTGGCGTTGTTGACCACCCAGGAGCGGAGGGCAGCGACATCGGCGTAGACACCGGGATAGTTGCTGGCGGCGCAGCCATAGCCCCAGGAGACGACACCAACGAGGACACCACCGGACACCAATGGGCCGCCGGAGTCACCCTGGCAGGCATCCTTGCCGCTGGCAGCGGCGCAGATCATGCTGCTCTTGATCTGGTTACCGTAGCTGTATGCCGAGGAGCCGCACTGGCTCTGGCTGACAATCTTCACGTTGACGTACTGCAGCTGAGAGGGAATGGAGCTGGAGCCGGAGGACTGGGTACCCCAGCCAGAGACGGAGGCGGCGGCGCCGTTAGCGGGAGCAGAGCTAGCCAGACCGATGGCCTTGATGTCGTTGCTGAAGGACAGGGCAGAGGACAGCTTGATGACGGCAATGTCGTTGACCATGGTGTTGGCGTTGTAGCCCTCGTGGTTCCTGAAGGAGCTGACCGAGATTGCGACGCCACCAGATTTCCAGTAGCTGGAGCCGGCGCGCACCTGCAGGGAGGAGGCGGACACGGATTGCAGGCAGTGAGCAGCGGTCACGATGATTCTGGAGTTGTAGATGGAACCGCCGCAGGAGTGGGAGCCACTACGCTGCAGCGAGATCTGCCAGGGGAAGCTGGCGATGGTGGTGGTGGTGCCGCCAACGATGCGTCCATCCAGCTGGGGCAGCAAACCCTCAGGGATCGCAGCGCCGAAGGCGCAGGCAACAACCGACAACAAGATCACGAACTTGAACATATTGCAAGAACAATGTGGTTGTGGCAATTGCTTGGCGTTTTTATAGCGAAACGCGCTGTTTGCTATCTTCAAAATTCGTTATCTCAACTTTTGTTTTTGATTAATTAAACGTGAATGGGGAAAAGTGGAAAAAGTGCTCCATTGAGCCGCTGAGTGGTCAATGTCAAGATTCGGCTGATCACTCCATCCGTGTTTGCACTAATCTGGGACTGGAACATTACAAGTACCTGTCATTACGAGACATTTCGGCTATATAAAAGGTGCGTAGGTGCGTGTTTGGCATACAAAGTGTAAACATGTTGAAGTTTGTAGTTCTTCTCAGCCTGGCCGCCTGTGCCTTGGCCGGCACCGTGCCGGAGGGTCTCCTGCCCCAGTTGGATGGCCGCATCGTTGGTGGCTACGAGACCAGCATCGACGATCATCCCTACCAGGTGTCGCTGCAGCGCAATGGCGCTCACTTCTGTGGTGGCTCCCTCTACTCGCACGATGTTGTGATCACGGCCGCGCACTGCCTGCAGTCGATCACCGCCGAGGAGCTGAAGGTGCGCGTGGGCAGCACTTACTGGCGCTCCGGCGGCAGCGTGCACTCGGTGCGTGCTTTTAGAAACCACGAGGGCTACAACTCCAGGACCATGGTTAACGATGTGGCCATCATTCGCATGTCTTCGTCGGTCAGCTACCGGTCGAGCGTGCGTGCCATTGGCATTGCTGATGACAATCCCCGTAATGGCGCCGATGCTGTTGTGTCTGGCTGGGGCACCACCGAGTCCGGTGGCTCCATTCCCGATCATCTGCTGGCCGTCAACCTGAAAATCGTTGATCGCGAGGAGTGCGCCTCCAAGGACTTCAAGTACGGCAGCAAGATCAAGGACACCATGATCTGCGCCCGTGCCGACAACAAGGATTCCTGCCAGGGTGACTCCGGCGGCCCATTGGTCTCTGGCGATCGCCTCGTTGGCGTCGTCTCCTGGGGCTATGGCTGCGCCGATCTCGACTATCCCGGTGTCTACGCTGATGTTGCCTACTTCCACAGCTGGATCGAGAAGACCGCCGACGAGCTCTAAGCTCTAAGCTGTAACTCTTGAAATTTCTGTAATAAACTGCACATTTGATATCTACGTCTTTCATTTGTCATTCTCAAATGGTGTAATCCACCCAAAACTTCAAGTTCATTGCTGATAACGCCTCGCCCGGAGCCATATAAAAACAACGCGCGAAGCGTTGTAACTCAAGCATTTCCCGACCACGTTCGCCATGTTCAAGTTTGTGATTTTGTTGTCAGTCGTCGCCTGCGCCTTCGGTGCTGCACTTCCCGACGGTCTGCTGCCCCAGCTGGATGGACGCATCGTTGGCGGTTCGGCCACCACCATCGCCAGTTTCCCCTGGCAGATCTCGCTGCAGCGAAGTGGCTCCCACTCCTGCGGCGGTTCGGTCTACTCGGCCAAGATCATCGTGACGGCTGCCCATTGTCTGCAGTCGGTGTCCGCCTCCAGTCTGAAGGTACGCGCCGGTTCCACCTACTGGAGCTCTGGTGGCTCTCTCGTCCAGGTCGCCGCCTTCAGGAACCACGAGGGCTACAACGCTAACACCATGGTCAACGATATCGCCGTCATCCGCCTGAGCTCTGCCCTCTCCTTCAGCTCCAACATCAAGGCTATTGGACTGGCTACCTATAATCCTGCTAATGGCGCCGCCGCCTCCGTCTCTGGCTGGGGTACCCAGTCCTCCGGCTCCAGCTCCATTCCCTCTCAGCTGCAGTACGTCAACGTGAAGATTGTCAGCCAGAGCCAGTGCGGCTCCTCGGCATACAGCTACGGTAGCCAGATCAAGAGCACCATGATCTGCGCCGCTGCCAGCGGCAAGGATGCCTGCCAGGGTGACTCCGGCGGCCCATTGGTGTCCGGTGGTGTGCTCGTTGGTGTCGTCTCCTGGGGCTATGGCTGTGCCTACGCCAACTATCCCGGTGTCTACGCCGATGTCGCTGTTCTCCGCTCCTGGGTGGTCAGTGCTGCTAACTCGGTCTAAATAGATCGTGTATCTATATTCAAATGTCTTCAATAAACTTGTAAACAAGCAAATAAAAAGTGCATCCACCATATTTGCTTCCGGGTCAGCTGTCAGGGCAATGACGTCCAAGCCGTATCGCGAGCAACCATCGGCTAAATTACGAACGAGTTATGAATGATTCCTTATCTCGAGAGCTGCCTAAAGGGCTGGTAGCTTTGTTATGTCTAGTCATATAATTATGGCTCTCAGCACACTAAAGTGGAAGATGAGATAGGAACACGGTTTGCAAAGCGTTTCGCCAAAAACCCTTCAGCCATTCAGATATGGTGAAATGATGTCCACCATTCCGTGCGTCATTATCTAATCTGTGTGGAGTGGGACACACGCCTAAAAATACAAAGTGTTGCGACCAAATGACTAGTCGGAATCGCTAAAAATTTCTTAACGATAGCTCTGCGACAGCTGATATGGAGCATGTGCTGCATCCTGACAGGGTGACAGGGGGAACGGGTGCCGCTAACGTCGCCACATCAAGATTAATTGATCGCAATTCAAGTGTCCGATATTATGGGTGCGGTAAGGCTGGTACGACTGTCGACACACTTTATTTTGGTTTGGTGTGATTAGATTCTTTCCTGTGCCGAAAGCAGGCTATGTTCAGAGAGAAGTTTACGCGGACGCGTGAAATATAGATAAGAAAGGAACTTCCCAGAACATTTTTAGTGCTGCAGTTAGAAATTTGTTCTGGGTAGATCCGGGTTCGAATCCCAATGTATGGCTGTAGTGTTTGTCTTAACCGAAGGCCATAATCTGTGTTAATTAGATTGATTGTTTATAACTATAATAGCTTAGTTCTGGGTACTTTACTTTCTAATGCTGCAAGCTGGATTTCCACTGGTTCAAATCCAGAAGTCAACAAACACAAACATAAACTCTGTTAAGTAAATGGGTTTTATTTGGATAGTTACAAATATTATTGGAATATTTATTTACCTTTTTAAATATTATTGATATTTTTTTAATTGACATATATCTATCTATCTAATGGTCAATTACAAATTTAAAAATATATTAAGCTAAATATTTTTAATTGATACTGAAAAATCGGGGTTACAAAATTCGAAATTTAAAACAAGGATTGGTTAACCGTTACTAGTTACTACTAGTTTTTTGTTAATTTTCAGATTTATATTCATAATTAAAATTAATATATTTATCTTCCATAAATTTAACCAGAATTCGACATTAACCCTAAACTTCTTAAAAACCACGTCGAAGATTTTACGCACTGTTTTTGCACAGCGCATGAATTAATTTAAAAAAAAAATTCCACTTTGATAAGTTTGTTTTTAATTAAGTCTTAAAAATTGTGCAGCTATCAACGATGTAGATCTAGATAATGCCACGTTTTGTGCGTATAATTCAAGATTAAAGGAAATTTTCTATGAAAGAAAGTCAATAATTCTGTAAGTACGCCCAATTGATTCACGTTAACCTGATGATATCAGTTATATCTATGTGGCAGTACATTAAAAACGTATTACCCACTTGATTACTAACCAAAAATTCAAGGCAAAAACCAGTTAAATAGGTCTAGGTGTGTTTTTCTAACGTAAAGCGAAAACCCCGCAATGATAAATATAATATATATATATATATATATATATATATATATATATATATATATATATATATATATATATATTTATAAAAAATGTGCTCAATGGACTATATAAGATAGTAGACATGACAATAAAGCCATAAAAAGCTTATTGGGGCTTACGAGTATTGACTGTAGAGATTTACGAAAAACACCAAAGTTACGAATTCCCATTTCGATTGGTGTCTTTGGCAGATAACAACCCGTGCAAGGTAGATAACCATGGTCAGAAATGGGTACATTTGACGAACCCGTTGAATTTTGGGTTGGGCTCTTTAAAATCAAAAGCTAGTTCAAAGCAGACGTGTGTACTCTGTGGACTTATAAGGGGACTAAAGGTCCTAAACACGTTAAGGTCGTCTAGTCAGCAGTGATTTACCAGCAGATACCTTGTGCTTAATAATTTTGTGCATAGAAAAATCATAGTTTTATGCTATAGGCAATTAATTTAGACTTTAGCTCTGAACGTTTCTTAGATCGAAGTATTTAATAATACTTTTTAGTAGCATTGTTTTTTGGCTCGAAATATTCATAAAGGCAAACAAATAGAAGGGGGACGACTATATTGATTTAAGCAGTGGGGGGTTTCAAAATAAATATTTTATTCAATATGCTTTTTTTTCCATATTTCTACGCCACTGGACGTAAGCGAAATCATATCAGGAACATATAAGCCTATATGGACTGCTTTCCATCCAGTTATATACATTTCCTTGACTCCATGCTACCCGCTTTAGCCACTTTAATGCTTACAGGGTATGTGAATGCACAGTTTTTTGATAATGTCAAAATATTTAAACGACAGCCAAAGGAAGTCCAGCTATCAAACCATCAATCAAACTGAAATATCCGCTATAAATATAGCTATGTGGGGTCTTTCGGTTTTCAGTTTCTGGACAACATGCTGCGTCTGGTGGCACTATTGCTCTGCCTGATGGCTGGCACCTGGGCGGGCTCTGTTGGCCCGGCGCCCGATCGATTCGAGCGCGAGGGTCGCATTGTGGGTGGCGAGGACACAACAATTGCGGCGCATCCCTATCAGGTGTCGCTGCAGAAGAAGCGTGGCTCCCACTTCTGCGGCGGCAGTCTGATCGGCCCCAATGTGGTGGTGACGGCGGCCCATTGTCTGCTGGGCGTCAAGGTGTCCAGCATCCGGGTGCGTTTGGGCTCCACGCTGTACAACGAGGGCGGTCTGCTCGTCACCGTGGAGAGTTTGGCCTACAACGAGCGTTACAACAGCACGACCATGGCGTTCGATGTGGGTCTGCTCAAGCTGGCGGAGAGCGTGCCCGAGTCCAAAACGATACGCTACATTGGGCTGGCTGAGCAGACGCCGGCAACGGGCACACCCGCTGTGGTCACGGGCTGGGGCTCCAAGTGCTACTTCTGGTGCATGTCGCTGCCCAAGATCCTCCAGGCGGTTGTCGTCTACATTGTGGACTGGCAGGAGTGCGCCTCCGACACGTACAAGTACGGCGACATTGTACTGGACACCATGGTCTGTGCGTATGAGCAGAACAAGGATGCCTGCCAGGGTGACTCTGGTGGCCCACTGGTGGCCAACAATCAGCTGGTGGGAATCGTGTCCTGGGGCTACGGCTGCGCCTCCAAGCTGCTGCCTGGCGTCTACGCCGATGTGCCCGCATTGCGCAGTTGGATCTTGGAGAAGGCCGCAACCTTCTCGGTGTGTCAACAAAGTACGCAAATTGATAACGAAATGTTGATGGATTGATTGGAGCGAAGACACGAACCTCTAGTGAAACTTTTCTTTGGCGCTAATATGGTACGAAGCTTAGGGTCTTTCATCGTTATTGTGATCACAAGTATAAGCTTTTAGAGCTTCAATTGACAAAGCACATTTAAAGAACTACGAATGGTATATATGCTTTATAGAAATATTTGTCCTTAGGGTTTGTTTTAAGGAATCTAAAGGTTCATTTTGCTGGTCAATAAATAATAAATAAAATAAATAAAATATATCAAAATATAAAAATTTATAATGAAAATACATATTATTTAAAAATCTTTTCATAATATATCGATGAAAAAAAACTTCGATGAGTCAGTTAGACACTGGTATACATAAAATATGTGGGATTATTATAATTATCGGAGTCTTTAGTTTTAAAAGCGTCGAATATTTGTTATTGAACGGATAAGCCGATATACTCTCTTTAACATAGTGAAAAGCGTATGAAAACGTTTTTCCCACAAATTGCACTGTCAAATTAGTTTGAATGAAAAAAGATGCCTTAGAGCTACGAATTGAAATTCATTAGACCTATGTGTCCACCAGTATAATGCGCTAGCCTCATCCAATCCCAGGTTTAAAAACCATATTTTCCAACTGTTTTAAGCTCTTGTCATAAACTATTAACTTGCATTTGGTCGGAATGTTTAGCCTAGTTGAACTTTAGGCAAGGTCACAACAGCTCGTGGTCTCTTGATTATTTATATAATTTTTGGAATTTGGCAAGATAATTATGAAACATTTTAATTAGACCCTCAACCTAGTGGAAATGGGTAAAAAGACAGGCAGAAACAAGCGCCTCCGACCCCATAAAGTATATATATATTCTTGATCAGGACGACGAGCTGAGTCGATTTAGCCATGTCCTTCCGTCCGTCTGTATGAACGCAGTGTTCTCGGAAACTACAAAAGCGTGAGATCTTAAATTTCCGATTATAGAGTCTCCTAATCTATACGCAAAACAAGTTTATAATTATTTTTCGATTTTTTGCTCCTTTTCATTAGTATCGATAAGAATCGATTTAAAGACTTGGTTTTATTAGCACATTTAGGAGATTATAAGGGTTAGAGCCGCCAAATTTGGTTTAATATGTTCTCGTGAAGCATACGTAGATTAAGAATATTTTGGATGTTGGATATCTTTCCCCACTTGCCCCAAATATGAAAGAAAGGCAAGTACTATAGACTTTCGTTTTGGTTCGAATGCTCTTGTTAAACCCTGAAAATCTCATAAGTTTAGAAGTTATTCAAGTTGTATTTTGATAAAGGGGGCTGGGTTTAGGGTATCTCCGAGTCGGGCGCTCCCGACTTGTTTTTCTTGGTAATAGCTAATCGCGATGATGATTAACATTATATCCATTATTAAACTTCAGACCACTATGCTTACAAAGCGGGTATAAGCCACTATCGCGCACCTTATCTCGCAATTTATAGAGTAATTTATTGGGTTGCTAAACGGTGTACCTGATACCGTTGAGTGGTATCGACCCAATGTCCAGTTAGTCTTGGACCGAACACTGAAATGAACAACGCTTTGCTTGTAATCGCCGTCGGGCTGCTGCTCGCCGCCAGCTGCAGCTGTCGCGACATCGCACAAACGGAGCCGGGAGGTCGCATCGTGGGTGGCGACGTGGTCTCGGCGTACAATCTGCCCTACCAGGTCTCCTTGCGGCGGCGCAACAGCATGAGGAGCGCCTATGCCCACACCTGCGGCGGCAGTTTGCTGGACGAACGCACCGTCCTCACGGCGGCCCATTGTGTCTACAATCGGCAGGAGGAGAGCTTCCTGGTTGTGGCCGGCTCTGAGCTGCGC
The DNA here is from genome assembly GCA_035043565.1 of Drosophila robusta. Lineage (NCBI taxonomy): Eukaryota > Metazoa > Arthropoda > Insecta > Diptera > Drosophilidae > Drosophila > Drosophila robusta. Next base: position 258,900 of record JAWNMW010000414.1, read on the forward strand.
GCCGGCATGGATGGCGGTGTGGTCACGCGCGTGGAGAAGCTGCTGCCACATGAGCTGTACAATGCCTCCATAACGGACAATGATGTTGCGCTGGTCTTTGTCTCGCCGCCTTTTCCGCTGGGCAGCCATCGTAAGATCGCCGCTATTGAGCTGGCCGAGGTGGTGCCGGCAGCGGGCAGTGTTGCCACCGTCTCCGGTTGGGGCACAACCACAGAGGGTGGATTTAGCTCCGCACAGCTGCAGCAGGTGCAGGTGCCACTGGTGGAGAGCGCCGCGTGCCAGGCCGCCTACAGCTGGCGTCCCATCACCGAAGGAATGCTCTGCGCGGCGTCGCCTGGCGGAGGTAAGGATGCCTGCCAGGGCGACTCGGGCGGACCGCTGGTCGTGGACAACCAGCTCGTTGGCGTCGTCTCCTGGGGCGAGGGCTGTGCCCGTGCCGATTATCCCGGCGTTTACGCTGCCGTGCCGCATTTCCAGGCCTGGATTGCCGAGCAGCGTGCGGCATATGCCTGAAAGGGATGCGGAAATGGGCGCAGCACTTGCGGAACATTTTCAATAAACTGTGCCATCGGTTACTATGTGGCAGACATGCTTAACAGACACTTTCCCAGCAGCCTCATGCTTCCTAAATATCCCAACGCTTACGTAAAATTGAGAAGTTCCCGAAAAGGCCCAATAAGTATACAAAAAATCTGTTTTCTCAAAATTATAAAGTTAACTTTAATAAATCAAAAGACATTTTAAATTATAAATTATTTTGTGTAATATCAAACTTTATAGTTGATGGGCTAATGTTGGACCCAACTCTCTCCCACAATTTTGACGCCTCCGATAAATCCTTAAGTTCTCGAAGAGTCTCAATAAGCACTCAAGGAATTTGCTTTTTTACATTATATATACTAGTTAACATTAAAAAATTAAAAGAATAGGAATTAAAATGAATAGAATTACAATTCTTAATTATCATATATAATATACCAAAAAAAGAAGGGTTAGAACTTACTGCTATTTGCACTAATATTTACAAAGATGTGTTAATATTTAACAGATATTTTAAATTACAGGATTTTCTTGTCCCCAAAAGACAAGCTCCATTGATAGAGCACATAGTTCTCTTCTTGGAAGGGATCAGGATCGGGTTTGTATATTAAGTTTCACCTCTAGAACAGTCCAACTAATCAGTGGTGCCATAAAAGTAGTCTGTACCATTATCGCCCTATTGTATCCAGTAAAGTTTATTACCAGTTAAATGATCTAATCTTCGATGACCAGCGTTGATAAGTTGGCTTTACAATGGCTATCGCTGGGGCTCATTTGGGAACTTTCAGTCTTTCCGCTATTGTTAAACATGGCACACGCGCTGTTGTTGCTGCTCGGCTCGTGCCTGGGCCTGCTGGCCGTTGGCGGGGCACATCCGCTGCAGGATCTCGACTTGAGCTCGCCCAATGGCCGCATTGTGGGCGGCTATGAGACGCACATTGCGCTCTATCCGCATCAGATTTCGCTGCGTCGCAAGGCCATCACGGCGCCGAAGAATCCGTATACGCACATCTGTGGGGGCTCCATCATTGCCGAGGATGTTATTGCAACGGCGGCGCACTGCGTCATTGCGACGGTGGCCAGCCAGTACAAGGTGGTGGCTGGCACCAGTCGCCGCAACGCCACTGATGGCATCATCGTCTCCGTCGCCGAGATCATCATGCACGAGAAGTACAATCCGAACAACTATGACAACGATATTGCGCTGCTGCGCTTGAGCTCGCCGCTGCCGCTGAACAACTTTACGATCAGGGCCATTGAGCTGGCCAGCGAGGAGCCAAAAGCGGGTGACATCAGCACCATCACCGGCTGGGGCACCACCAGCGCCGGCGGCGTTGCCTCCGATCAATTGCGCGCTGTGGATGTGCCCATTGTGAGCAATGAACAGTGCGATGAGGATTACGGGGGTAATCGCATCTCGGACGGCATGCTGTGCGCGGGTGTGCGCGGCGAAGGGGGCAAGGATGCCTGCCAGGGTGACTCGGGCGGTCCGCTGATCATACACAGCCAACTGCACGGCATTGTCTCCTGGGGCAACTCGTGCGCCCTGCCGACACATCCGGGCGTCTATGCCAAGGTCTCCTATTTTATCGACTGGGTCAAGTCGAAGGTTCAGCTGCCTTGAAGGGCCATAAGGTCTGGGATCAGCGGCCCCAAAATTCGAAATAATATTAAATATTCGTTTTTGCCACATGCGCCCAAATAAATTTGTAATTGACGCCAATTTGGCCGTACTCTGATTTATTGCTCGCTATTATTTATCAAGCTTGATTTCAACATTGTTAATCTAATATGTTTCGTTCTTGTGTAAGGCAGCGATTGGCGCTATCTAGATTACTTCTAGTGCTCAGCAGATTAGCTACACTTGAAATACCCAGAAAAAAATACGGACTAAGTATGCTAAAAGTTCTTGGCATTATTTGATATCGTTCGTAAGCTCTATGCTTTAATAACATTTTATATGCCAAAAGTATGCACTAAGAAATTAAGCAGTCCCTTCAAAGCTTATAATTCGATATATTATTGAGTTATTGCCTGATACTACTGCTTAATCGGAATTGTTCTGATATTTATAATAAAATATCATCGTGATTAGGACAAATATCAACATAATTCGGATTAAATTGAAAAAGTTTGATGCAAATCGAAAAGTTCCAAAACATCTGAAAAAATCGAAGTCATTTTAATAAGTTGAGATAGTAAACGAAATTTATGATGAATTGGATAAATCGAAGTTATTGTTAATATTAAAACCATTTAAAGAAAATCGGCCTGATACGTAATAATTAAAAAGATTTAAAATAATACAGATCCATGATAATCAGGGTTAATTAAAAAAAGGTCAGAATAAATCGAAATAAAAAATAATTAATTGAAGTGCATTGAAACCATAAAGAAATAAAGCAAAATAATAAAAAATAAATCTGAATACATATAAATAAATAATAGATAAATAGGTAAAAAGATAATCTGAATAAAATATTCGGAATGGGAAAAATAAATCAAATGTGTTGAAATAATTTGGGATATTCCGGCATAATACGGGATACTTAGGGTTAATTTTAAAAAATTCCATATTCTTGTTAAAATGTATATATTGAAAAATAATAACAAATATCAACATAATTCGGATTAAAGTGAAAAAGTTTGATGCAAATCGAAAAGTTCCAAAACATCTGAAAAAATCGAAGTCATTTTAATAAGTTGAGATAGTAAACGAAATGTATGATGAATTGGATAAATCGAAGTTATTGTTAATATTAAAACCATTTAAAGAAAATCTGCCTGATACGTAATAATTAAAAAGATTTAAAATAATACAGATCCATGATAATCAGGGTTAATTAAAAAAAGGTCAGAATAAATCGAAATAAAAAATAATTAATTGAAGTGCATTGAAACCATAAAGAAATAAAGCAAAATAATAAAAAATAAATCTGAATACATATAAATAAATAATAGATAAATAGGTAAAAAGAAAATCTGAATAAAATATTCGGAATGGGAAAAATAAATCAAATGTGTTGAAATAATTTGGGATATTCCGGCATAATACGGGATACTTAGGGTTAATTTTAAAAAATTCCATATTCTTGTTAAAATGTATATATTGAAAAATAATAATGATAATAATGAGTTGACAGCGGCATAGGTGAGCAGCATACATCTAACGATTCCCCGAAGGCGATTAGTCTTCAAAACTTAAATTAGTTAAGCATATCAGACCTGTCGATAGCTCCATTCACTTGCATTTACTGTGGGGGCTACCTTATCAGGGCGGACCCTGTACGGGCCTATCTAAAACAGCGGCAATTAAGATAATCTTTGTTAAACTGCGAAATGCCAAAAAATAAACATATAGTATATAAGTCAGTTTGATATGTGGCGGCCGCTCGTGAAGATGGAAAAGACGACCACAAACATGGATATTCCTCGGCTTAGCCTAATGCTTTTGGTGACACTGGCCGCCCTTGCCTGTGGCACTGAGCTTCGGCCCGAGGCACGCATCATCAACGGCGCCGAGGTGGACATTATTCGACATCCGTACTGTGTTTCGCTGCGCTATCGACGCACCAACGAATCCGCATTCCTGCACGAATGTGCGGGCGTCATCTACTCGGACCGAGCGGTTCTGACGGCGGCCCAGTGTCTGAACGATCTGGGCGAAGGCACCAAGCTGGTGGTGGTGGGCGGCGCGAATACGCGCAACGGCACCGACGGACGGGTCTATCCGGTGTCCCAGTGGATCTACCATCCACAGTTCAGCACCATCACAGCGGACTACGACATCGGCCTGGTTATACTGGACATACCCTTCGATCTGACCTACTACGGCATGCGCAAGATCGAACTACGTGCCGAACGTCCGGCGACCGGACGCAACGCCACTGTCATTGGCTGGGGCTACCGCGAGGAATGGGGTCCTTCTAGCCACAAACTGGAGCAGGTGCAAGTGCCCATCGTTAGCACGGAACAATGCACGAGCATCTATGGTGTGGGTGAGGTAACCGATCGCATGATCTGTGCCGGCGATGTTGCCGAGGGCGGACGCGATGCCTGCCAGGGCGATACAGGAGGTCCGCTGATCATCGACGATCAGCTGGTGGGTCTGGTCTCCTGGGGACGCGGCTGCGGTCGAGCTGGCTATCCCACCGTCTACACTTATGCCGCCAGTCTGAAGACCTGGATCGATGAAACGCTGGAAACCGCCGGAGCGTTATAAATGTGCGACATGGCGGGTGCTGATAAACGCTATCAACTATTTGGCTATTTGGCTTTCTATTACCGATTTAGTGCCCATTCAACAATAAACCAAACAATTTAGTACCTTAGCGGTGTAGTTCGATCGTTCTACGTATTGGTTTGAGACCGGGTACACGCTTTTTACTTGGAGAATGTTGCCTAAATTAGTAGAATATATCATCTATGTGCATCATTTAGGATTCCACCAGCATTTAAAAAAGAAAAAATTCCAGGAAATTCTATTTAAAGCTAAATTAAGGCAAAAGCAATTAACAACTTTGCAGTCGGGTGCAACCGATTTTTATAATTTGTGTGCGTGGCTGAATTTTGACAGCTCCATCTTTAGAGGTCATTTGAAAACTGTCTGCAAAATTTGGTGACTCCAGCTCTAAATTTGTGGAAATGATTTATTTTCGCTGTTTACCCGAGTTAAGTTGGTTAAATCAAGAAAATTCTGTGTATAAAAATTAAATGTTTTTAAGCTTAAAAGTTAGACAAACATATATATTAAATTTGCCAATTACCTAGGCGTCTATGCTCCCAGTGGGCATGCGAAAAATGGTATTCCGTCTTTAAAATTTGTCTGCAAAATGTTATGTAAATGTTTAAAGACAAGCTTTAAAACTGTACACACGTTGTGCAAACACAATATACTTTTTTCACTTCGTTAACGAGTGTAAAAAAACAAAAGTTTGATTTTTACGCGCGTTGTGCAGCTACTTACTGCCACTCAAAAGCTGATTGCTATACGAAAACTAAAGACAGCGCCAGTGCTTTATCGACCAAGCGGCCGTTGCGCTTAATGCTGAACAATCGATAACATGCAACGGTTTTTAGTTTCTGTTTTCTATACCGAGCACCTCTTATCAGCTAATTGGTAAAGCCCACAATAAAAGATTTGACCACAGCTAGTTTATTGCATTTGCGGCTCGATTACGCGAAATTGGATAATCTATAGGAAATCAATGCTGCCCACATTGGCCTTGGCATCGCGAGTGGTCAATATCCAATCCCGCAGCTCGGGCACGGAAGCATAGACGCCTGGGTAATTGGCGCGAGCACAGCCCGTGCCCCACGAGACAATGCCCAGCAGCTCATTGTTGTAGATCAGCGGGCCGCCAGAGTCGCCCTGGCAGGCATCCTTGCCGCCGCCATCGACGCCGGCGCACAACATGCGACTGGTCAGCGCAATGGAATAGGCGCTTTTGCACTTGGAATTCTCGACCAAATCGACCTCCACCTCCTGCAGTATGTTGGGAATGGAGCCGCCCTCGCTAGTCGTACCCCAGCCGGTTACGATGACGGTCGTACCGTGCTCCGGACGCACCTTGGCCAGCTCAATGGGCCGCACAGCCTCGCTGAACTCGAAGTCTCCGTCAAGCACCAGAACTGCGGCATCGTAGTCATTGTACAAGGACTTGTAATTATCGTGTATGATGATTTCGCGCACCGGCAGCTCTTGGCCGTCGGGCCAGATCGTCTGCGTGGTGCCAGCGATGATCGTGAGGTTGGCTACGCTTGACAGCGTGTTCACACAATGCGCGGCCGTCGCGATGATGTTGGTGGCAATGACAGAGCCGCCGCATCTGTGGTTGCCCCTGTAGCGCATGGAAATCTGATGCGGATACTTGCGTATGTCTGTATCCTGACCGCCGACAATGCGACCATCGGGCATGGGCACGCCGCTCTGGAAAACGGTGCCCGCCAACGATAGTCCAACAACACACAACCCGATCAAGATGCGAAACATTTCCAAGAACTGAAAGAAATTTTTCTGTGCTGGGCGCTTTTATAAGAACAGTTATCGTTAGTTTAATTCCTCAATCAAGCATTATTAAAGCGATAATACAGGCGTTATAAATCTTCCTAGAATAGCGTTAAGGTTAGCTGGTAGCTTATCTTATCCTATTCGTATCGACTTTTGGCGCTTGTGATACGATCGCCCAATATTTGCTTCGTTTTCATGGCTGGTTGCTATGACAGGCAGTTGCATTCATCGATAGACGACTATAACAAGTTATCGGAATGGCAAAATAACAGTTGGCAAATTTAAATACTAGAATTTTAAGGATAAAAGGTATAAATATGCTACTACGTCTTTTAAAATTTACAATTTGTGTCAAATTGCACGCGAATTTAAAATCAATTAAGACGAAAAATATGAAAATTTTAATATGTACATGTACACATATCTTATATACACATGATATAAGGTTTATTTTCTGTGAAGTAAATGATACGACAGTTAAACGTATAATATTTTTTTATTTTTTTATGGTACAAAGCATAATATCAATTTAATGTCTTCTTTATTAATTTCCTTACATTTCCGTATCAAACTGTGTATTATTTCGAACAGTGTACTGGATGTGATAATTGAGTTCATTCCGGGAAGGTTGTCAATTAAGCACTTTGGCTGAACTTATTTCATCTAGTGGTTAAGCACCGACGACAACTTTCTGGCATGATTCATCGATCACACTTATAACTGAATGCCAGCGTAATCTCTGGGCTAACCTGTTGAAAATTGGCAACCATATAAAATTACGATATAGTATTTGCCCAATATTTTGTTTATATCGAAACATAAAAATTATATGGGAAAAATAAAAATCTGGACAATAAGCTCTTATCAAACACTCTTGGTACGTGGGCACTCGGCCGATTATAAATCCCGGCGCTAGACAGACGATTTTAATCTGTGGACATGTTTAGGGCATACGGAATATGATAATATAAATCGCAGATATTTCAGTGGAATAGCAAAGTTCACTCCAACCGAAGTTGAGTGAAAATGACTCAACGTATTTTTTCTGATCATTTTCCTAGGTATTCTAGTACCACTAATGCAAAATAATGATAGTTATGTGAACTTGTTTATTTGGTAAAGTTAATTTTTCGGTTTTTTTTCTTTTCTATATCGTAAAAGACTTATCGTAGAGCTTATGGGTCTTATGGTTTAATGATCGGTCAGCATTTCTTTTAGAAGCCCACCGACAGCCTTGTTTATAATGGATATAAAACAGTGGGACATAAACTTTATAATATCAGAGAATTTCTTCAACATTCAATCCGTTTGTGTTCGTGGATTTCAGGCGATTTCGGGTTAACCGGCGATAAGGCGGACCGGGTATATAAAAGCCGTGTGCTATCCATTAAATTAACATTGGGAAATTCGATTTTGCGTAATGTCGTCGTGCCTGGGATTAATCGTTTTGGGGCTGCTTTCGCTGGTTGCCCTGAACAGTGGCGCCTCCATTAGCACCCACATTGTGGGCGGTGCCGAGGCGGAAATAGGGAACTATCCGTACCAGGTGTCGGTACGTCTGGAGACCTACATGTTGCTGCACATCTGCGGTGGCAGCATCTATGCTCCACGTGTGGTGCTGACCGCCGCCCACTGCATTAAGGGACGCTTCGCCTCGTACATACGCATTGTGGCCGGACAGAATTCGATAGCCGATCTGGAGGAGCAGGGCGTGAAGGTGACCAAGCTGATCTATCACAGCGGCTACAACAAGAAGACACATGTGAATGATGTGGGCATGATTATAACCACGGTGCCGTTGGCTTACTCCGGTCTCGTGCAGCCCATTGCCCTGGCTGTGGACGCACCTGCTCCCGGCACGCATGCCATTGTCAGCGGTTGGGGCAAACGCACCGAGGTGGATGAGGCACTGCCCGCCATGCTGCGTGCTGTGGAAGTGGAGATTATGGATACCAATACGTGTGGCACCCAGTATCTAACTAAGGATTACACCATCACCGATGAGATGTTGTGCGCCGGCGTTGAGGAAGGCGGCAAGGATGCCTGCCAGGGTGATTCCGGTGGCCCGTTGACCGTGGATGGCATCTTAGTTGGCATCGTGTCCTGGGGCGTGGGTTGTGCTCGCGAAGGTTTCCCTGGCGTGTACACCAGTGTCAAGCACCATACCGCCTGGATTGAAGAGCAGGCTGCACCATACCAGTAAAAGATAAAGTGTTAAATTTTAAAGAAGAACAACCGCAAGCGAACAAATTTACCGAACAAATTACCTTAATAAATATTTAATATACCTATATACTTATATATAAACGAATTGAGCATTAAACTAAAAGTATTTTAATTCAAATATGCGCGGTTACAGTAATTCGGATAAGGTTGGCAGCACCAGCACTAATGTTTTGGTATTTCATGGTGTTGCATGGTATTTTGTGTATAGTCAGATAGTTTCAATATTTCATGATTGCAGCGACGCGGTCACATTGTCTTCGAGAAAACTCGTGAAGTTATAACAAAAAGAAGGAAAAAGACAAATAATAAATTTACTTTTTGCTTGAACGTAAAGAAGAATTAAAATATGTCAATGTTTGGTTCGCTAATGGGTGATTTCGACGACGATCTTGGATTCATGAAGTAAGTACCCAAATGGCGGAGTCTTCTGTTCGTAGTTTGTTGTTTTTGGGGCGTGGAAAATTCGCAAGAAATGTGTGAAAAACGTACCTAAATGTAGGGGCGACTGCAAAATGTGTGCTTGGAAAATACTGGTTGTGCGGTTTTCAACTTAAAAGCCTTTGCTAATTAGGTGCTCCGCTGGGCAGCGTTTAGCCTGACGTGTATATGTGTGTGTTTGTCAATTTTACACAATACATACAAAGCAGTTTTTCGTTTTGTGTGCCTGTGGGTGTGTGTGAGTGCGCAGCATGCCCCCGCAAATGTGGACGTCGCAGCAGGAAGAAAAAAAGACGGACGTAGGGCTTGCAATTAATCGATAATTTCGATTGCACGTCTGCGGCTGTCAATATAAATAAGATTAGTTTTGCTTGCTTGCAACAACAACTTTTACGTACGTCATTATATCATGTTTTAATATGGATCAAAGCGTCATTTTTGTGCGTGTTTCTCTTTAAGTGCAAGTTGGCAAATCAATATAAATTTCCATCTATCTAATACGTTTTCATTTTATGTGTTCGCATTTTAAGCTCGTTTTATTGTTTTTGTTTAGGGCAAAACAGTTAGACATAAAATCAGTTGAGACTAAAGTTCAAAAACCCTTTATGTAGTTTTCTTTCATCATCAACGAAAATATATTAAGAAATATTATCTTAACTGTAACGTCGCAGCTAATATAAATTGTAAATTAAAAAAAAATAAAACCTAGAAAGTCAACTTAATTTTTCTACCACATTTAAACACTATTTTTGCTAATGTTTTTTAACATATACAAAACCCTTTAAAGAATTTTAATTATCGGTTAAAAAACCCTTTTTAAATTATAAAACTTGAATTATCTCGCAGACTTTGGAGAAAATCAGAAAAATGTTTTTGTCACGTAACGTGTCACATTTTGTATTGTGTATTTTTTTATTTTTGTATTTTTTCAAATTGAAGACATATTTATCACGGCGCTGGAATTCCCCATATTTAGTTATCTTTGTGTTTTAACGGAGTTCCCACATATTGATAATAAAAAACAATTGTTTCAAATAATCACAACGATCTGTTATCATTGTCAAAATGAAGTTGATAATAAACAAAAATTTTGACACTTCAACAAAATAGACAAATTTTGTTACCGCAACAACGTTTGCCGTATAAACGTAGTCATACTAGTTAACTTGTGCGTATATTTAAATAGGTCAGAGGAATCAAAAGCAAGCTACGTTTTATAGATCAATTCCAATCCAAAAATTTCAAGTTATATTTTCATTTACTTAGTTTTCAGTTGCTTAAATGTTAAATCGGACATTTAGTTTTGTATTCCCTTTTTCGGCGTACTTTATTTAAGTTATGAAACGCAAACGAAATTCAGCCCGCAAGAAAACGAATGAAGCACATGAAATGGACACCAAGTTCGTTCTGTTTTCTCCTGAAAGATTAAATTAAGTTAATGTTTTTCCTTTTATGTTCACAGCAATCACATGAACCATCACATGAACGCCATGAATATGCAGATGCGTTCGATGAACCGTTTGATGAACTCTTTTATGCCCGATCCCTTCAACATGCTGGCACCTTCGCCATTCGATCCTGGCTATCAGCAGGGTGCTTTGATGGACCGCAGCCAACAAGCAATGGCGCCCATGGGTGGCGGTTTATTTGGCTTTCCGGCCATGCCCAGTTTTAATCGTTTGCTTAATGCCGGTGGGTATAAGATATATATTTCTTTTACAATTGATTTGTAATTAACTGCTATTTCTTGGGCTTGCAGACATTGGCGCCAATAATGGCGGCTCATTTTGCCAAAGCACCGTAATGACCATGTCATCGGGTCCAGATGGACGTCCACAGATCTATCAGGCCAGCACCAGCACCAAAACTGGGCCGGGTGGCGTGCGCGAGACACGCAAGACCGTTCAGGATTCGCGCACTGGTCTCAAAAAGATGGCCATTGGGCATCACATTGGCGAGCGCGCCCACATCATTGAGAAGGAACAGGATTTGCGCTCGGGCCAGCTAGAGGAGCGTCAGGAGTTTATCAATTTGGATGAGGAGGAGGCCGAGCAATTTGATCGCGAGTTCACAACACGCGCCACACGTGGCATCATGCCACAAGGTAGTTCCCACAGCGGCATGCAGGCCATTTGCGGCGCTCGTCCAGCTGCTGGCGGTTCGACAGTCACCATTGAGCCGCTCGACGACGATGAGGATGACGATTGTGTGATTCAGGAGCCGATACGTCCTCGCAAATTGCCAGCTCTGCCAACACAGGCAACATCACAACAGAACAGGTGAGTAAACCAATTGCCCCTCCTGCCAGTCGCTTTGCAGGTTTGACGCGTTGTATTTAGTTCGTTGCATAAGCTTCGATTGTTTTCAACATTTCGTTCCACTTGACACTCAAGAGCTTTGATCTTTAACACCCAATTAACACTACTTTTAACACTCGGATATGTCTTGTGTCGTTGTCGAGTAGTTTAATAGCAGTTTCAGCTGTTTAACATTACATTCAGCTGTTGGTAACATCTTTCATTTAGCTAACAGCTGTATGTCATTGTTGAAAAATGTTAACAGCCTGCGTAAATATTTCTGAAATGAAACGATTATTTGTAATGCATTACAGCTTTAGAATCAATTATATATTTTTCTATTGTAGAGGAAAAAAATATTTTCTTTTGTTTTGGATCACTTGCATACATTACATTACAATATAACCTGATCTAGATAAACAATTAAATTTATATTACTGTAGTAGTTCAATAAGAATCATATTTATTTATTTATACTCTTTTCATCTTCACACATCTAACTTGCAACCACTGTACATACGTAAATATTCGAACAGCGCTTCTGTTAAATATATGAGAAATGCCATATGCATGTTAATAACAGTGCTAGTTGCAGTAACTTAACACAGTTTGCACATGTTAAAATTAAAATCTTATAACATCGATAAAACTAACTCTGTTTAAGACACAAGACGTTTCTGCCATATTTTTCCTTAACACAATGTTACGAGGCTGTTCCCTTTTGTGTACCCTATTTTTTGTCACAATGCTCGCTAAATTAAAACGTTTGTATTTACTTGCAGATATAATAATTACTAAATCAAGCAAAGTACATACAGTATATTTTACTAACTATATAAATATATATATATATTTATATGTATATATATAAATCAGAATCCAAAACAATTGCATATTACACATATATAAATATAAATTTCTGCTTTTACATTCCTACTACGTTCAAATACTAAAAGATAAATGTCAAATAAGAGAACTATTTTGAGGTAGGCGGCAAGCAATTTGTAATTATATATTAATTTTCATAATTTAACAATTGCAAAATTTTACAAACTTTCTAGTATAATTTTTGATTCACTACATATGCCATAAACATTAATATATATACTATATATACTACAAACACGTATCCTTCGTAAAGACCCCCAATCGCGTTACGTTAATGGATTGCTACGTTATATAAAGAAAAAAAACTACCACTACTACCACCAACCGTTTACTAGCCCGAAAGACATTCGCCAAATGTGTTTTGTTGTAATCTCTTTTAAATTTTCTTCGAATTGATTCCATACGGCGACAACAACAACAGCAGCGATACTGCAGCAGCAGTAGCAACAACAACTTCGCCACGTCGCGCCGACGTCACAACAGCAGCAACAACAGCTTCTTCGCCAGCCGACTACGACGTAACTAACAACAACAACCACTATTTGGGCGCTGGAAATACGTCGGCATCGCGTCGCGCCTATTTGCGCAACGGTCAGCATTTGGCCACGGCCCGTCGCCCACTGCGTACGCCTTCTTCGTCGCCGCTGGCCACCGTATCCAGCGCTAGTCACAGCATTGCCGGCACGCCAAGGTTTGTTCGCATAAGCAAAACAAGACAACAACAACAGCTACAACATCAACAAAATGAAAGATATACCCACAAATAGGCCCGAGAGCCTTGCGCCTAGCTCTCCCCTTATAAAAAACCTATACAAAACGTCAAATTTATTTTATATATAATCAAAAATCGCTATCTCTGTTAGCTATTCTCTCAAAAAACTACGTTAGCTAACATTACGTTACGTTATTTGGTAATTAACCACATTGAGCTGGTGACTACGATATTCAATCCATTAAAAAACTACAAATTTCCAATATATAAAATCAAAAATTGCTCTGTTAGCTAATATTTCAATACGTTACGTAGTCGTTATAGGTTACGTTATTTGACTGTTTTGGCTTTTTACTACGCTACACAATCATTTAAAATGCCAAAAATTTACATTTCAAATTAAAAATCTCTGTTAGCTAGCTATCCTTTCAATACGTAACGTTAGCGGTATGGAACATTACGTTAGTTGACTGTCTAAGCTTCTTATTATGCAAAAAGCCAAATTTAAAATATGAAAAAAATTAAATTGCTGTCTTAGCTCATCCCTTTATGCGTTACGTTACGTAAGCATAATGTTGCGTTATTTGGCTGTTCCCAATTGTTTTGCCTACGCTACTGACGAAATTTGAAAAGAACTAGTTCCTACACTATAAGATAAACAATTTTTTTTTGCAACTTATATCTTAATTAACAAGTTCTCGGTCTATTTCTTTCTCCTCTCTACCAACACATATATACCATATTTTTCGATTCTAATGCAGAGATTGGCGTTTATATAACTCACGTTTCTATCGCAAGTAGAAGCAATATTTATGATCTACCTTAAACTATAATCAATACACACATAACTATATAATATATGTATATATATATATATATATATATATATATATATATATATATATACCACCACAACGTAATTGAACAACGATCGGCGATGTTAAAGGCGCGCGTTACGTCAACGACGTAATCACAACCACCTACTAACCACCACACGTCACGGCGACTCCAACTCTCTCGCACGCTGCGCCCTCGCCATGAAAAACAAATAAACATCATCGCTGCGACGCTACGCATCATCTACGTTACGTTATACATCTGCAAGGTCACACACACGTCGTTACGTGCCACATGTTACGTGTAAGGCCGCCCGCAAAAACAATAATCCAGCTATGTACATATAAAATATACTACTACTAACACCAGTCCTACACACACACATACACTCACTCACATTCTCTACATAGAGCAATCGTAAGGTGACAGCATGTTGCGTCACTATTGTCTTAGTTGCGTATCACGTAATACGCAATCAAATACCAAATATAGTAAACCTTCCGTTGCCGTTGAAGAGACGCGTTGAGTTGGTCAAATTTTGTTTGGTTGCCTTTTGACAAATTCCCTTACCTTTTTCGTTTAACTCTTACGCATAAAATCATCGTTACGTTACGCTACGCTACGCTTAATTGGTCAACGTTACATAATATGATTATATAAACAACATATTCTCGACGTACTGCGCGACATAAACTACGACGCTTATCAAAATTCGAACGCTGTTGTTGCTACGCTGCTGCTGCTGCTACGTTTTGCTGTCTTACGTACACGTGGTGGGGGAGGGGAGTGCAACAACACAATTAGCTGCGTACCTCTCATGTCACGTAACGGGGTGCGAATGCAATTCACCAACCAACCGCCCGCCAGCCCGCCCAATCATCCAGCTTTTGCCTCTCTCTCTCTTTTACATCTGAATAACACTCGCCTCGTCCTCGCCTCGCCTCGCCTCGCCTTCACCATTTTGCAATTTACGTTCGAATTGGCCTTTGTACGGAATGATTATAATTATCTATAAAAACTTTTACGTTGTCATCTTTTATTTACGTATTTGTGCCCTTCGTCGTTTTATTTCCAATGTTCGAAGCATATGTGTATAATTATTAATATGATGTTCTCTTTGTACAGCATACATCCACATCCGTATGCTGCAAATCCTGCAGCCGCACGTCGCCAGCAGCGTCTGAAGCATCATCATCACCAGCAGCAGCAACAACAACAGCAGGCGGACGATGGTCAGGATGGGAGCGAGCCGCGCGTCAAGTCGGCAAAGCGGAACAAGCCTCAATAGGACATGGGGAAACACACACACACACACACAAAGACACATAAACATGCACATTCGCATAAACATACTCACATACACATGCATACATATACACACACACTCAATTATACATGCCCACACAAATCTACACACTCACTCAATCATACACACGCACAGAAACCTTCACACACACTCAAACATACATGCCCACACAAGCCTACACACACATACATACCTTTACACACACTCAATTATACATGCCCACACAAATCTACACACAAACTCAATCAGACACATGCACACAAACCCACACACACAGTCAAACCTACACGCTCACTCAAACATAAACGCATACTCAAAAACAAATACACACAAACACTTTCAATTATACACAAACAGACACAAACACGGCCAGACACACACAAAGAGACACAAACAGACGACACAAACACACCCAAACCCACACAAACACACACAAGAAAACTACGCAAACGCGCCCAAAAGCACACAAGCAGACAACGTTAATTTAGCCTCCAATTGCAAAGCGCAAACCAATAATAGTACATATTTACTATAAACGATTACTTAGACACACCACACACTTAACACACATAATAAAACATTTATACATTAGTGTACATCCGGCAGATTCGCGGCTCTTCCGTGTGAGCGCTTTATCGCATCTTTATACTTACGATTTTTGGCGAGGCCAACCCAAAGATCGGCTGACAATTGCTGCTTATTTTTGATCATTCTCGATTTTGTATGAAATATGCTCCTTTTTTAATTAGCACGGAGTGCGCCACGCAGGATCGCGAATCTGCGTCAAATCTTTGATATCATTAGTTCTTGCACGCCGGGCAACTGTTCACACTCTCCAAAATACACAAAAACACAGACACACACACAGTGGCACACCCATACACCCCCCCACACACACACAGTGGCACACCCACACACACACACACACACACACACACACACACACACACACACACACACACACAGTGGCACACTCACACAGATAAAATGTTAATTAAAATTTTTAGTTATATTAAAGTTTAAAAAGAATTATTGAAAACTGCACTAATTTTAAGTTGAAGTGTTTTGAAGCATATTTGCAAGAATTTAGTTTTTTCTATCGTGTAAGCTTAACTTTTGCAGTGACTAGGATCGAGTCGCCTCCTAAACTATAAAACCAATAATTATTAAGGCATAAATATTTATGTGAATTTAATTAAATGAAAATACATACACATATAGTAAATTTAATTTGTAACTACTTATTCATGTATGAACCCCGCTCCAATTACCCCCCAATAATAATGTGGGACTAGTCAATATTCTCCATTTGCGTCTCCTCGGACTCGCGCCAGTTGCGTTGCACCATCTCCACCAGTTGCTTCCAGAAGAGCGTGCAACGCACGTAGTTGGCCAAACAGATCAGTATAAATGCCCAAGCCAGGAGCAGATAGAAGTCGGTCGTCACCGATGGCTTCGAGGACAGCGGTCCCCATTTGATCATCCGCATTTTTATTGGATGTATGGTCCTGGGATCGACACCCTTGACGTTCGTGTGGCGTATAATGAAGCTGCGCACGTTCATCTTATCCGACTTGTCCCCGGGCGGATCGTATTTGATGAGCGCTCGTCCCTGATGGAATAGCATCAGCGTGGGCAGCGAGACAATGCCGAACTCGGCATTGAAGCGCGTAAACTCGTAAGCATCGATGTAGGCCACGGGCAGTGTGGGAAACAGATGGGGCAACAGATTGACCAGCGGCCCCACGCGTGCACATTCCAGACTGGTGGGCGTACAGAAGTGCACCACCACACAGCTGCCGGGCTCGTGGCGTTTGGTCGCGTTGCCGATCGGCTTCAGCAGATTCACAATGTCCTTGACGCTTTTCATGACCAGCAGCTGGGGCACACTAGCGGACCCATTGCCCGCTGCTGCTGCCGCACCCGGTTTCGGTTGGAGGCATCTAATCATGATGGGCGGCTTTCGTTGCTGCGGCAGCTCGGCCAGGTGCATGATGTACTCGTCGTCCGGCACACAGGTATGCCGTTCACGCAGCAGGGCATACGACTCGAAGCTATACTCGCACTGGCCGCGCGACAACTTGGCCAGGGCCGCGGATGTCGTGCCATTGGACTGGAGATTGAGGCCAAAGTACTTCAGGGCGCCCAGCAGACCAGACAACTCGCCATGAGCCGGCGCCGCGAACAGACCTGCACACACACTCACACGTTTATATGGGCACAACAATTATTTTTGTTTATGCACTCACCCAACAAGAATAATAATACAAAATTGACGTCTGCACGCATTTTTGTTTAGCTGGTATACAATGTGGCTGCACGCGGTCAGCGATAATATACTTCAAATACCTAAATAACCAACAGGCAAAACCTACTAAGTTATATCGAACAAACAGAAAAATACCAAAAAATGTGTTCTGTTATAAGCAACACATTCAGCTGTTGACTACCAGCCAGGCTGCTGCAAAGCTGCTTGCTACGCAACGTGCGCGCTTCAATTTAAAATTTAAAGAATCATTTCGTAAATTTAATAAATTAAGCGCAAAATTTATGCGACCGCCAGTTGATGTGCTGTTATTGCCTGTCCCTCGACTCAACTTTTGGTAATTATGCAGGGCCATAAACACGCACACAGCAACTGTCTGCACACAACAGACGCACATTTATTCCCACTCAGCACTTTCTGTGAACATTGTATACCTTGACCATAATTGCAGTGGGGTATGCGCAGTCATCAAGTTTTACTATTTCTATTGTTAGAACTGACCATAGCACAGCCGAATATAAGAATATAAAAGTGTGCATATATCAATGTGTATCGTAAGTAGAGCATATACTCTATGAAAACGGGTATAATGTAGTCAAGCGCATGGCTTGTTGTTGCTGCTGGAGACCCAGTGCTTGTATTTTATTTTCTTTTGCGTTTTTAAAACCGGCAACATCAATTTATCATGCTGAAGTGGTGTCCATATAAGCGGAAGTTGTAGTACAAGCTGCCTGCTCAGGCTATGCCAGGCGTATGCACAGCAACAACAACAACAAAAAACGGCAACAACAGCAACAGCAGCAACAACAGAAATGGGCGACCTTTTGTGGGCGCCTTGCGAGGGCTGTCTGTGGGTTGGGTGTCACAACTATTTTCAACATTGTGCACACATTTCATTCATTGAGTGCATGTTGAGCATATTTACAACTAGTTACAGAACGATGATGATGACGCCGACAAGCCAACTGTGCTGTTAAAAGGCACTTTATGCGCATTTATGAGATTTTATGGGGCCGCATCTTAAAACGAGCGATAGTTTTCTTGTTTTTTATACCCTGTAGCGCTTTGAAAATGGGTTAAGAGGGTATTATAAATATGTGAAAAACTGAAAAGGCAGCGGGAGCTTTCTTGATCCAATAAAGCATCAAAATTCTAGATACTCCGTGTTCAGAAAATCGATGTGTATCGATTATTTCAAGCATTAATTTTTTGAGTACATGCTGGAGATTGTAAAAGGTAGGCCCAACAAACTTAGCTACAAAGCTCTCGGATGGTAAACACAGTTCAAGAATATTTATTTTTTGACATTCCCCTGAGTTAAAAACTCATTTGAATAATTGGAGAAATAGATAAAATAATAATACCTTGTAACTCGGTAACTTCAAGTCGAGCATTCCTCATCTATTTTTCATGATTTTATTATGTCTAAAAATGCGTAGATAATTATCTGCTGGAGGCCATAGCAAAGAGAGGCGACGGCATTTGCAATCAAATGAATTCAATTGAAAATCTTTCGATTCTCCTCCAGTGGCCAGTTATTTACAACTTGAATCGAACGGCGTCTGTGGGCGGTCTGGGCGTGGGCTGTCGGCCAAATCGGAAGTGTTCTTGGTGCGAGTTTCCAACAGGGGGTTTCCGGGGCCAGTCGCCAAGTGCAAGTCCAACTCGAAGTCGTCGAACTTCTTGCTCAGGCTCGGGCCCACTCGATATGTGACGCTGACGACGGCAACAACACCAACGACAACAACAACAACAACGAATGCTGGCTGCGCTTTTCTCCAACTGATAAAGATAAGACCAAGGAGTTGAGTGCTCTCTGCCAGAGTCTTGAGGCAAACTTTTGCCAGCCTTTGCGGTCGCCGCCGCCGCCGCTCAAGTTGGCCAGCATTTTGTGACAATTTATTTTCTATGCTTTGGCGTTTGCTTTCAACAAATCGAAAAACTATTAAATTGGGCTGTGAGCCAAAAAGGCAACAAAAATAAAAAAGAGCCCGCCTTGGAGCAGTCGCTGTTTTAATGCCCTTACTTTAGTTGAGGTAAGATTTAAGTGATTAATATATGCATCATTTTGGCCATTTGTTTCCACTTGTTGGATAAGTCAATCTGTCAATAATAATATATATAGAATTGCCATATTGTTGAAATAATGTCAAATATTTAAGAGAAACTGAGTTTTTTATACTTTAACTAAACTTAGGTTCTTTCTGCCAAACTGGATGGACTTTCCTGAATTCTAAGATCGCTATAGATATGCTATAGTATAAAATTGTAAAACAGAGTTAAATATTGTAAGTAAAATGTTGAGAAAAAATGGAAAAGTATTCAATTAACTAAACTTAAATTTATTTGACAAAATCAATATTGAAAGTAAAAATCAATAAGCACTTTATAATTGACTAATTTTATCTATATATATAAATTACTATATTTGCTTAAACTAAGTTTTATTTGACAAGCTCGATCGATTGTGACAATCGATAACCACTTTCGAGCTGTCACACTACAAAAATTACGCATAATTTTAGCTAAACAGTCAAGTAGTAAAGTAGTTCTACAAAATTTCTAGTTCGATCATTTTTATATAGTTGCCATGGAGTTGCCACATTTTCAAAATAAGTTAATATATTTACCTATGATTCTCCGGTTTTGACATTCAATAGACTAAATTCACAATTAGGCGTACTTTTGCGCCAAACTTGTCCACAGTTAGGGTATTTAGACAAAAGTTTAGCACGCTGCTCACAGCCAGAAAATTTCACTGGTTGACAGTCACGCGATTTCACGATGGTTTGGCACATTCGATATCAACTGCAACTTTTCACCTTTGCACGCCGTTGACAGGCCTTCAAAGACGTACCCTTAATTGGATGGGAAGTGGCAGAGAGTGGCCGGGGCAACCAGTCCAGTTGCGATAAGATCTGCAAACGAACCAAGTGGACATTTCAATCGGCGAAAGTGTAGTAAAACATAAGAACTGATCAATTTAATGTTGGTGAAACATTCTGAACATTTTTATTTCACTTTAAACATTCCTAACTTTGGCAAAATTGTCTGGATTTTAAATTTTAGCAATATTTTTGAAACTTGATTATTTTGTTTGCTTTAATTTTAAAAGCCACTATCATTTTCTTTTTAATCACAATCAGCATCCACTTCGTAAATGTAAATTTAATATACCTTACAATACCTTGTATTCATTAGACAATGGGGTGTTAAAGGCATAATAAAAAAGTGAAATGCAAATAGTAAAATGTTGCAAGTGCATTATTAGTGAGAAGGAGGCATCTGCACGAATGCACAGAGTGAAAATATCAGCATTAACAGCCTATATGTGCTGACCAGGTTCGTCTTTCTCTTAATCAGTTTCATTTGATTTTAGAGATTTGGGTGCGTAACACAATATTTGCCAAAAACCGATAAATATCGATTCCCAAATTACGTTTATTGCGTCTGCATTGAAGATTTTTAAAGTTGTACTTTGCTTCTAATAACACATAGTTTTAAAACTTAAAGCTTTAATTTTTTGTACATCTACTCGAACTTTCCCTAATATAAAAAATGTTTTGTGGCCTAGTTTTTATTTTTGGTATATGTTCAGATTAACTAGCTTTATGTCCTGCAAATCTATATAAAAATTAATTTTATAGGGAAGAGTCAGATCTGTTTGGTATAGTACGTACTTTCTATGCCTGTATATTGCAAATTGGGATAATTTAAACCCAGTAGAGGGTATTTCCCAGCCAGGCACGTTCAGCTGGAGCGCTCTCACTTGTACGTTTTTAACCCCAATTGCCTTGCCACAGGTTTGTGCTACCCAAACAAACATTAACACTCGGCACTTTACATCTATAAATATGGAACTGCTTAAAAAAGAAAAACAAAAAATCTAGATAAAAGAGATGCTAACATTCATAGTGCCCATGGCAATGGGCTGTCTGGGAACGCTGACAGCCAGCTGAAGGCGAACACTAAACTAATTAAAACTTTTCGGCTTTTGGGGGGCGCTACGTCGAAAACCATATGGCAATGGGTTCGACTTGACGCTACCGGAAGCTAGCATAAATTACGCATTGAAATCACGTAAATGCTGGCAAATTTAATCAGCCCGACATCACAGTGCTGGCTACTAAACAAAAATTAAATTTAACAACATAACCAAATAAAGAAACCCAAAAAAAAGTAACAGAAATCCGTAAAAAAGGAAACCAATAAAAAAAAAGAAAAAATCGTTAGTGTCAACCGTACAAAAAATTTGCACACAGCTACGTGACTTCAATTTCTCATTCAGCCGCAGCTCGTACCGGTCCTCAACTGGCCACAAAGGTGTGTGTGTGTGTGTGTGTGAGTGTGTTTTAGTGTGTTGTGTTTTTGGCTGGGTATTGCCTGCCTCTGCACAACTTTTAATCCTTTGCACTTTTGTCAATGTCAGACATTTGGGCCAATGACAAACACGAAAACGAGGCAGGAAGTCAAGAAAAAAACATGAAAGTTACCATCGAAAGGAAGTCAATGTTTATATGCCCTTACCACAGTCAATTGTCAATTGATCGGCAAGTGGTCAACTTCCTTATAAACATTGGTATTTTGGTTCTGTTTTCTGTATTTCATGTATTCAAATACCTTTCCAAGATTCTAAAAAGCGATAAAAATCAAATAAAACAAAAAATTATAATAATTAGTTTTTAACGATTTATGAAGTATCAGATAGAGGTTCTCAAACTTTATTATTTCTGTTAAATTAGGATAGATCTATAAACTAAGAAAATACAATTACGTTTTTAAGGTCGTTTTCGAAATATTTGTGTTACTTATATGTCCATATAACATATTCTATAAATATTAAATATAATTCCAGGTAATCTTTATTTCTTATATAACTGAAATAATAAAAAATATATAATTTATGGAATTTTGAACTTTCAGTTAAGTACTTAAATTGATTTAACAAATGGCCTTACTATTGATAATGCACATTTTATACAATTACTTTTATTGCTGTAACATAGAGTATATACAAGAATACTGTATTTAAAAAAAAGAATGGGCTTACAAATGTTTGTGTTACAAACCTGATAAGATTTTTTCGTAGGTAATGCGCTTTAGAGTGTGCCACATAACATACTCCTACGTATTTCTGTGTAGTTCTTCCACCACAATGACATTTCAGTTTGGCCTACAAATAAAATGCAAAAAAGGGGCAGCCAATAAAATTAATTGATTTTGAGGTTTTCCATTTGCCGTGTGCCGGGAGATTTTGATTTTTAGCCCTGACAGTTCACCGCATTTGATAGACACCGTTTGGGTCAGGGCTTAAATGAGAATTGCTTTTTCAAATAGTTTTAGGCTTTACAATATAAAATAAAAAAATCAACATAAACGATTTTTTTGTATAAAGCAAAAGATTTGTAGTAAAATAATAAAGAATTTTGTAGAGCTTGAGCTTTTTGGTAAAATGTTTTTCAATTGTAATTTCACATTGAAAAAAACTGTCGTATGGACGGAATATATATAATATTCACATATATAATATATCGCAATGTGAACGCCTTTTTCTTTTACAAAATCAAGAACATTCTGTCAAAGTTAGCATATATTTCTATACCTGGGTGAATGTATTTTGATATTGCAGCATAAAAAGTTCGCAAAGACCGTAAATATCCCAATTGTATTTGTTTATTAAACGTGTCTCTCTTATCCTGGCAGCAAATTTAACGAACTTTTTGCATTTTTTTATATTTTATTGTGACTTTGACGGGCAATTCAAGTGGATTAGTCACGATTTTGACGCCAAGCGAATAAGTGTCAATTTGTTGCAGAGCTTGTCCAGGGTTGCCTTCCTCCCCGTTTATCACGCGT
Organism: Drosophila robusta; assembly: GCA_035043565.1. Taxonomy (NCBI): domain Eukaryota; kingdom Metazoa; phylum Arthropoda; class Insecta; order Diptera; family Drosophilidae; genus Drosophila; species Drosophila robusta. Next base: position 282,276 of record JAWNMW010000414.1, read on the forward strand.
CTCACCCCATTACCGCAAAGCCGTTTTCTACGCCGTTCGCATTATCAATTATGCGTTCGCATTGCGTCCCGTGTCCGAGTCCTGTAAACTTGGCAATTTATTTGCACCGGAAACTCAACATAAATCAAACTAATTTCTCCAGGGATTTTTGAACAACTTTCGACGTGTCGCTCGGCTGCTGCCCTTGTGTGTTTCTCTGTATGCGTGTATACGTGTGTGTGTGTGTGTGTGTCTGTCGTTTGTTGCTGTTGTTGGGCACGTGTTTGGGGCATAGCAAATTGAATTTGTCGCGCCATGTTGCATAATTTGGGGCCCATTGTGCGTCTAATTGGCCAAAATGTAAGCGACCAACAAGGAGCTCTCGAGCTTTCCTTGAAATTTTGACATGTTGCTGTAAGAATTATTTATGCTGCACCGTATTCATCTAATAAAATAGTCTAGACGCGACGTTGGATATTGATTATGCACAGTGGAGGTATTTTTCTTATACAGTGCACCAACTCATTTTTTAATTCTTTAGGTAAGTTACATAAATATATACATAGTAATTTTTGTATACCATTTAAAAATAACAAGTTTCTTATTCCTACATCAGACCTTTGTCAATAAATTTATATAAAGATCCTTTTTATTTTTAAAAGACATCTTTTAACGAAATTCCGCAATTCAGCTTTATTGTGGAAAACTTGTTCAAATTAGAAGATAACGACTTTTTCGTGTTATATTTTAAAACTTATATAGTGGTTGGGGCATTTATTATAGAGAATTATATTATGCTCTTTAAAACATTTAAAATGGGTACAAGGCAATCATTTATTTTAAAATCAGTTGGATATTTAACTACATCATACACACATTTCCTCTACATTCCATATTTAAATCAGTTAGAGTTGTTTACACACACACACACACACACACATACACACACATACACGTATGTCCTATTTCCGTTAGAAATTTACATACACCACAGACACACAAATAGACACAGTAGCTAGGCATCAACGAAATATTCTTAAAATTTCCAGTCTCTACACAAAAAATGGCGGAGGTTGAAGAGGAGCAACTGCCGTTAGAGTCGATCCTGCCGTCGATAAAACTGCGCGTGTTCCGCGGCGGCAATCACCTGCCCCCCTCGCACATTGCCCAGAAGGACTTTAGGATGAGGAAACCGAATTCGTTGGTGCCGTTGCTGCTCAAATATTGGGAGAAACACGAGCCCAATGATCTGGTCCTAAAAGTGGGATCAATGGAAATTCGCTGCAATCGGCTGCGCTTCATGTGCTTCTCGAGGTATTCGGTGAAGCATCTGAAGGGAGGAGAGTTTGAGCTGGTCCTGCCCGAGGATCGGGTGACGTGGGTGGGCGTAAACGCCGTCTGTGATTTTATCGTAAAGCCCGTCGGGTTGCTGCAGCGACGCAATATCGCAAACTTGATGGCGGCGGCCATGTTCCTGGGCATGGAGTCGGTGGTCAGGCAGGTGTGGTACTGCCTGGATCTGACCGATGAGTTCTGCGAAGAACAGGCCTTTGCAGTGGCGATCGAGGTGGGGCAGCTGGGCGATCGTCTGTCCATGCTCGGCCTGGATACATCCATGTTGCAGCGCATCCAGCGCTCCTTTCTGACCGTGGTTGCCAGCAGGGACTTTGTCCAGCTGCCGGTGCAGCATGTGCGCTGCCTGCTCAGCTCCGATAACGTGGCGATCAACAGCGAAAAGGAGATCTTCTTTTCGGCCGTGCGCTGGCTCAACTACGACTGGGAGGCACGCGCCAAGCACTTGCAGGAAGTCATGACGACGGTGCGTCTGATGCTCCTCCCTCGCCAGTTCATCATTGATATGCAGGGCGGCACGGAGGACCCTGCGCTCACCCGCATCGTCCAGATGCCCGAATTCCGCCAGATACTCTTCGAGGCCCAGTGGGTGCACCCCTAGTCGTCGTTTGACTTGGCTAACCCATTTCAATCCACAGCTCTACCCACACCTTGTTGACCTTCAATGATGGCTCCGAAGTCTTTGGTCAGCTATTCCATATATTTAATGTAAAGAGGCCCGAGCGGCGTCCGTTCATCTACGACAATAAGTGCGCCTACCATTCGACGAATCCCCTCAATGAGTCCGCTTTTTTCAGCTATAAGCAATTCCTTAGCTATTTGTACCATCTTCAAGAGGGAGGCGGATTCAGCTGGAAGAGCTTGAATGTCGTGCACATTGGCAGCTTCTTAAAGTCGCTCTGAACTCCGTGTTTTGTCGATCAATTGGCTGAATGGCTCAAGTATTTTATAATATAGAACTTTGTAGATTTTTTAAATTATCAACTCAACATTTTTTATATCTTCAAAAATATATTTTTATATACTATAAGAGAGCATCAAATTTTATCTACCTATATACCATTTTCAGTTCTAAAGCAGCAGAAAAAAAAGAAAAAAGTTTAAAGAACAATTTAGGATTTAAAAAACTACTCTAAATTAAAAGAAAATAAACAAATTAAATAAAATTTTCAAAGTTGCAGGGTTATTTTCGTTTTCTGAATATAACTACAAGAACAGTATACAATATCTGTGTTTAAGACAGGACATCAAATCAACAAATCAAACCAATTATAGCGACATAAGGAAAATATAAATTTGCGTAAATAATAGTAAATGAAAGGTTTCTAAGTTATAAATATTGCAGGCTTAACTTACTCTCATATAAGAGCCTTCGCCATAATTCACAATTGAAAGCTAGCATGATAGGATTACGCTGAGACTTTTGAGCTGTTGCGAATAAACCGATAGCTCTTATCGATAACAGTGTTGTAAGGAATAAATGACGTAATTCAGATATTTATTTAAAAACCTTCCACAGTATTTGTACTAAAAACCAACAGCAGGAATGCGCACATTACATTTTACACTTTTGGCAAAGTTCTCGACAAGCTATACTATATGTATACTATGGTAGTGCAAGTGTAGCTGCTTGTTCCACAGCTTTTTGTAATTTTCAAAACAATTTCCTCATCAGCCCCAACAACAGCAACAACAACAACGAAAAAAAACATGGGAATAAGTGCAACCACATCGTCAACATCGTCATCTCGTCGCCTGTTTTGGTTTCAATGCTCGCGGCGTTGCTGTGCGCTAACCACGCCCCCATTACCGCCCCATCCCCTCCATGCGCACTCGGCTATCGCCACGCTGGAGCTGAAGCTGCCTGGGGCAAACTATTCGTATCTGGCGCTGTGACCAAAACCACCTGGCGCCAAACCCACCTGCCTGTTGTTGGCAAATTGAAAATGTTGTGCGGCGTAGGAAAAGATGTCTGCAAAGTTGCGCAACCGAGATTCCTGCCAGTCGTTGTTGTTGTTGCTACTGTTGTTGCCATTTTGGCCCAATGATGTTCAGCTAATATTCAAATGCAATGCCAGCCATGCCGGCAGTGCAGCTCAAGTCAAAACCGCCTAAAATTGGGGTATACCAAAAACATTTGCATCATTATTAAATTCAAAAGGCGTTTAAAGATTCGCAAACAGGTAAAGAGTTGACATACCAAAAATGATATTACCAAAACATTTTTTATAGGTTTTATTGTACAGTTTTCAAATAACATATGTTTTCAATGATAACAGCTGAAATATGACGTTTAAATATGAGAATTTTTGATTATGAGTGTCTATAAATATAACAATAACATTATAAACAATTATCATAAGTGCATAAATTATTTTTTGATTTATCATAATTTTCGTCAATTCTGTTCTACACATAAAATACTTCATCATATGATTATGAAATTTCATTATAGACCGATGTTAAACGAAACAACAAAACAAAACAAAAATAAAACTAAAAGTAATTTTATATAATTAAAATAAACAAAGTAAATAAAGTTTAAAAGTTTCTATACGCCACTTTAATATATTTTAAAAAGGCTTAACCACATTTTAAATCTGTTCAGAGACAAGTAAAATGTTTAGTTTATTGGCTTTAAGAAAACGAATACGAATTGCAAATGCAATTTATTTATATTTGTTTTACTATTAGTGTTTATTTATTATTTTATATGTATATATTTATTTATTAATATCTATATTTATTACATTTTATATTCTTTTCTTTTTTTGCTAGCTATTTTAACAGATTTCGTAATTCTTGAGCTCCTGAAATATCTGAAGACGCTGTGTTCTAAGCGCCACTCAGACAACAGACACATGCTTAATTAATTATTTTGATTACTTTTGCATTAATTAAATGCCTGCCTGCCAGGCGAGGCCACGCCTTCAATGCGCGGGGCGCCCACGTCGCGCTTCAGGCTCTTTGGCCAGCTCAGTGCATAATAAATACCAAAATGAAATTGCGCGTGAAACAATGCATTTCCGGTTGTCCAGAAAACCATTCACACACACATACCCTCTTTACTACCCCTTGCTACCCCTCTGCTACCCCGTTCACATTCACATGGCATTGGCGTTGCTTCCGCTTCAAATTTTTTCGCGCCCAGACTTCGATAACGATTCACACGCCCAGCTGCAGATGGGTGGGCGGCTTGGCTTTGGAGGGGCGTGCAACTCCCTAACGTCTGGGCGTTGGAAACTGTTGAAATGGTTGGCTGCTTTATGTTGTCATTCCATTAATTATCGTTCGTTATTTTAACTTTTAGCATAGAGCGCAGCATTTTCTCTCCAATTTTTTTTTTGGGGATTTTTTGTTGCCATTGTGCGCCGTCTGCACTTTACAAATACTTCATAACATTTGACAAGCTTTTCTTTCTCGTTTTATTTTTCTCTTATTGCTTTTTGCTTTATTTCCTTCTCTTGCTTTTTTTTGTTCCAACGCCTTTTGTTTGCACATTAAATGGCGTCGGCGGCGGCCATGTGAATTGTTGTGTTTGTGTGTGTGTGTGTGTGTGTGTGTGTCGGTCGGGGTAATGAATTACTAGCCACATGGTTTTTGTGCCACCGCCCGCTGTCTCGCAACAATGACATTGCAATTTTTAGCCAACGCCAACAATGTCAGGGCCAGTAAGTGTGAGAGGGCGAAGGTGTAGTAGGGGGCAGGGGAAGGGGGCCGTGGGGCACAAAAATGCAGACACGTCTACAACCCAACCAAGCGTATAGGCCGGCAGAAATTATGCGGCTTTAATTGCTCGCAAATTGTTATATGGCTGCAGCAGTTTAAAGACACTTAAAGCGTATTTATTTACATTTTTAGCTATCGAATTCATTTATCGATCTACTTTTTATATTATTTATGATAGGTTTCATTATGTTTACTTATATGAGCATTATCTAAATTTAAAAGTTTAGAATATAGTAGGAATTATTATATATAAATTAATAAAACTTGGTGGCTCGATAATAATTTCTCGATTGCACTTATTATATATATAACCTATATATCTGTTTTAAAGCTAGATAAAGCTGAATATTTGCAGTCATATTATATCAATAATAATAATTATTTACAGTGAAAGCTCTCGGATCCTCAGCTCCCAAATTTCAAACTTTGTCATAACTCAATAGACTTAAAGTTTAATGGAATTTTGGTCATAGTTTGTGCTCCCAATTAAATCGGCATTTTTAGAAATAATATTTTTTTATAAGTTTTGTAAAAATCTGTACTCCCTTTTGACATTTTTTAAAAATTAATTAAAAGCATAGGAATTTATAGAAAAAAACTTTTCAGCAAACTAAAATTACCTCTGAAAGCAGGCATTTTTTTGTTATTTATTGTATCTATATTCTCTCTGCCAAAATGTAAAATCCACCTTTTCTGTCCATAGCTAAATGTGTATAGGAAATTAGAGTTGCATCAAGTAACATTCATGCTGACCCCTCGTTTAATTTCATTATGATCTTTAATTGCTCGCAAATTGTTATATGGCTGCAGCAGTTTAAAGACACTTAAAGCGTATTTATTTACATTTTTAGCTATCGAATTCATTTATCGATCTACTTTTTATATTATTTATGATAGGTTTCATTATGTTTACTTATATGAGCATTATCTAAATTTAAAAGTTTAGAATAAAGTAGGAATTATTATATATAAATTAATAAAACTTGGTGGCTCGATAATAATTTCTCGATTGCACTTATTATATATATAACCTATATATCTGTTTTAAAGCTAGATAAAGCTGAATATTTGCAGACATATTATATCAATAATAATAATTATTTACAGTGAAAGCTCTCGGATCCTCAGCTCCCAAATTTCAAACTTTGTCATAACTCAATAGACTTAAAGTTTAATGGAATTTTGGTCATAGTTTGTGCTCCCAATTAAATCGGCATTTTTAGAAATAATATTTTTTTATAAGTTTTGTAAAAATCTGTACTCCCTTTTGACATTTTTTAAAAATTAATTAAAAGCATAGGAATTTATAGAAAAAAACTTTTCAGCAAACTAGAATTACCTCTGAAAGCAGGCATTTTTTTGTTATTTATTGTATCTATATTCTCTCTGCCAAAATGTAAAATCCACCTTTTCTGTCCATAGCTAAATGTGTATAGGAAATTGGAGTTGCATCAAGTAACATTCAAGCTGACCCCTCGTTTAATTTCATTATGATCTTTGGTAATAAAATAAATATAACGAGCCTCGCAAATAGGCATCGCACATTTTTCATTGATTTGTTTTATGAGTTGTTAACAATCGATTGAATGCTATTTTTTGCAGCTATTAGTCTATTGCTACAAGCGGGATTCACGTTGCCTGTGGGCGGTGCCACGCCTACCAATAGGGACGGGCATATAATAAATCATGCTGTTGTACCTATTGAGGCAAGCAACGTTTATGCCTGGCAGGCTCCACGCACACACACACACACACACACACACACACACAGCAGCTACTTTGATTCATTGCATCAGGCATCAGGGCATGAGCCGTTGGACAGGAGAGGATGCGGAGTGGACGGTAGGATTCAGGCAAAGAGTAAAACCGGATGATAAATAATAAGCAACAAAAGCTGACAGCAACAATCACAGAAGCCTGTCGGATGTCTACAATTTGTAGCTGTTTAACAAACAACAAAGCAAAAGAATTACACAAAAAGAGGAAAACAAAACAAATTAACCATAAGCGCGGGTCGGGGGGTCGTGTGTGGGGTCTCTGTTGGTTTGACCTGCGTTTTAACCTTTTCATTTATCAATGCATTTGGCCAGCAGACAATCACAACAAATACATTAATTTAATTTGCCCATTTCAATTGCCCGGCATTCAGCTTTGGCTTCACAATATCATCAAACATCAGACAATGGTCAAAAGTAACCCTCCACCCCCTCTCGGTCTACGTGCCCTATGGAATCCTCTTTTGCACAGTTGGCATTAATCTCGATCGACCTGAGTGACACTTTTTGTACCGCACCAAATTCAATTTGCTTTATTGATAACGAACAATAAAAGGCAATACAATACAGTTATAACAACAAATAAGTGAATCATATGTGATAACTACTATGACTGTTTGATACCCTACATAAGCATTGTACGGTTTATATATGTATACATTAACACCTATACATTATAAGTAAGGTTTTTATTATATAAAATGGTGAAAGCTAAATAACAATGCAACTAAAAAAATTAAGAAGTTAGCTAAATAAATAAATACAAATACAGTGCCTAAAAAATATAAATTATATTTACGTATATATTAGTTTTTATTTTTGATGCAAATAAGAAATAAGTAAGTCCGTTGCTAAAACGCAAATTCCATTTGTAGTATTCTTGTATATATAAGTATTTTTTTAAAGAAAAAACATTTAAATTTGTAATAAATTTCATCAATAAAATGCTTGTAAATTATAATATATAAAATAATATTGCCTTATTAACGTTTTATTAAAAAAGAACCTGCACAATTTTCAATATTTATTAGTGATATAAGAATATTAAAAGTTGTGTGACAAAATGATGTACTCTAAATCATGTTCAATTTTTTAAATAAATTTTTTTATATTATTGATGATAAAACTATGTTTTATATTTTTGAAAATACAATATAAGTATATTATAATTTTATTGGTAATTTCTTAAAATATACATATATAATAAATTTGTAGCTGAAGTTATTTACACTGAGTCCAGTCGGCTAATGCATCGCATATACCCCTTAGTCTGTGTATAACAATGAACTAACATTTTTAGATATCTCGAAGAAATAAAAGCAACACAGATGCCTGTTGCCTTTATCGGATTGTGGTCTGTGCCATATATCACAGTAGCTGTGAAAATTTATGGACAGCTCAGGAATTTTCATTTATTGGCCTGGCAAGCTACACGGTTGACTACTATGTGTGAATAGTGTTATTCGCATAATGAGTGCGGTGAGTGTGAGTGTGAGCACACGCTAATTGTTTGCCAACTCATGCAATTTCGTTTAATTTGTTTGCATTGGACCGAAGGACCAAAAGGACTCTGATGGATAATTTTTTCTCATTTCGTTGCAATATTAAACAGTTAAAGGATTTCAGCGAGAGGCAACTGATTGCAACTGTTGTTGGGGCTGGCAACGGGCGAATGGAGCTGGTCGCTGGACTGGCTGCTGCCCACGTACAGTCACGTCGTGCGTCCTGCCAGCTCCCATCCTCGGATTTTCGCTGCCTGTCAGCGTTTTGTCTGACCTCCGCTCCTAAGCGTAGCCGCAGACATTTGAAGCGGTGGCTGCGGTGGTGCTGGCGGTGGTGGTGCTCCTAGATGCTGGGCAAATTGTTGGCCCAACAGAAAGTTTATTTAATTTTTGTGCACTGCACTCCGCTACGTGCCCCTTTTTTGACTTTGTTGATTAAAACAAATTGCGCGCTGCTTCAAGTGCGGCAGACGTCCAACAAACCAGAGCTGCACAGATAGTGGCACCACCGGCTGGTGGGGCAACTACGTCGGAGCGTCGGCACTGGATGGTGAAGGATGCCAGACAACATGCCATAGGACTGCAGCCACGGCTGGTCTGGCATGCCCAGACGTTGGTCTGGGTGTCAAGATTAAATTGGTTCTATTAGACAACTAGTTGGATTGAGGTGCTTCCATTTTCTGTTACCAACCAACGCAAACTTCAGTCGAAAGACAAGAATTGGAAAGACTTGCTTAAATTAATACATTTTGGATCACATTGCAAACAGAATTTGGGCAAGTCATGAACTTGCTCCGAACTATCTATTTTTGAGCGCAGCTCGAATCACTTTAGAATTGAGCTTACCTTATAAAAGTTCGGCCTGAAGTGTGTTATACCTTATTTAAAATATAACTTATATATTTGTGTTATATATAAGTTTTATATTAAGTTAATACATTTTAGAAAAAATTTCAAACGGAATTTGAATTTTAAGCGTATACCTTATTTCAAATATATCTTATATATATTAAAGTTATAATTAAATTAATAAAATTTTGGAACGAATTTGAACAAGTAATGAACTAGTTTTTAATGAGATATTTTTGAGCGAAGCTTGAACCAATTTAGAGCACAGCTTATTTTGCATAAGTCTAGTCTGAACTGTTTTGTTTACAAAAGAAGATACAAATTTGTGAAATATTTATCTGGAGCATCCCGAAAAAATTGCAAAATTTCAGTTCGTATTTTATATGCTCCGCGCCTTTCTATGTGCTTCTCAAATGCGAGGTGGCGCTTTTTGAAATGGATAAAGCCTTCAACTTTAGCTAATTAGTTTCTCGAGTGCACAATACACAATCCGTTGAGTTGATTTTGTCTTCGTCTTCCTCTTTTGGCCACGGGCATCAAATTTGTTGGCAATTGTCATAACTTTAATGCAATTAACCCTTGCCAAGTGACCCAAGCGCTTATCAGGCGCCCAGCATCAACAACGAGGGAAAGTGAGTTACCGAAAGGAAGAGAGAGAGAGACAGAGAGAGAGAGAGAGAGAGAGAGAGAGAGAGAGAGAGAGAGAGAGAGAGGATGGGGAATAGCACACAGCATATCGAGCAGGGGTACGGACCAAAAAGTAAATACAGCCATAGAGTAAACCTAAATATTTAATTAGGATTATAACGAAGCGAGCTTATCGCTACACACTCTCTCAGAATGGAGCCGGGGAAGGGGTGTACGATTGTATGACGCTGGCATCAAAGTGATGAGGGAGCCGGCAAACGACGAATGTCAAAGACTTCGCGTTCTGGCATCAGGCCTGCGGGCGAAACTTCCCGCTGTCCTAGCCAGGCTACAAACGGGACTCTGTCTGCCTGTGTGTGTGCGTGCGTGTGTGTGTGTGCGTCTGTATCTCGTGCTGCGTTTTCGCTTATGCCGTTTCACTTTTCGTTGACTTAATTTAATTAATTTCCCAGCCCCAAAGGGTCCGAACCGTTTGCTTGCCTCCTGTCGAATCCTGTGCTTCACATGCACCGCATCCGCATATTTATTGTGTTGCGTATACGCCACGTTGCAGGCGACCAAATTTGACTTCAGACTCGAGCTTATACACACATATACATATATATACTACCTCTATCGATGCGCAATATAATTCGTCTGCTGCGTCGGTGTGTAATATGCTGTAAATAATGTAAATCCAATTTTTTGCCGTATACCCTACACTTCAGGGGTTACCTGAGCAAAGCGATTTTTTGACAAGTTTTGTACACAGAGCAGCTCAAAATATTAATCACATTTTGTTAAAAAATCTTACAATTTCCAACTAGTATAAGCAGCACGCAACATAATTTTTTTTTAAATAGATTAATTAAATTGTTTAAACTTGCAAATAAAATTGCATCTATCCTTTTATCATCCATTATCATATTAATTACCATTGTAGATAATACTCTTCTTGTTATGTAGGGCATTTTTCCTATGTGTGAGAAAACTTTTTATTCCATTCTATTTAACTTTAGTTTTGTGGGCATTTTTTTCGTCTTTCTATTTCTCCTTTGTACTTTTTTGCACACCAAACTCGAAGTAATCATGTAATGAAACTGCCTGCCAAAGAGCATGAAAACACGAAAGATTTGTTATCTTTGGGGTTGTCTAAGAATAAAATACTCTTGCAGACACATTAATTAAGTTGTTGCTATGGAAGCTGTCTGATATGGTAAACCTGATCTTAAATCATTCATCAAGAGTTTTTACAAAGGATCCTCTGGTGATATTTGTGAGCTGATATTATTTGAAAATAATATTAGTTTATAATTAAATTATATTTTAGTTATAAAGGGCGTTTTTTTTTAATTCAAACAAGTATATTTCGCCATAAGATTGTCCGAATCTTACCGAGCAGTACTATCGAGTAGCATTCCAAAGATACCCCTTTTAAAATTTAATTGAAAATTTGTTAAAAATGGGTCCATCCCAATTTTTGCCAAAATGGTATAAATTCTAAAATTAGACATTTTTAGATTTGATTGATTCTAGGAACTTTAACGCGTCCAATTAGATGTATATTTTCAACATCGGACTTTATTTACTCGAGTTATGATCATTCAAAGTTTTGAAAAGTTTGGTTAGAGCTGCGCGGCCTGAGCCACGATTATTTAAAGTTTGAGTACGTTGGTTAAATAAAGTGTGATTTCCAAATGCTAATATTTTGTGAAGTGGTACTAGAACTGTCGCTTGACATTTGGAAATAGACATGTAATATTTTGCAAAATGTTGATAAAAATATAAAAAAATAACTTTACCGACTTTAGACTTTACCGAGTTTAAGAATAGCCTTTTTATTATGATCTCACATAATTTGACCGAGTTCTGGATTACATAATCAAATAGAAAATTGTTGAAAAAAAATCTAAGTCTAGTAGAGGAACCTAGCGTCTAATCTGGAATACATGATTTCCCAGCAATAACTAGAATACCCTTTACATTCCAAGTTGGTAGACACCAAGTTATCTTCGCAACTTGGTGGGATTTTCTATTACGTACTAAATTTATTCACTGTGTCGGTTAACTGAAATTTATGCAAAGGTAACAAGTTTTCATCAATATTAATGCCCCAGGCAAATGTGATTAAAGTCGAGCTACGAATTCAGAATTCCGGACAGCGAGCTGCTTACGGCCCACTCTGTGCTTGCTGCGGGGGCAGTGGGGGGCGGCAATCAAATTAAACTTGAAGTGATTTTCAATTGTAAATTCTTGTGACGGCCCTGGCAGACCGCAGTACACTTAAGTGTATTCAAATTAAACTGACGCAGGCCAACAACAATCAGGCAGCAGTCAGACAACACCACACAACACAACACACAGCCAGCAGACAACCAACACACAACTGACGCACAACCAGTCCATGGCCTCAGAATTGAAACGGAGACAATGCCAAAACCAGCAAACGGCATTCTCCGAGTGGGCCATCGAAATGAAAGGCATGGTTAGAGCTACAGCTTTGCAACTGCTGCTGCTCCTGCTCCTGCTTCTACAACTCCATTTCCATTTCCATCTCCATCTCCGGCTGCGGCGTCGGCCTTCGGCTTTGGTTTTGTTCAAGTGGCAGCCGTTTTAGTGGACATTTCGCTTGTAATGCGTTGTTGTAGTTGCTGTACTTATCTGAATGTGTATCTGTATTCTGTAAATGGGGCGCTGTCAACGCAACAACGGCCCGCTATCCCCTCCAACTCGTTCTCGTTCTCCTCCTCCCACGACCAACTACATCGCTTACTTTGTGGTCCTTTGGCAACGTTTAGCGCGTGTGCGCGGTGCGCGGTTTTTGAGCTGCCGGTGATTAGATTGTCTGATACTTTAATAGGATTGTAAAAGCCCACACAGACACACACACACACTACTTTATTGTTGTGGCTGTGTGTTTGAGTTGCGCTTTTCAAACGCGACTTTTAACCAAAAGCAACTGCATCAGCTCACACAACTGTGCATTGTTGTTGGCGGTTTCAAACCTGTGCGCCCCCTGCTGGCCAAATAGCGCCATCTAGCGACTGCATTTTATTAAGTGCTGTATTTATTAAATTTGTAATACTTTTAGAGGTACGATTTTTGTAAAATTTTGCTTTAATTTATTTACTAGCCTGAGGGGTATATTTCATATAATCCGAGGTTACACTGAAAATGGAAAAGTTTGATTTAAACCAGACCATAGTCTAAATCTAATTTATCGAATTGTTTGTATTGAATTGTAGTTGAGATATATAGTGATTATAACTTTAAAAAATAAATATTTTCGATATATGTTATAGCTAAAATAGTCAATTCGCGTAAACTCATAAGCAGCTCTTCTATGCAATTCTCATAAATACTAATAATGCAGAATTAAACTTTATAGATATTAAATGAATATAGTTAAGATATACAGTGATTATAACTTTAAAAAAAAAATCTATTCACTTGATTCGATGTGGTGTTACAGATAAAATATAGTCAACCAGGATAAACTCATATATAGCACTTTTATGCGATTCTCATAAATACTAATAATGCAAAACTAAACAAAATGAGTTTTGTATATGTGCTATAAATGCTAAATTGCAATTTGTCCTGACTAAGAGGCTTAAGCACTTAAAATTCGATACAAATAGTTCACAAGGCAGCTTCCAAGGATAAAAACGAGATACAGAGAGGAGAGAAAGAGATAGAAAACTGCACGCTCGTTGTTAGCTATTAAATACTTATTATTCAGAAACACAACTCCTTCGACTATTGGACAGACAACTAATTTCTGTGTACCAGCAAATAAACAGTTAAGAGCTTATGAGTTACATATACTATATATATATGTATATATATAGAGTAGAACATGATGAAGCTAAAGTTTGCCAGAGTTGCCCCTAGGAAATCAGTATTAAAATCGCATTATGTGCGCCTCACTTGACAATGGGGGCAATGCAAAACTGCAGGCAAGGTAAAGGGGAAAACTTGAGAGCTGTACAAAATAAAAAAAATATATGAAAAAAATTGAAAAAAAAAATAAAATAAATTGAAAAGAGTAGAAGAAATTTTACCAAATGTACTGACAGGCAGAATGTTGAGCAAGTTTATAAAACCTACAAGCCCTGCAAGCCCGGAATCCTACTGTGCCCCGCCGGGGCTTGCACAGGGCGAGGGGGTGGCTGCTTAGTTGCCTGCTCTACGTTTTGGCCTGGGGCATTAACCTCGAAATGCATTTGCAGTTTGCTGCTGCTGTTGCTGTGTCGTGTGGGCGAAGGGCCAATGGCAACTGCAGCAAATGGTTGCCAGCAACTGCCCAGGAGCTGGCAGCATGGAAAAGCTGCCTCAACTGGCAGCACTGGCAGCAGGCTGGCAGCAAGTGCCAGTAAAAATGAAAAGTTGCACGTTGCCGGGGCAGCAATTGTGGTTTCTAATTGTTTGGGGTATTTTACACTAACAATTGACCGCAACGATGCGCAGTAATTTGAACTTTTTAGTGCTGCACAAATAGCACAATGGGAAAACAACTAAATCGATAAGTTTGTAGAACTCCAAGTTTACATTCTTATCGCCAAAAATATAACATAAATAATGAGTTTATTTTTAACTAATTTTCCCTTTTATTATAAAACATTTGGCTATTCTATATAAAAATTAAATACAGCGTTTTTATTAAAAACAACCTTCACAGGAACACCCCCAATAATTATAATTTTAAGTTAATATAAAACTTTAAAGGGTTATTGAACACTCTTAATAATTTATTTTTAAGCCATCTAGTTAGCAGGCTCTAGTATCTGGGTTGGCCCGGATTAAAAGGCGATGGCCTGAAATCAAAGGGATTCCATTGATTTCCTGGGGGTGGCGGCGGCAAGTGGCGTCGATGTAGAGCCGCCTGGCCCAGGCAAGGCTGCATGCGATAATTACGATTAGGAATACGAATAAAGTGTTTTGCATCTTGATGCTTAATTGTAGACTGGCAAACTTTAGACCGGTAATTGCCTTTTATAGGAAGATGAATCTTGCGTGAATCCCGGAATGTATTTTACTCGCCGTCTTATCTCCGGTAAAAAACCGTTGCGGGAATTTAATTTTTCGGTACACGCTATAGACACGTGGTAAATTTGTGAAACTTAATGTGATTTACTGTATAATATGTATAAAATATGTATAAAATATAGAAGAATTTGTCTTATTGTAAGGGAAGAAGGGTAGATAAATTTAAATTTTGATGGGTACTTTCTATACTTACAGCAAATTCGAACAAATGAAATACATAAAATGATTATAAAATAATATAATTAAATTATTTTCGGGGATGAATCAATAACAACTGCATTCCTATTCAATATTCCAAAGACATTTTTTAAATGTAAAATATTGACTGATAAAAAATAATAAATAGAAAAGAATAACTCAAGAAATATTAATAACACAGAGTGTAAGGCAAAAGTTTATAATCTATGATTTAAAAATGTTAAACAATTAGCTAAAATCTAGCATATTGTCTGGCAGAGCAGAAGATATTTTGCCTTACTTTATTTAACCGCTTTACCCTAGAAAAATACCCCAAAATGTAATATGTGAAACTGCCAGTCGCTGGCGCTTTGGAGCTCATTTATAAGGCTTCTGCTCGCTCGAAGGCAGGCAAATGTGACAATGAGCTATATTAAAGTGGGTTTTAATCAATTTTTGTTTTGTTGGATTTTTTTCTGTAGGTAAAGCGAAATAAATTACAGAATGCCATGAATAGAGCGCAGCTACCGCCCAAGTAGTGTGAGCGAGTGTGTGTAGGGGTTTTTTTATGTTTTTTTTTGGTACATGGTAAATGGGATGTACGAGCATGTGCTTAGAGACAGCTGAGAGTTTATTAAAAAGAAACGCGCACACACACAAAAAAATTGCGACTAAAAATGAAAAATGCTTCGTTGCGAGTTAAATATAAAGCGGTTTGTTAGGTTCTGCCTGCACACATAGACAGTGAAATACGCTTAAATACATACATATATGTAACTACAGACAAGCGCACTTAATGCAGATTTATGATTTTAATAAAAGCACACACACACACAACACAGTTAAGTCACACACATCTACGCACATTTACTTAAGCCGCAAAGTGTTAAGGCATTAACAAATTCTTTTCTCTTTTAGGTCTCATAATAAACTTAACGAGGAAAACACATATTATAATATTTTTCGCAAGTCTCAAATGGAAAGCAATAATTTTAATTTTTAATTTTAAAACTTAAAAGTAAGAAATCAGTGAATTTCGAATGCTTTATATTATATTATATTATTCTCCAAGACACCAGTTGCGTCTATGTTAAAAAACATAATATAATAGTCGGGGTTTATTGTGATATTATAGTTCGTTTTTATACTCATTCACAAAGTGAAAAGAGTATATTGGTCTTGTGCAATGTCCATCTTGCTATCCGTATGAACGCAATTTTTTTCCGCTATTGAAGCTAGAGACTTGAAACTTGGAATATATACTCGTGTATACCTCGTATCAGACAGAAGTGTTAGGATTTTTGTGCCACGTTCATTGGGAGGCTGGCAAATCGATAACATGACGATCGAAAATCGATAATTGGTGAGTATTTCCCACAATATTAAAGCTAGAGTCACAAAATTTGGTATGTAGATTGCTGGTGACCCCACTACGGCTACGCCCCCCAGCGTCCCGCCTTAAAAAATTGGAATTGGCTTTGTTTCTCACAGTTTTTGAGCAAGAGGCCATATTTGGAATATATATACCACTAGAAAGCTTCTCCAAACATCACAGAAAAAATTTTGCGGCCACGCCACGTACATGCTAGAGCACAAACTATGAAAAAATGCTATCAAACATGAATATCGGTTCAGTTTGGATCAAGTTATGGGCGTTTGAAATGCGAGCTATGCATCCGAGAGCTTTATGTGTCAAAATGTTTGTCAATTTTTGCATGATTTTTAACGAAAAATTTTAAACCCTTAGAATCGGTTTTGATATTGTTTTTTATACTAACTGTGACCACAACAATCGATTAAAAATGTAAATTTGCATTTCTAAATTTTAAAATAAAATTTTTTTCGAAAATGAGTAAGGGGGAAGTACATGATATTATATTAAAATAAAATAATGAATAGATTTGATATGCAGAATCAATCTAGAGGAACAACATGAAGCGGTTCGGTTTTGACAAAGTTATGGGCATATTGAAATCAGGCTATAAGAGCGTTTTTGAATGTTTTAAGCTAGTATTATACTATGAATGAGTATTGCGCAGTCGGTTACAACCGACTGCAACGTTCTTACTTGTTATTTTTTATTTTTTGTAAAATATATCAAGTTTTTATTGCTCTAAAGGAGTTTAGATTTCCAATTATTTAGATACTTTTTTAATAGCTTAAATATGCGTTAGTTAATTAAATTAGTCCTAGCGTGAAGCTTTCAACTTAATATGATATAAGCTTTTTAATCACATGAAAACTTCAATTAGAAAAATATTTGTCAAATGAAGCAAATGTTCACTATCAGGTTAAAACTGGACTAGCTTTCTGAAATTTGGCGTTAAACTTTCAATTGTATAAAAAGCATACTCTAATTAATTGTCACTAAGCATAAAAAATTTCCTTTTGAACTTGTTACACAATATTTCCCAAATCCCGCTCCATTCATAGAAATAGTAAAGCTTTTAATTAAAAATCAACTCTGACCTATTCCTGTTTTGCGCTTAGTGCAGCTGCCCGCCTAATGGTTTTTTATTAACATTTGGTGCTCGGGAGGAGTTTTTTTTTGCATGTCAAGTGTAAAGTGCAATTTAAGCTGATTGCATTCAAACAGGTCAAGTGTCGAAACTGGAATGGAAATGGAAGAGCACCGACACAGCGAACCAGTCCAGAAAGGAAAGCTGAGCGCAAAGCCAAAACGGAAATGTGACACGTTGTACTTGAACGCGCGCTCTGGCGATGGCTGCCAGCGTTTCCGGTTGCCACAAAAATTAATTTCATTAATGCATGCCCGGCTGAAATGAATTGAATGCGGACTTTGCAATTACGCAATGAGGCGCTTGGGCGGGTTGGGGGCTAGCTCGAAACACAGTTTAATCAACACAAATGGATGTATACAGCATAGTGCAATCAATTTCTTTTTTATGGCAACTGCCGCTTGAGCGCTGATAGGCGCATTAGAAACTCATCCCGTGCCGCACGCCGCTGCGGCAACGCCTCCAGCGGCACCAGCTGCTCGCACTGGCGCGCAATCTCCGCCAGCGTCGCGCCCTCGGCGCGCATATCCGGCGTCGGACCATAGCTGGCGCTCACAGCGGCAATCTCGCCGCCGAAACGCTGGAAATAATCCGCGACGCCGCCGGGCGCATTCAGATGGGCCGTCTCCATCGAACCCATTAGCGCATAGCGCAGGCCCAGCCCGTCGCTCAGCACGCGATCTGCATCGGCCACGCTGATGATGCCCGCTCCAACCAGGCGCCACACCTCGTTGAGTATGGCGTACTGTATGCGATTCGTGGCGAAGCCTTGAATCTCGCGCCTGAGCACCACCGGACGCTGACCCAGCGCCAGCATCAGCTGCCGTGTGCGCTCCACAGTCTCCTCGGTGGTCCAGGGGGCGGGCACCAGCTCTACGAGGGGTATGTAGTAGGGTGGGTTGAGAGGGTGGGCCACCAGCATCTGTAAGAAATTGAGGAAAAATCTGTTAAAATCAGTGAAAACTATAAACAGATATTGGATAAGATAGAGATGGCGGAGAGAGAGATATTAATAGAAATAAAGATGAGAGAGAGAGCGGAAAGAGAGAGGGTAGAGAGAGAGAGAGAAAGAGAGAGAGAGAAAGAGATAGAGAGAACTATAAAGGGGGAGTTGAGAGATAGAAAGAGAGAAAAATTTGGAATTTGAGAGTTATTAATAAACATATAGATTTGAGAGAGAGAGGATTAAGATAGAGAGAGATAAGGACAGAGAAAAGCGCTGGAAAAAAAAGAGAAATGGAGAGATACAAAGATATGTAACTAATATATAAAGAGAGAGATAGAGGACAATGGAGAGATAGAGAAAAGAGATAGGTATATATAATATGGTATATGGTATAAAGTAGTAGAGTGAAAAATTTTATTAAATAATGAAAATGAAACCATTTTCAATTTATTTTATTCTTTTCTGCTAATGTATATTTTTAGATGGTTATAAAATTGTCTTAACGTCTTCCACCTAATTTTGTTTGGGAGCATTTAATCCTAGAGTAAAAGCCTTTTAGGAAATCAGTTTTTCGGGTCAATACCCAGCGGTTAATTCAGATTATAAAGGCAAACCTATGCTAAGTAGTAGCTTCCCTCATTAAAAATAATGAATTATAAAATTAATTTTGAATAAATAGTTTGGCTCATTTGCCCTTTTTGCTATAAATATTAAATAGTGAATCAAGTTCGAGTTATTGTGCACTTAAGGCTTGTACCTGTCCTCACCTGAGAGCGTCGTTTCAGCGGCTCACTGTAGAGCGAAGGCATGAAGGTGCTCGTAGAGCTGGCCACCACAGTGTGCGGCTCCAGCAGCTCATCCAGCTGAGCGTACAGCGAACGCTTCAGCTCCAGCTGCTCCGGCACACACTCCTGTATGTGCAGAGCACCCTGCACCAGCTGCTCCAGCTGTGTGCAGCCACTGATAAGCTCGAATTGCGCCTGGGCCGACAACTGTCCACGCAGCGTGCCCCTTGCCTCCAACTGCTGCAGCTCCTTGTGCAGCTCCGCCAGAGCTGTGGTCACTTGCGTCTCCAGAATGTCGTAGAGCTCCACTCGATAGCCGGCGGCGGTGAAGAGCAGTGCCCAGGCACGCCCAATCAGACCGCTGCCCACGATGCCGATCTTCTGGCCACCCATTTTGTACTGTCAGCGGACGCGACTCGTCGACGAGTTGAGCCCAAGATTTATCGCTCTCGGTTCGAGTTCATGCCGCATGCCACATAATTAAAATGCCATTAACGATAATGACTTGTTGATTTTTCTGCTTTGCATTCAGTTTTGGGGCATGTGGCTTATGTTTATCGCTCTGTAATGCAAAGTAGGGCAAAAGTTTTGAGTCACATAAATGGGACTGACAGTATATATATACTCGGATATGTTTTATATATATATATGAAAGCTTGTGTTTCAAAATTTACTTAAGCAGATTTAAATAATATAATAATCATAGTTAAATTATTAAATAATATTAAATAATTTTAAGAATTAAAAAGCAATAATATCAAAAAATAAAAAACCAATAAATCTTTTAATTAGCTGTCTTTAATATAGTATTCATATATAACTTTTATTTTTTTAATTTATTTTGCAATTAGTTGCTTATTCGAAAGGTATTTGAAATGCGAATAACTATCAAGCTGTAGAGTATATTTAGAAAAAATGTTAATTTTCATTATCAGCAAGACTTGAATAAATGTTTTTGTATTTCGCTGCTAAAAACTTTTATTGCTTATTAATTTACAACAAAGTGCTCGCTTTCAATTATCAATATTTGTATATATGTTTATAGCAATTCAAAATTAATTTATATTGCTTGACAGCTAACTGTCAGATTTATGCGAACAATAAACTACCCTTCCCCAGCCATTCAAATACCGCTGTCGGAATTATCCGACAATAATTAGCTTGTTAATATTAAAGTATTTTCTATTGAGTTGAACGAAGTTTTGAATAGCTATTCAATTGGGGCCACATCAAAGGGCACGTAATGCCCATGTTTCGGATTGTTAGTTGAGTGTTTCAGACAGAGATTTCTGTTTTTTTTGCATTCGTTTTCTTTTTTGTGGCAATAACAGAAAAGTCTGCATGTTATACTTTTATGCATATTTCGCGCATATTTTTCTGACATTGTAAGTGGCTGCGGCTGGCAGCTATAAATTATTGAATAAGCACTGCCGCTAGCAACAACAACAACAACAAAAACAACAACAAAGGCAACAACAACAGCAACAAGAGTATAAGAGACAGAAACAGAGACAGAGACATACGTTGCCACAGTTTGGTTCATGGCTTTGCCAGTCGTTTTCATATGTAAACCACATTAATCATACGCCCCGTTTGCGTTTTCATTTACGCCACTGACATATGAAAAACGAACAACAGCAACAATAACAACAACAACATCAACAAATGTGGCCGCCACAGGGACAGAAGCAATAACTGGCATAACGGTGACGCTGTTAGGCGCTTCAGACCAGGTTAAATCAGCCATGAAATGCCAACTACACCAAGCACAACACAATGAATGAATAAAAGAACAACAACAAAAGAGAAATAATAAAAAAGGAAAATAAATACATATATATATGTATAAATGTATAAAAATACGCACTTCAAGCATTGTATTTCAGTTCATTGCATTTAAATGCTTGTTAATAAAATGGAAATCAATACGAAACGTTTACAATTTGCTTATTGCCCTGTTGCAAAAGATAAAAAGATAACAAAAACGGGGCTCAATGGACCCGAAGCTCAGCACAATTTGCGTGTATTAACTTACCAAAGCTCTTTCTGTCTGACAACTCCAACCGCCTCAACTCAACTCGACTCAACTCGGTAAAGCTGCAAACAGAAATCAAAGTGCAACTTGAGAGAGCTTAATTTCTGAGTATTCTGTGAATGCAAATGAATTATGAGTGCTGCTAGGCGGTGAAAACTATGCAGTTTAAATGGAATTGACTCTGGAACTATATTTGCGAGCTACAAAAAAAGTTTATAATGATCTGATATACCTTGAATTTACAAAAAAATATTTAATATGAACTAAACGAGACTAACGATCTTGCTTCATAAATATAAAAAATTCTTTCTACACCATTTAGTTTCATATTGCTACTTGGCAACAGTTTAGTTAAATACTATAACTTTTTAACCTATATATGATTAAAATATATACAAAATTCTTTCATATGTTTTATTCATTTAAGTCTGTTACTTGGTATAAGTTTTAGATATATTAAGAGCATTAAATTAAAATTCTTAAAACTTATTTTATTAGTATTTTATTTTATCAACGCTAATTTTCCAAGCCAACTGGAAATATTTTTAATATATGTTAAACTCTACGGATAATTTTCGGCTTTTTTCAATAGTAACATGTTTTTGACAGCAGTTTCGGTTTAGAATCTTAGCCTTAAGATTTTACTGTTCTCTATAATTGCGCCTGTCACTCCCACTTCAAGTACAAATGCTTTTATATCCGTATTTCGCATCCCAAAGGTATATATTGTTTTTGCAGTTTTTAAAGGTTGTTGCCTTTCGCTCTAGCCTTTCCTCTTGTTAGCCAGGGCCAATGTCAAAGTTACAGCAAAATGCCAACAACAACAAGACCAGCAGCAACAAAAAAAAAGGCGACATCAGAAAAAAACTGGCAAACTTTTTAGTCCACACGCACACAAAATAAAATCAAACAGAACCAACGAGCGGTAGCAGCAGGATATGGCATATGCTACAGGACATATGGCAGCTGATATTTTTGGCCATGTTTTTGGGTATTTTTCTGTTTTTTCTTCCATTTTTGTCTTTTTGTTTTTTTGTTGTGCTGTGAGTGTTTGATCTGAATCTGGCTGAGTGGCAACTTTTGGCCCTTTGCTGCCAGATTTCACCTGTTTGTTTAATAAACTTTTCAGTTTTTCCCTTCCAGTATTTTCAGCTTTTTCCATTCGTTGCATTCGTTGCGCAACTAAAGTACTTAAGCAATTTTTATCGCAGGACTTTGTCAGTTCAAATTGTTTGCTGTTTGCTTCAAACTTGTCGCAAGTCGATTTTAGTCCCAGCAAAAAAATAAAAAAAGAGGAGAAAAATAATATTTCCTTCTGCAAATTGCAGTTTGCTTGCTGCTTACGACCAGATCCGAGCAACATCATAAATGCCACAGCATGGCTTTGGCTTTGTGGGCGTGGCATGCTAAAAGGCAACGCGCCTGGGTTATTGTACTTGGCTCTGAAACTATACGCCGCCAGTTTTGGTCTGTGCAAGTTTTGCTTTGACACTTTGACATTGACAAAGATGTATGTGCTCACTACTGAAAGTGTGTGTGCGAGTGTGTGTGTATGTGATGTGCATGGGCGTGGCTATGCTTTGTCATTAAATATCGATTAGTTAAGTGCACAAAACTGAGTTAATAGCTGTTCCTATGCTCATAGGCATGCGGTTTAGAAAATGTATATCGAATTTAGGTTTAAGGCAATTCAAAACTTAATTAACTTTCATTTTAGGAATTACCAGTATGCTTGTGGGCAGCGATCATATAAAATAACAAATCTTGGTAACTCAGGCAGGTTTGAATCCGAGACTGATTTTGAGAATCCTATGTGCGCACTTTTATTTAAATAAAACATTTTTTTGTTTCTATTCACTGAATTTCCTCTTTTACAACCATTAAGTATTTCTCCTTTTATTAAAACTGAAATTTAAATAAGTATAAATAATATGTAATCATATTAATGTGTACTCAATTCCAATTAATGTCGACAAGTAAATCAAGAAAATTACATTAAAATTATCAATAAGCTGAAATTAATTATTTAATCAAGTTTTTTAACTGCGAGTAATTTTTCATACACACAATTTATTGCAGTTATTTGCTCACAACCTTTGATCCATTAAGTATTTATTTATAAATCGATTTATGGGCAGTTGGGCATTTCAATATTCCAGCTAGAAAGTAAATTCGTTATCGACATATTGATAGACAATACATTTCTTTTTACAATTTTTACAACATATTCTTTTTATTTTCATTTTTTTGTCTTGTTTCGAATTTTATTAGGAGCAATTTATGATGACATGTGAAACGAATTGTTTCATATGTGCTTTGGTTTTATTGCTGTCATGTGGCAAGCAGGAAGGATAATAAAAACAAAAATAACACAACAACAACTATAAACTATAAAATATATAAACGATTTGAAATATATTCTATTTGGTTTTGGCTTTTACAATAACTATCTAATATATGTAGGTAAATAAATTTGTCATTGATTGAATATTTTTTGGCTTTTGTGTGTTTTGCGTTTGGAGATTTGCATCACAAATTGTCATGTGAAAATAATTAATTACAAACTTGTTGTTGTTGCCGGCGAGCGAAACTAATTAAATGTGCATACTGCACAAATTTGCTTTGGCTGTGTGTGGTGTTTGTGTGTGTGTCACAGCTAACCGCACGTTAAATCCATTGGAACTGTCGGTGTATTTGTGGTCTACGCCTATTTTATTGTTCTAGCTACTGACGTAGTTTAAACAA
Source organism: Drosophila robusta (assembly GCA_035043565.1). Classification (NCBI taxonomy): domain Eukaryota; kingdom Metazoa; phylum Arthropoda; class Insecta; order Diptera; family Drosophilidae; genus Drosophila; species Drosophila robusta. The sequence goes on from JAWNMW010000414.1 coordinate 306,346, forward strand.
CAGCTCCCCCCGATGTCGATTTAATGATGCATTCAATGCATTCTCAAACAATGAGAACAACTGAATAGCTGAATAATCACCAAAAGGTATTGTCAATTGGGCGTGTGTACATAGCGTTGTGCCCTGAAAATATTTAAAAAATCCATAATTTTGGTTTCATAATAAATTTAAAGAGAAACTCCTTAAACTATTTTATGAATGAACAAAATTGTCTTCATCTTTACAAAAATTTAAAGTTCACATTACAATTAATCTTTTAACAAAATAATTAAATAAGTTATAAGCAGCTAACAGTTAGCTATAAGCATTGTTTTGATTGCCACTTACACATTATACTCTGTATGTGTGCTGCGTATAATTTAATTATGCGCGTTTGCCATGATATGCAAACATAATTTTGTTGATTTTCTATGGCCAGCAACGTAACTTTCTGCTGTGTGCACATGCATCTATTTTAATTGTTTTATTTAACATTTAAAACCAATTTATATTTATGAAATTGTAAATTGCCAGCAGCAGAGAGGGGCGCAAACCGCACACGGAAAACCCTAGCGACATCGAGCGTATACGCAACATTTCCATTTTGCCATTAAAATGTGCGAAACATGTCGCGAAATGTGCCCCGTGCCAATTTTTGGCTACCTGTTTGCCCGTTATGCAGGTAATTAAAGTGAAAATGCGACGTTTCGTTGCTGCTTGTCAATTTTTGTGCTGCCAGCGGCCAACGTTGCGTATGCGTAATGCGCAATGTGTATATAAATAATAAATACACAGTTACAGAGTCAGATGGAGTCTCTGCGAAGAGCGGGGTAACAGTAGCAATGTTAATTAATTAGCATGTTGTAGTGTGGCGAGACAAAATTTAAGCCGCTTCAACAGAGCGCTTCAAGTGTTTGGCTACAAATCGCATTAGCAGATTGCGGACAGCAGCCAAAGGCACAGCCAGGACGACGGCATACCCCTCCACAACGCCAACTCCAGTTCCAAGTCCAACGATGGTTGCAAGTGCACTTAGCGCCACAGGCTGCTGCCAAGGCTGAGTTCATTTGCCATTGCGGTTTGCTCCCTGGGATGAAATTGTTTGCACTTGCCGCTTAGGCAAGGACAACGTTGGCAGCGAGGCGTATGATTAATTTCAACAGCAGTCTATTCATAATGAAGGCAATAAAAATACGTTCGCTGTTAACATTTAATTGCCTGACAAATATTTGCACCGCCAATGAGTTAGGCCCAAGTTTTTGAGTGCTGTTCAAACATAAACAATCGAAATAAAAATAAAAGCCTACCTGAGGGAGGTTGGCTTTGGTATGCCCTGTAGTCAATTAGAGGGTACTCTAATTTATATGTGTGTAACGAATAGTTCAACAAAAAAATCGATAACGACCAGGGTTCACTAGAAAAAATAAAAAATATTAGCCTGGCATTTGAACCCGGATAGTCGTTAATTAAATTCCACAGACTACTCGTCTATCTATATTTAAGGTTTATATATATTTAAAGGATTTATTGGATAGAAAATAACATAATTTTGGTATTTTAATAGGAGTTTTATCCGTTTTAATGATTACAGGGCATACCAAAAAGCGCCAACTGCCATTTGATGAACAACAAGTTTAATAGCAAAACTTGATTTTCCCCCTCCCTTAACTATTTATGCTGGCAGCGTTGCCTTGTTGCATGCATTATCGGCATACGCTGCTGTTTTATACAACTTTGACTGGAAAACTTTGCCGCTTTGCTGCTTGACAAAATGTGCGCATTTTTGCGAGGGGTCGTAGCGGGGGGCTTGGCGGTAGGTTACCCTCTTCGATACTCGTATTTATATGCAAAAATCTTAAGTGAAGTATCGATTTTGCCGCCAGCTAGAAATTATTTACAAACGAATGAACTTTCCAAGTACAAAATAAAAAACAACTGAATACACAGAGTGTATATAAAAACACGCCCACACACAGACACAGACATGCAGTACATACGCTTGTATTTGCATGTGTTTGTGGCGTGGAGTTTTGTTTATCCATTCCGTTGGCCTTTTGTGTGTCAGCTCCGAGCACTTCAAAAGAAAACTCACTGGCTATGAAGTTGCGATAGAGTTCAATAGAATGTGTCTGTCATGCTGTCATATAAATCGAAGAAGCGCTCTATGCTCGTCTTCGAATATCCAACGATTTAAATGCTTTAATATCATTTAATGAATGCTTTAGCTATTAACTGAAAGTGTCTTATTCTTGATGAATACTTCGCAGTAAAACAGACTTAAAAAAAGAACTACCTTGAGTGGGCAAAGAAAAATATAAGTTTATAATTTGATAGGAATTAAAAGTATATACAAGCTTTAATTGATAATAGCCTTATATCTTATATTTTATATTATTGAAGCTCATTGATACAACTAAGATGCTTTGGCTTATCATAGTTAATTATTAATACAATCAGTTTAAAATTTCATCAAAGCTTAAAAGTGACTTAAATACTTTAATTGAAATGCTATTTAAAAGCTTCTGGGCGCAATTAAAGTAGTATTAAAGCGGATTGAAACAAGAGAATATTATTCAACTGCAATGTGATGAGCTTTTTAAGAACATTAATTCAAATAACATTATATTTACTATAGTAAATGAGTTTTAACGCTTAAGAAAGGTTCAGGTAAAGCTTACAACTTTTCTAATCTACAATTAATTAATTAATACTATTAATTCGTTTTAAATACTTTTGATATATTTAAAGCTCTTTTTATACAAACAAACTTTACAAACTGGAATAAACTTGAGTTATCTTTAAGCTAAACCGTTATCTAATTGTTTGGGATTGAAAGCTTTGCAAGAAGATTAAGTTGCATGCTAATTGACACCAACTGTAATTTAGTTCTCAGAGACCTGATAATTGTATTATAACCCAGCATATCCACAAGTATGTCTCGCCGATTCTTTATCTGTTTACAATTGAGATCTCGCCGAAGTGCAAGGGCAAAGAAATTTGCCAATTTATGGAACGACTTCATTGGATATGTATTAGCCTTTTAGTATTTTTGCATTTCACCCTTTTGCGTTTGCCATGGCGCTTTACGCATTAATCTTATGGCGCAAAAGTTTCACTTTGGCTGCGGCCCAAAAAACTGCGAAAGTAATTTAAACTTTTCCTTTTACTTTTGTCTAAGCTCTGCTTTTTTTACTTTTGTTTTTTTCTCTTTGTGTATTTTCGTTCCACTCAATAAACGGCAGACAAATTTTGCTTAACACTTTTGCCTATTGGCAGCATTTGAATTGTAAGTAAAATAAAATAAATGCAAGACGAAGAAGCAGAAGAAAATCGCATAAGAATTTTGGATTGTTACATTTTGCATAAGCCTCTTAGGCGCTTACTTTGATTCTGTTTAACGTGCTCGCAATTTGCCATTTCAAGTTTATGGCCAAAGACGTAAATTCCTTTTTATTTAATGTAAGTCAGAATCAAGTAGGAGGAGGGGAGGGGGTTAAGTCAATGGGCTGGGTATTACCAACATGCTTCTTATACCTGCACATGTGATTTCATGGGTTTCCTGACATTCGCCGTACGTGTTATACATGTACAAAATGTTTTGATTCGCATGTGTTTATTAGGGTAAGAGTGAGGGTAAGTTAACTACGGCATGGTGTGTATAGTTTTTACAAAAATAATAAAATCAATTTAAATATATCTAAAAGCCATATGTGTACGACAATTATGTATATTTTGTGGTTAATATTAAAGTATACATTAGTTTTATAATATTCAAAATTCTTATCTTTCAAATATCTTTTCTAATCTATAATTCTAGAGTCAGTGACATTGTAGTCTAACAAAAAACCGAATTTCTTTCTATCATTGTGTAGTAAAAACGGCAAATTTTGTTTGAGTTCGAATACTCCCAACTAATTTATTTTCAATGCATTTTTTAACATAAAAATCTCAATTCTGCTTATTTTATTTATTTAAATTACAGATTTGCAAAAATGCTCAGCAAATGGAAATTAAAAAGATAAATTAAATTCATTCGAAAGAAAAAAACAAAGATTTATTTTCATAATTGTGTTACAGTTGTAAAGGTTTATTAATATAATTGTCCGAAAATTAAATTAATTTGTATATATATATTTATCACATATTTATAATTTTGACCCTAAAGTGTATTCAAAACTCGGCTTTTGCTAATAAATTGTACACCTTTGTGACTTTTTCACTTTTATAGCCAGACAAATTTTGGCTGGCATTCATTTGCGATATCTGTGTGTGTGTGGGTTTTAATCAAATGGCACTCAATAATTAAAGAGCAGAGCCACAGGCGATAGATGCACAAACCCATGGGGACATAAATCTAGCTGCCATAACTTCCTGCTGCAAATATCGAAAGTCCATTAACAGTAAAACATGGCTCGCTGTCTGTTGGCTGTGCCCAGTTGGTTGTCGGTTGTCGGCTGTCGTTGTTGTCGGTTGTTCGTTGTGCGTTGTTTGTTGTTCGCCTTTGTCTCTGGCAACGAGTCGGAGCGCCGTTACAATTGTAGCTGCTCCGTTTTTTGCGCTGGGTTAGGTGCAGGTGCATAGTCGGCGCTTATGGCATGTGTCCTGTCTGCATCTGATAAATGCGTCCAAACAACTTTAATTAAAACATTTGCCCAGTCGGCGCCCCGCTCCCTTAGCTGTCAATAGACATCAAATGGGGTTTTTGTTTATTTTTCAACACAATCGAGGCGTAAACATAACAAATAGCAAAACGGAAATAACACCACAAACATACACACACACATATATGATGTTACTGAGCGGCAGGCACACCCTCTACACACACACACACATGCTCACACCTACTTATTTGTCGATGTTGGTGCTGCTGACATTTGACGTTTGTTTGTTTGCCTTGACATGTTGCTCAAATTGCGCTTATGTGTGTGTGCTCTTCTCTGTGTGTTGCTGTTGTCGTTGTTGTTTTCATTTGCTGTATTTGTATTTGCTTTGGACATTATTAACGCGATTCGTTCCGCTCGCTGCTAAATTCATCAATAAAATTAAAAAAATAAAAAAATTGATATGATTGAATATACGTTGCTGAGACCATTTAATTGAAATGCTTTTTAGCACTCACTAATTGAATGATTAACATCATTTTAATCAACAAAAATTCAATAAAAGTTACACATATAAGTATATAGTTAAATGTTATTTATAATCCGTTAAGTGGCTTTCACTGTAATGTGAATCTTAAACTTAATTTCAACTAGAGTAGAAACAAAAATTATTTCAATTAGTTTTAGCTTCTGTTAAGATTTCACAACAAGCCATTATATGTACATAAAGTGGCTTCTAATGAGTTTTTTTTCAAACCTGAAATCTATACATTTTCATATTGTTTAAATATATAAATGTTTTTTTGCAAATATGAAATTTTGGTTCTTTTTACTCTGTGTTGTTCTTACAAATTTCTAGGCATTCAATTTGGTTTTATTTTCAGTTTAACCATTTTATTTCATGGAACTCATGTATAATAATTATATATACTAAGTTAAAAAATAGACCTAATAAAAGAAAAGCAATTTAACTGTTTGGCCAATATAACTTTTTTCGCATGAGAATACGGATCTGAGTATTTGCATTGCAAAAACATTATCTCAATTGGACAGACTCAAAGACTGAATAGAACAAATGCACATGAAAGCTGTAGAAAACCCAAAATGGCACAGGTTTCTCTCTCGAGTAACTAATATATTTTTCAGTTTGGCTGCCGAGCAAAAATGCCATTTTCATTAGGCTTCTTGTCTGAAAGTGGAGCAGGCAGAGGGAGGCGGAAACTGGGTGGGGTTGACCTGAATGTGGGAGACAGTTTGTGTGTTTGCTGTGGCAGTTGGCTTCAGTTGCAGCCCAAGAGGTCGAAAACTGGCTGAAAAATTGCAGATTGATGTGTTCCTGATTTTGACATGTTTCGGCGTGTCCGTGTCTGAGCTGTCGCAGTGTGGCAACCAGCGGGGCAATCAGACCCGGGGCTAACCAGTCAAGCAAACATCGTCATGTCGTAAGCTGAGCAAAGGCTCATCGTCAAGGGTCGGGCTAATCGGGTGCTGAAAGTGGAGGGCATGAATGGCACCCAGTGTAAGCGGCTTGGCTGGCAGATTAACAGATTATGATCTGACATGAGAAGAGAAAATGTAGTTAGAGAACTTCATTAGCAACATGTGTACAATTCGAGAGCGTACTTTGTTGAACTCCGACGCGCACCACTGGTCAATTAAAGCAATAAAAGCGCAGACGGGTGCCCATCCAAATGACGAATCCATACAGGAACACAGCGCCCAGTTCCAGTTCCAATGCCATGGCGCAGCACTCAGTGTTATCCCTCGGTCTGCTTTCCCATGCCCCCTGCCCCTGCCCCCTGCCCCCGTTCCCCTTTTCAGCCTCGTTGCCGTCACTGCGGAAGCCATACTTAAAAAAGTTGTCGAGTGGACGGCAAAAAATAATTGAAAAGCGCACTTTGGCCATGGTTTTGTTTGCCTTTTTAAAGAAAACACTTTCGAGTGGGTATCAAGATTCAGCTATGGCAATTGTAACGAATGGGATACGATAACCATATACTGAAAACAAAGAGAGGTTTGCTGATATGACTATTAAGTAGTAACAATAATTATTTACTTGCTTAAGCTACGAATACAGTCAGTTAACACGTGTGACCCGCATTGACATGGTAATGCACTGTTAAGCTAACAGTCTTGGCAAATATTTAACGTGTATATTATAAGATACCAGAATAATGCTTTTTGAACATATCATTAAAACTAGTAAAAGTAAAAACATTTATACAAAAAATGTAAAAAGATTACAAATTTTATAACTAAGAAATAAATAGAACAAACTAATTATTAATTAAATATTTAATGTAAATATTTCTTTATAAGTTAATAGCTTTATTTAAATAAAGAAAATTCAATTATCATAAATATTTCTTTCTTATTTAATTATAATAAATAAATATTTAATGCTTATAAATATTTATACAACCACTCTTTGCTAGAGTATACAAATGTCTGCAATGGTGTTAACTTACTTTAATGTCACTTTGTTTTTATTTGGTCCTTTTTATTTGGCAGCTGTGATTGGGTCGTGTCCTCGCTAATCCCCACTTGGCATATCGAAACTCAAAGCCTATTTTCAACTTTATTTAATGCAATTTTCGTTTAAAGATAATCTCGGTGGGTGTGTTGTGTATGTGTGTGAATGTGTTTATTTAATAGACAGCATATTAAATGGACAAAACAGCCATTAGAAATTAATTTTTGGCCATGTGGCTAAACGCAGGCATTTAGTAATTGAAATAGAACAGCAACAACGAGCAACGAGAGCTAAAACAACAACAACATTACGACTAAAATCAACGCTCTGAATTTTGTATAAATGTGAAATCATGCATCAGTCTTGCCACTTCAAATCCCAGAATGCACTCTATTAAATGCTAAATAAAATCACAGATTTACACACACACATGCACACAGAGAAAGAGGGAGGGAGCGAAAGAGGCAGGGAGAGAGAAAGAGAGTGGGAGTGAGTGCGAGCGAGCTGTAGATTGCGGTTACACTGTAAATTAAATATAAAATGTCCTGCGGACTGTCGCTCTTTATGCATGCGGCTGCCCCCAACGACGACTAAAACAACAACAATTGCAATAAAAAGCAAGAACGTTTCAGACGGGTGTAACCGATGGCGCAAGACTCGTTCACAGTGTATAAGTAGCCAACACATGCATTTTTGTAGACATACAAATATTAAAAACAAAAAAAGTTGCACCTCGGCGGTTTCGAACATTGGATCTAAAGAGTTTAAATAAAACATTTATTTTAAATGCAAAATTTAGGGGACAAACCATGACCCAAATGTCATCAAACATGAAAATCGGTGCAGTTTTGACTAAGTTATGGCCGTTTAAAATATGGATCCGAGAGCTTTACATGTCAACATTTTGGCTTGATTTTTGACAAAAAATTTGATCCCCTCAGAATCAGGTTTTAATGTTGTTTTTAATACTAATTGTGACAACTAAATTTGCATTTATAAATTTAGAAAAAAAATTGTTTTCGAAAATAAGTAAAGTCCCCCTTTACTATGATATTTTATCAAAAAAACCAACAAATTTTATTTTCAATAATGAATATATTTAAAAAGCTGAATCAATCTAGAGGACAAACGATGGAAAAAATGCCATCAAATATGAAAATCAGTTCAGTTGTAACAAAGTTATGGCCGTTTGAAATATGGGGCTATATATATACCTCCATTTTAATGGGTCTGCTAAAGTTTGGGACATATTTAATTTTCGCCATTTGCCAGTTTGCCAGTTGATCTGACGCGGATATATTCGAGTGCATATTCCAATTTTAAGTCACTAGCTTCAAAAAACTGCGTCCATACGGATAGATGGTCATTACACAAACCCAATATACTCTTTTCACTTCGTGAACGACAGTAACAACTACAACAACAACGTTTCCCGTCGACATTGCAACCAAAAGTTTTTGCACATTTTTGAAATGCTTTTTACAAACGAGTGCAGACAGAGAGCTAAGGGCGTAATAGGTGCTGGGATTGGGCGGGATTGGTGGGCTACAACAACAATACCAAAAAAACAAAAGGAAACTTGACAAGTTTAAACATACGCACACACACACACACACACACATAAACAAAAAGAGAGGCACGTATAGGGCCCGGCTTAGTTGTCCCATCAACAATTTCAAGTGCACTTTTGCTTTTCCTTGTTTGTTAGTACACAAAAAAGCCGCACAGGCGGCAAGAAAAACTGATTTATTTTTAGTGTGTTTGATCTTATATTATTTTTTTTTGCATCAATGTCTTGAAATATGTCAGTCTTTAATTTTACTTTATACTTTTTTGTTCAAAAATTCCCAAAATAAAAGGTTAGTAGTAAAGGGAAAGTGAACTTGCATTGAAATTCAAAATTCTACGCAAATTTTGTATATGGAGTATTATTAATTAAGTTAACTACTGCTACTTTTTCGAAAACTTTTAAATGCATATATCTTTACAAATTTTTAACTTTAAGTGCTTGTTCCACAAGGAATCTTTTCCTAATAGATTTCACAAAAATAAAATCTATTTGGAAACTTAGCTACTTTACGAAGAGAACCTAAAAGATGTAATGCAATACTAGATATTGCTGAGATATTATTTCGGACAATTTTTGTGTGGTGGACCAAAACTTGAAAGTATATGCATGTATATGCAATTTGTTTGTGTGCGTCTGATGAAAATAATTGTAGCATACTTTGCAGCAACAATTTAAAAGGCCATGGTCACGTTTACAGCAACTACAACACTCTGCAACTACAACAACAGCGACGACAACGACAACTGGCCGAGAGGGTGGCAGACCTCGACTTTAACGTGATTGCAGCTGCTCTTGAGACGCAACCAGTCGACTGAGCACTGGGGAATATGAAATATAATTTGCTTTGTATAATATGCAAAATGCACTCACTTGTCACAAATTGGCCGGCGTAGCGGCAACAGTAGCACCAGCAGCACCAACAACATCAACAGATGCAATTGTTGAACACACACATTTGGCAAGGGCCAAGAACTGGCTGACATATTGCCAATAGTTTGGCCCGTCAGATTTGGCTGGGATTTGCTTTTACATTGCGTGCATTGAATAAATGAAAGTAAAGAGACTTGTCGAAGGTTCGAGTGGTTGGTGCACATTATTATGCAGACACTGTAACACTGGTCGTAAATCACCTGCGCATCAAAACCGCAGCAGGAGCAGAAACAGAAGCCTTTGAAGTTGCAGAAGGAGCAGTAGCAGCAGCAACGGTAGCAGCAACAACAACTGCGGCTGCAACAAAGGCTACGGCAGTTGCTGTAACAGCAGCAACAACAGCTATAGCACTAATAGTAATTGCAGCAACAACATCAGCATAAGAAGCAATAGCGACAAACACAACAATATTAGCACAGAGAACAAGAACATTCACAACAACAGCAACAGTCTGCTACAGCCTTATCAACAGAGGCAGCAATAACTGAGTAATGGCAGCAGCAATATAAGCAACAACAACACGAGCAGTTGTAGCAGCATCAACAGCATTAGCAAATGAAGCAACAACTATAGGAGCAGTAACTGCAAAAATGGAAGCGATTGGGTAACGGGCTCAACAATAAGAGCACCAGCAACAGCAACAAATCAAAGCAGCAAAATAAACCATGGCATTAGCAACAACACTAGCAGCAATAGCAGCAGCAGTGACAGCAAGAGCAACAACACCAGCATTAGCGGCAAAGAAATAATAGTACTAGCGACAACAGAAGTTGCAGCAGCCACATAAGCAACAACAACATTTGCAGCAAAGATTTGAGCAGAAGTAACAGCAACTTTAATAGAAGTAGCAACAACAAAAGTAACACCAATAGTAAAAGCAGCAACCTCAGAGATAGCAGCAACAGTAATAACAATAGCAGCAGCAGTCAAAAAAGTTAACAGAAATATCCAACACTACAAGAAATAACAGCAATTCTTATAATTACAACAACATCAATAGCAGTCTACAGCACCAACAGCAGGACCAGCAAATAAAAGCAACAACAAAGCAGCAGCAATATTTTTACGTACAACAACAGCAGCATCAGCCAACGCGACAACATTAGCAGTAGCAGCAATAGTAGTAGCCAAAGAAAGCAGCAGCAATTTATAATATTACAACAACAGCAACAAAAAAAGAGCAGCAACAGCGGCAGCACTAGCAACAGCAGCAGCACCACTAGCAACAGGCTTAGTAGCAGCAACACCATCTGCAGCAGCCACAGAAAGAACACCAACTATATGCACTATATGTAACTGTCAGAATAGCGGCAACACTGGCAACGGTCTGAGCAGCAGCAACAACAACAGTTGCAGTCACCAGCATAGCTGCAGCAGCAGCAGCAGCAGCAGCTGTTAATTTGGTGTCTGCTCGGAGTAAAGTTTTAGTCCGGGCCGCAAAACTTGCGGCTAGCACAGCGAAAAGTTCAAGCAAAATGAAGATTTATATGTCTGGCGAGCGGAAGTCATAGACGGCAACTCTATGCATAGTGATAGTGTCCGTACCTCTGTCTGTCCGTCTGTCTGACTGTACCGTTCTCTGATCACGTGTCTCGTTGCAATTTCCGCACCGGATATTTGCTCGGCCTTATGCGGGTAGATGAGGCAAACTAAGTGCCAACTTGGCACTAATTTGTTGCACAAACTTCCAACAATGCCAATGTGCAACACCCACACCCACACACACACACACACATACACCCAGAAGGGAGGACTCGTCTCATTATTGAAAGCGATTTTAATGGCATTCGAAATGCAGCTCGAACTTTGGAAATGCGAACTCATAAGTTGCCCGCTTGATGTGTTGCTGCATTTATGATGTACACACAGTCACACACACACAGCTCACACCATAACTTGTCTGGCAGTCTTGCAGTCTGGCAATCTGGCAGTCTGGCAGCTTATGTTTGTGTTAATGAACAGTTGCCAGCACGGCAGCAACTGGAGCTGGCTGTCTAGCATATGTCTGAGCTCTGTGTCCATTACGTAGTAAATTATTGTGTGTACGTTCACATACCCATGCCCAGCTGTCAATTTGCGGCCTGGCCAGACGGCCGGACAGCCAAATGGACAATAGCCGTCAACTGTTCCCTTAGCTCCTGACTTTTGACAGTCGTTTGCTTGTTTTGGCCCATTTTAATTACATTTCGCAGACCCCATCTCTATGTAAATTGAGTATTTGTAATTTTTTTGGCTCTATCTCTTTTCATTTTTAAAGCTGGCAGTATTTAAAAAATGCCGCAGCTTTTTGTCTTAAATGCGCACATAAATACTCTTATCTATTTGCTGAGTTGAGCTGCATTTTCGTAGTGGGGCCAAAGCTCACAGTTTACCTTCTAAAAATTTCCACGTCAGTTAACTAACGAGGCTTTTAAAACACACACAAACACACACACAGGCGAATGCCTGGGAATTCACACACACTCGCACACTCACAGCTGGCATATGAATACTCGCAAGCTGGCAACAAAGTCTGCTTTTGAGCTAATGCGCATCTGATAAGCAGTTGTATACTTAAAAATGCCATAGACAAACATTTTTCTTAATTATAAACAGATTGCAATGAAGTGTGTTGAATTCGCTTTAAAAAGCTTTTAAGTTTATAGAAACGTGTGCGTTAGTGTTTAATGACACCAGCTTCAAGAGAAGATGATATAAGATTGTTACAAAAGATACAAAGATATAAAAAGTAATCAATCTTGAAGAAGATCGTAGATGAGTGGAAAATTACTCTTCTGGTAGATGAGTTTACTGACCATAGCCCAATTCCACTATTAACATTTCTCACATTTTTTGCAAATATTAAAAATGTACAATATGCAAAGTATGTTGTCTCTACGTTGACCCATAAAAACTACATATATTGCATATCATACATATTCAACATATGCAAAATCTTGTCCCAAGTACTCATGTGTTTTTGCGATGAATTATTGAATTTCTTCTCGATGTTATGAAAAATATAAAAGTACCATGGAACAGCGAATTCTACAAATATAATTAGAAATACTAATCATCTCACAATTTTTAATATGAGACCGTATTATTTGACTTGTTTATTACAATTTATGGCACTTAGGTTGCTCAAGTCATTTTTATATTCTGTAATAAACCCATCAAACTCTTCTTCCCAGTCAATGTATTTTAATGTTTTTGTTCAAGCTACTGAACAACACATACAACGCATATATAATATCTTCCTTTCATCGAGTAAAAACTTTGTTAACATGTTTGTTGCTGCTGAAAGCCCACTTAGCTAATCGACTTTTCATTTCGCAGCTAGTATCATTATTTCTTCATCAAGTCTATAACCACAAGCAACCACTTACAATTACGGTCACATCGATATAATCAGCCGGGGGAACACAATGTTTTCGGTTTATGGCACATACGTACACTAAGAACACCTATATATGTTTGTGTATTTGGGCACAATCTAATAAAAGCTTTTGCGACATTTGATGATACGCAAAAAAGGATTTGAAATTTAATGAATTTTTGTTTTTACGCACGCTTGCGTGCCACATAAAAGACGAAGACGTTTGTCTCATTTGTTACGAGGGGGGATGCCTGCGTTTATTTTGATGTGCGGTGGCAAAAGGCGTGAAATACGCCCACGCCCACAGAGACACACACACTCACACATACACACAGACACCCAAGCACTTTGCATAAAATGTCATGTTGGCGAAAGCCCAAAAAGGTTTTATGTCAAATTGAAAGACGACAGAGCAACTAAAACTTGCTGTGTGTGTGTGCGTGCGTGTGTGTGTGCGTGTGTGTATGGGGAGAACTCAAAATGCATGACTCGTCATGGCATCAGGAATCAGGCTCTAAATAATTTAGCAACTGGGCGGACAATAAAATTCGAACCGAAATGTCATACGCATGCATTTGCATATGATTTACCAGGAAAAGGGAATGCAATTCCATGTCCCTACCCTTGTTGTTGCTATACTGGTCGTTGTTGTTGTTGCATGGCTGTAAACTCGCAGTGCAAATGCCAGATGAAATTGATGCCAGCGGCAAATCAGCAGCTACAACTGTACAACTCTCTAACGCTCGCGCTGTCTCGCTCTGCGATAAATTCACAATATAATTGTGTATATTGTGTCTGTTGTGGGGTCCACATATATATATTTATATATATTCTAGGCACATATATCTTGTCGTATTTTGCGCAATTTGCATGACCAAATTGCGACTTATTTGCGCAAATTGCATATTGCGTACTTTTGTCAACATTAATTTGTTTAGAAATTAAATTTGATGATTCGACAAATTTGCTCGCACTGCGCTATTGTTATGCACTTAAAGCACTGGCATAAATGTTCATTAGCCTGGCCAAATCGGATGCAGTTACAGCCAAAAGGCAAATTGTATGGAAAACTGTAAACATAATTTCATTAGTGTTAAGCCACACACAATGCACACACAATGCTTACAAGTGCTCTTGCTGTGCGTGTGTGTGCTGGTTCAGGTAACTAATGAGTTCCAGATCGAGCAGCATAAATAATTCTAAACGACTGCTTACAGCTTCAGCAATTTGCCCATAATATGTTGATTAAAATTGTAATTGAAAAATTTGAGTACTTGTGTTTCAATTGTTTTTAATTATTTATCTAAGCTTCGAAAATATATTGAAATTGCTTCCTTATTGTTTATTAAAAATGTTTTTTTTATGGACAGGAATTAAATATAATAATTTAATATATCAATAAACAATGTGTAAATAAGTGAATCGCTTAAAAGTATGTTATACAAATTAAAAAGCGGCAAATACTAAGAGAGCTGGCTGATAATATTTGCAATTTAAGTAAAGACATTTATTAGAAATTTGAAAATAAATGAAAAAACAGATGTCGTAGTCTAATGTGTGAATAGTCTATAAAATTGCATATGCACAAATATATTCGAAAATCTCTTGATTATCTCTTGATTTTCGCACCCAACTCCATTTTGTTGCTAGCATGCTCTCAAAAGCGTTTGCGTAATTGACACCCAATCATGCACACAAACACAGTCTCTCTCTCCGATATGAGTATGGTATTATGGCCAATATGCGGGGTTAACTAGACAACATTTTCGTCCCAGGGGCTGCAGCAACTGCAGCAGTGTGGCACAACACAAACAAAATTCCAGTGTGTCTGCATATTTGAGACTTTGATCATTTGAAACGTTGTCTGCCAGACAGCAGAAAAATGCATGCGCCAAACAGTTTGGGGCACCCAACTGCCCCAACATATCGTATGCTAATGCCAAACGCCCACAATTCCCACATAGCCCGTTATTATATGGCTATTCAGCCACCCCGTATTTAGCTTCAACTTTTGCCTCAGCTTCTCAACAATCTAATCATCAGCAGCATCGATTGTCCACGTTCTCCACGTTCGTGTCTGCCATGTCCAGTGCAACATATTGACCAACGCTTTGGGTTTGCTTTACTCACTCTCTGTTGTTCTTCTCGCTTTTCTGCTTATCTTCTCCACTTCTCCTTTTTTTTTGTCAGTTTTGATAAATTTATGCACATTATTTGTTCTGCCGCATGTCGCGTTGATTTTTGCGCAATCCTTTTGCACACTTTTCATATGTCATTTGCATGCAAAACTTACTTGGTAACCAGCTTCGAGCTACGACGGGGTATTTACAGCTTCAGTTTTTGAAGTTATCTTTGAGCTATATATCCATACAAAAGTATCTGGGAGATACAGATGTATTTATGAATTAAAAAAGAATTTCTGAGATTCAAAGTGAACTATAAGAAAGAGTCTTCAAGATACAAAATGATAAAATAGTATCTTTAACTGTGATACAAATATAAATACTAAAATTATAGCTAAAGTGAAAAATTTTATGTAAGATATGAAAGTATCCTTAAGATAAAAGGTATCTGTAAGACCCCAAAGCATTTTTAGTACTAAAAGTATATCTGAAACGCAGAATTAAATGTAAGACATATAAATATTTACGATGCAAAAGTAACTTTAAAATAAAAATGTATCTGCGAAACACAAAACTATCTGAGGGATACTTACAGAGCATAATGAGTTTGATCCCTTGTTTTTGGTTGCTTTTATTTTTGCAGTGTTGTTGAAATGTTGTTCGGTTTCGGTCGCTTGGCTTTGGTTTTGGTTTTGTTGTGCACTTTGTGGCTTGTGCATGTCCCTTAACTGCATTTGACTTTGGGCATTGTTGGCCAATGCTTACAGCAACCTAGAGTGCCCCTCAGCCAGGGTGTCGTTGAATACGAGCTGGACCAAGTGTTGCCAGTCCAAAAACAAAAGCAAAGCCTCTGCGGCTCGTGTCCAGCTGGGTTAAGCTCAGACTCTGAGAGAGTGCTCCTGTGCCCCTTCCATTTGCAGCTTGTGCCAATATTCAACATTTCTAATAACAATTTTTTGGTGTGACAATCAAGTGAGTTTGTGTGTACGTGTGTCTTATGTTGGCTGTATCGCATACGCATGCTGGTAAAAAATTTGCATATTTGATTATTTTATATGGCATTTGAAAAGCAATTTATATTCATGAATTTGCAAATTAGCAAACGTGCGATGGCCTCATCAAAGTTTAATCATTAAATTTAAATTGCCTTCTTTTTTTTTACAATTTTTAAAGCTGCATGCCACCAGGGGCTGTGTAAGTGCGAGCATCAATTATACTGTTCGACATCATCAAGCGGCAATTTGTGTGTTTGTTCGCTGGCAGCGGCAAACTTGACTCCGCTCTTCTCGTTCGCTCGGCATTGTCTTGCTGCAATTGTTCAAAAGAATTTCTCGATAATTGTTGCAAATTTTTTGGCAGTTTATGCGGCAAGTTGCGAAGGCAAAGTTGTGCCACGCGTGTGTCAATTGTGCAACAGCTGCGGGCCAAGTTAAACAAATAATAAAGTTTCTAATTATAAGCAATGCCGACAAAGTTGGGTTTCAGTTCCTTTCGGCCACACCCACTTGATGGCAATCAACTTGAGAGATGACTTCTCGCAGAGTTCGCACAGCACAGAGTTGCAACAGAATGAATGTGCGCTCTGTGGCAACTTCGAGCAGTGCGTGCGTGCCGTGCTTGCCTCAAGCGTGTGCGTGGGCAACTTTATCTTGTGTGTGTGTCTGAGTGTGTGGAAGTCAATGAAATTAATGCTAGCAGGCACAAACCGGGCCAAGAGTGGCCCGAGCGCAGCCAAGTCAAACCGGAAGTGCTAGTACGAGCATCCTTGTCTTTTTGACATTTACATTTGACACCCGTACCGCCCCCCCCCCACCCATCCTCCCAACGACCCTCACCTTCCTGACGTAGAAAGTTGTGCGTTAAAAGTTATTGGTTTCGCCTGCTGCTGATAATCAAAAAGGCGGAAACTCAAATAATTTGCGGCAGCTCATAAAAGTGTTGTCTGCGAAATTCTACTGGCCATTTCCTTTGGCCAAGTTTATAACAAGCCCCGAAGTTGCCGAAAATAATACGACCAGGCAAAACCAAGCCCGGATATAATGAAAACCACTTGGATAATAATGATATTCTGATCAGTTCTTTCGATGAGTTCTTTAATAATTTTAAAACCATTATATTGGCTGGCTACAGATACTACTGAATTTTTGTTCCCTTAAGAATCTGAAAATCTCACATCTGAATTTGCATTTCTCGTTTTCTAGCTTGTTAATTTTACTTTTTTTTCACTATTTTGACATTTTCATTTGCATTTTTGCACAAGCTTTTTCATTTTATTTCAGGGTTTTCTGATAGTATTTCATCTTTGTTTTTTATGATTATTTTGAGCCATTTCTCCCACTTTACTTTCCATTTTGCCATTGCCATCGCCTTATCCTCGTCGGGAAGAGCGCTATATTTGATGGAGTTCTTAGAGACACGCTTGAGGAACTTCAAGTCCGTATTCATGGGCTGGAATATAAATATCATTAGTTCGATAATTATTGGGTAGATCGTGTGGCTGGCTAACCGCAATTCCCAGAAAGACCATATAGAAGTCATGGGATAGAGGGGAAGTGCGCCAAAACGATGGATTCCCCGATGAGATAATTAAGGGTATATTGTTTGCAATCAAGGTGGCAGCTGGATGATTGCGATAGTCGGCTCCCAGTTGCAGCACCTGATTGCACACCGGGCAAACCTCAATCGCAATGCCCAGCTTCTTCACCAGCTCCATCACCAACGGATGCTTGTTCAAGGCGTAGGCGTGGCCAATGCGCCTGGCGCCCAGCAGCACGGCATCGATGAGATTCTCGTCGACGTGTGTGCCATACCAATTGGTCTGGCCGGCATGTAGATAGAAGTTTATATTGGAGGGCAGCTTTTGCAGTTCACTGAAAAATTTGACCAGCGGATAGCCCAGCTCCTCCTGGCCAATCAGATCGAAGCCGACGACCAATTTGGGGTACTCTTTCTGTAAACGATAAGTTGAGAGATTAACTGGGCATAGTCTAGACACGATGGGCTCTACGCACGCTTAGTTCGTCGCACAGTTTAACATAGTTGTCCATCTCATCGTTTGTGGCGTGCCGCACCGGCGAATAGATAAGTCGCGCGTCTATGAAGTCTGGATAGTCTTCCTTGAAGCACTTCACTTGGTCCTGGAGGACAGCAACAGTCTCTTTCACTTGCATCTTAGCGCCGTCCAGGGCGATTAATCGCCGCAACTTCGAACGTATTTCGATATACTGAGCCCCATCCTCGTAGAACTCCTTGAGCGCATTGTAAACGAACTGGCCCCAGACGGGCTTATATACGAGCAGTCCGTCGATCAGATTGTACACTTCTCTCAGATGGTCCCAAGCGGCCGAAATAGTTCGCGTCTTCGCATAGGGGTACATGCTAAAGGCCGTTCTCAGATTATTGTTGACCAGCTCCTCGCCCTGCATCTCACGCAGTTGCTCCATGAGCTGCCACTCGCCGCCCTCGATCTTGATATCGGTGGGTTGCTTCTCTGCGAAACGAAATTTTTTAGCTTGGTGCCATTTTCGGTGGTGCACACCCACAGATGCTTCTCGTATGTGATCTTGACCAGGAAGTCGGTGCTGCACATGGACCTGTCGTGCGCCATCAGCGCCCCGCCCTTCGGCATTTTGGACAGTAGAAAGAATAGTGGCGAGCGCTTGATATCGGTCAGCCGCCTAAAGATGTGATAGCCCGGCACAAACTGACTGGGATCACTGATGCCCTTCTGGTACTCGGCCATCTTGAGGCACATGATTATGTGGTTAACCTCGATCTCGTTGTTCGTCAGCTCGATGTCATTGCCCAAAGTGCCGAACCTCTCGAGCGTAATAACCAGTTCGCGCAGTTTCTTATAATCCTCCGGGGTGCTTTTCCGCAGGTTGCTCTGCCCAATTAGTTGGGTGAGTGCATTCCCCGACAAATACCGCCGCAATTGCCCGTAACATCGAGTACCCAGAATCATATTTTAACTGTAAAAATTTTGTTATCTTAAATTAAGAATGTTAGCTCCATGATGGCCGATTACAAATTTATTTTGAAATAATAACGAACAAAAAATAAAAATAGTTAAAGTTGTTTTCGGAGTATGTGAATTTTTAATAAAAAACAGTAAAATATCGAAATTGGTCTAAAGGATTAGTGTTATCATAAAGCACTAACCGTCTCTAACTTAAACCAAATTTAACTTGAAGCCTAAGGTTTCTTTTCTGTTATTCAAGTTACTAAAGATAAGTATTAATATTCACACAAAAGTCGAAGACCTAACAGGTGAAGGATATATAATTTTACATAATCTTGGCAAAAAGAAGGCAAAAATGAAGTCATTACGAGTATTAGCCGCATTAGTTGTTGCCTGCTTTTTAATGGACTGGCAAAAATTTAAAACGGAGTCAGCTCGCAAGTCTCATAAAACCCAACCCAAGCTGAAACCACTTAAATGTAGATGTGTATGTGTGTATATAGAGCACACTTTGCTTACAGTTGTCACGTACTTGAACTTTGTTTGTTTTCAGGGCAAGCTCCTGTCAAGGTGATCTTCTGTTCAAACCCACGCACACACACACATACATGCGCTGCTAATGCCAAGGGCCATGCACACACATATTCTGATTTATTTGCTGCTTACAAGATTTTGCTTAAGTGTTTTTTAGCAGCATTACGTTACTTACTCCCAACCATACGCCCCTGCCCCGCCCACTGCCCCGCTGACTAACTCCGTACAAGTAGCATTCCAAACGGAGCCCGTTACAATTGCCCAGGGCCATGAAAGTTTTCAAGTGTTAACGAGTTTTGTTGCACACATGTGTCGATTGCATACGTAGTGCACTTCACTTGAAAACTTGCACGACATTTAAGCAACAACAGCAACTACAACAAGTGGCAAACTGATATGCTGCCCTGCTTCGTTGCCAGAGCATAGAATTTGATTTTGTACAAAAACAATTTGCATCTTAATTGCGCACCAAGCAAAGGAGAAAGATACAAACAGCTTAGTCAGTAAAATACTTCTATAAAACCTCCTGTACTTCTTAGGTAAGAATTAAGATTGATAAAAAGAAATGAGCAGAGAGACAGACAAAGAGAAAAAGTAAGTTTCCTAATTGACATAAACTTTAAGGTAAACGAGTTCTTGATAAAAAAAGGAAACTTCGAAGTTTGTTTTGATATTTCCTTGCATATTTTTAATCGATAACATTGTTAATAAAACTTAGCACTTAAGCATAAACTCTGGAGAGAAAACGTTTTGAATTCGCGTAATTATAATTGAAATTTAATAACTTATAAAAATAGTACTTTAAAAACTGCTCTCCAATCATATTGTTTACTTTTAAATATATAAATTTGTAGCTGTTTTATCTTAGGGAAAAAAACACATTCCTCAAATATTTAAATTTCATTAGTTTTATCAAATTGATTTCACATTTCTGGCTAACGTACATGTTTTGTGTGCTACCATCTCGAAATCCCTGGCTGGTTTCGGTCTCAGCTTGCAGCTCTGTTGTGCCCTCTACACACACAGGCGCATAGCATCCATAGAAGCCATCTCCGCTTTTTTGTCTGTTACAAATTATGCTCATATAAATTTTTATAAAACATTTCTGGCGTTGCCATTTTATTTTATGTTTCTTTTTGTTACAACTGCGTCTCATACACTCACTTACACCCGCACACTTAACACACACACACACACGCATACATATTCACCAACTGCCTTACATTTGGCAGCGCACAAAAGTAGGCAACAAAATGTGCGCGAGGCGAAACGAGTTTTGTGTCTGCAGCAAAAATGAAGAGCAATTCACACTTGAAAAGTTTCAACATGCGTTTTTAAGTCGCACACAAAGACGACCCAACTATTTCATACATATATAATATTTTCTTTTCCTTTTTTTAATTTTAGATATGCTTTCAGCTTTAACCCTTAAAGGAATGGAATTTCTCTTTCAAAACCAGTGTTAAAATACTTCTATGCCGTAATTTTTCAAAGGAAAGGTAAGTGCCAAAATTTTCAAAGGCTTGTAGGCAAACAGATCTCAATATTTTATAATTTTAATTATTATTATATCATAATAAAAATACATTTGACATTGACTTGTCATTTATTTTATAAAAATAATTATTTTATTTACTAATTATAATTGGTATGTTGACAAATTTTTTTATAGTTTGTTAAGGTTATTTTAAAAATATAACAATCGAGATATATTATTGAATGCTGTTAAAAGTTAAGAATATTTTCATATGTCAATGAGAAAAAAAATCGATTTAGTTTTAACAAAGTTTTGAGTTGAAGGAATTAAGCAGACCATTGATGATCAAAGATGTCGGCTTTCCGTGTGCACAGCTTTATAATGTCTTTTACTTATTAAGCAGATTAAAATTGGTTTATGTTGTCAAAAATGGGTGAATGCTTTTAAGAAGTGTGTTAAATATTGTAACATGTATATGGAAAATGTATATATCATAAATGGTTATTCTTTTGGGGGATTGGCAACCTTGTATAACATGTGCGTATTGCTTCGGTTCATTATTGCGCATTTTGGCGTGTTAATGTGTGTGAATATGAAGGCTGTTGGCTGCCCCTAAAAACAGCTGCAAAACCCTGACGCCCATTGCCATTTGTGCGTGCATAATGTTAGGTCGGAGACGATGCTCCATAAAAAGGGTTCGCACTTTAGAATTTGTTGGTCTGTGTGTGTGTGTTTGAGAGTGCTCGCATGTGCATGTTTATGTTTATGTCAGTTTATTGTGGCACTTTGGATGCCAGTTTTGCCAGTTTATTTTGTCGTACGGGGGCAAGCTAACTAATTTAATATGCATAAATGCTAGCACATGTTTCATAAATGGCATTTTAAAGCCGCACGAAATGGGTTTATTATGTAGGCTACCCGCTTACCACATTTCGTATACAATATGAATTTCTATTAATGCTTTTTATTCTGACTTTGCCGGGCTTAACAACTGTCTGGGTGTGTGCGAGTGTGAGTGTAGCTTTCTGTTGTATTACAGCAACATATAACTTCCGCACATGCACATACACATGTTAACACACACCCATACAGACACACTAAAATATTTGCATGCAAAAGCAAAAGAGAAAGCTCCAAAAAAAACTGTTGCATTCTTTTGTGCGCACTCAAAAATCTCTCTCCCAGCTTCACACAATGAACTCGCTTTTAATGTCATAATTAAACAGAACACAACGCCATGGCAATTGTCAAACTGCTGCAGATAAGCCCAAGTTCCGCCTGCCCATTTCCACTCACCCTCCTATAACACTCGTGACGTCTGTTGGCTAAAATGAGCGACAGTTAGACGCGCCGCAGCCAACAGCTGTTTAAACTCTTTAGCGCACAATGTGTGCACTACCCACAGGCGATGCCACCTTCTGCTCTCCCCTCGCTGGTTTTATGGTGCCAGCTTAACTGGAAACAATGGCACGCCCCCGCCCACCCATCCCAGCTGCCCCCTGCCGCTGCCCTGATGTCTACTTGTTAAGCTTGCGGCTGGCATTTTTATCTGCCTGTTGTCTTTGTCTTTGCCGCATTGTCATTGTCACAATGGACAAAAATTTGTGCTTACACACACACACACATTGGCACATCCACACTGTTTGATTACAAATTTTTGCGTTTTATCAAATTGATTTGTCTACAGGCAGCACGTAGACAGCTCCCCCCACCTGCGCTAGAAACCAATTTACATTTTGACGCGTTTGGCGTTTGAATTGCGCGGCACGTTTGTTGCCTATTTGAATTACGAGTATGTCAATAGAATTGTACGCGTTTTGCCAGCGTCTTCCGTTTTGGCCATCTCAAATAAATGTCAATAAACATCGCAGCCACTTATGACAGCCAAATGCTTTAAGGCACCAAAATAACTCGAGTGCTGAGAGATATTTTGAGTTATCTCAACAAATTTTGACATATTGTGCTTGGTGGTTTTATTGATTGGAATGCCAAAAATATTCTATTATTCAAATTTATGTAATTTCAGTTTGATTGGAAATTAATTGTAGGTATTTTAGTATTTGATATGTTTAAATTTGGTCAACTTGAAAGATTTGCTATTAATTTAAGTCATTTTAAACTGCCTGTTTTCAAGAGGCCTTAGTTTTGTTTAATAGCTTTTAGAATTATGAAGAAACAATGTTCGACATTTTTAAAATATTTACAAAATATCCAACAAAATTCGCACTTTTAATTTAAATTCAAACTTATCAGACAGAGACAAATGATTATTCTAAACCTAAATTTCCTTCTTTAAAGTTTTCCCTTAACGCTTGATTGCATTCCACATTTTATATTTGTAGTATTTTTTATTTATTATAAAGTTAGAAGAAAACTAAAGCCTAAGTAAAAGTTTTAGCACTGCCTGTTCTGTATTTCGGCTTCGGGTGAATTATTTAGTTTTTAGCTAAAATATATAAAAAAAATTTATTTAAATTTAAAATTTTTATTGTGTCATATTTTCGTTTAACTTTCGCATTTTATTTCATTTCCTTCATCTTGGAAGCTTTTTAATTTTTTTTCTTTAAATATCAATTTTTTCTATTTAAGCCTTACGAATTTTACATACAACACTTCTAAAAGTGTTCCCCTACCACATATTCATTAAATGAACCCGTCTATCACAGCTGCGTAAATGTACTCAACATGGCTAAGAACCCCCACGGCCGTCACTAACAATTTATGGCAATGGCTGCATTTGTTCAACTGTTGGCAACATGTTTACAGCACTTGGGCGGGGGCTGTTTTTAAACAATATGGCTGCAATTCCAGTGGCCATATAGCAAGCAATAAAAGAAATTATAAAATAATATTAACAATCTAGCAACAACGATGCCCAAGCTGGCAGGCATTTAGTGCCGGACCTCCAACCAGACTCAACAAAGTGTATAAACTGTATTCAGTGTGTAAAAAAAATAAACAAAATAAAATAAAATAAAAGAAGAAAAGAAAGTGGCATTTTACGTTTATGGTTATGTGGGTGCCGTTCGCCGGATGTTGGAGACTGCGACCTGGACCTGGAGCTGGAGCTGGAGTTGGAGCTGCAAGCGAGCTTAAAGGCTAAACTGCCAACTGCAAACTGCAAATAGCAACAAATGGCTAACGGCTGGCAGGTAATAAAAGCAAAGACCACGACTGCATTTAAAGTGCAGCCGTAATTAAGACCCCCTCCCCACCAACTAATTGCATGGCAACTGAGTTGACTCTCCGCAACGCTCATAATATCACTTTTTGGTTTGTACTTTTTTACTAGTCTAAAGTGGAGTATGCAAAATGTTAAATGTACTCTATAAAACTTTGTTTTCAGCTGGGTCAGTAGTTCAGAAAGTTGCAGTAACCATTTTAAATATATATTACTTGTGAAATATTCGCGATTAAAATAATGAAAAACTTTGGAGTGACAGTATTTTAGTAAGCTATGGATAATGCAATAAAATGTGACAAATTTTTGCATACTTAAATAACATTTCCGTAGATTTATAATCAGCTCATGAATCCGTATACTTTTCATATGCACCTACTTTTTAAATGGACATTTACACATATGCGATTACTAGGCAGGCGGGTGGTGCTCTCTAGATTCTCGCCTCTCGCCCCAACGCTGTCATAAAGCCTTATTTTGTTTAGATGCTGACTCATGTGACACACAACAGAGCCCGGTTGGCCCGGCAGCCGCAAATAGATGGGCGAAACAGCCAGGCGAACATGCATAAAAAACTTTTATAATAAAATTATTTGTTTGGGGCGCCCGAAATAGACAAGTTTTCCAGCCATACATTTCATTTGTGCGAAATGTCACTCTGGGGCATACTTTTGAGCAGCCAAACAACCGAACAACCGAACAACTCAACAACTGCACAACATGGAGGACCACACAGCAGCAGTACCAGCAACAACAACAAGGACAAATGTTTGGCAAATACGCAGGCGAGCTCCAGGATTCTCCATGTCAATGCCAAGTCACTGGCAATTAAACATGGCCGAGGCAACTGTGTGTGTGTGTGTGTGCAGCAGGCTAAACATTTGCATTTGAATAAAAACAACAACTGAAAAAAGAAAATTGAAATAAAAATGCAATGCATTTCTGTTGGCGCTTTTCATTAGCCCAGCTCCCAGCTGCTGTCTGGCACCCAAAGTGACTTTCAATGTAAACGTCAGCGCTTTGTGCTGTCGACATTTGTGCACCCAGACGACAACGACGACGCTGGCAACAATTTACGATAAACATCTCGGCGGCATGCAAATCCCTTTTAGGAACGCCACCAGGCGCAGGAGAGCACTTCAGCTTTCTCGAGCCGCGGGCCACAAAGCGATGTAAAAAGTAGCTGCGAGACGACATCCTATTGGATTTAAGTGGCAACTCGGAATTAGCCAACACTGCCAGCATTAACATCAACTTAAAATTGCACTCGAGTCGATGTTGGAGCCAAACATAATAAGCAAAGAACAAATTAAATCAACAATCAAAGCGGAAAATAAATAATACCTCCGAGTATCTCTTCTGCGTATGCATTATGAGCAAAGACGCTCATTAAGAGCCATGCTACATTTTATGTAACCACAGGATAAAAGTTACAAGCTAGTAACTGGAAGGTACGCTCTACAACCCGTATTACATTACATTAAAGAAAAAGGCAAAAGTATTTATAAAAAATTGTACCAATATTGGAAAATTTATTTTAATGAAATACAAATTATAATTTAGTAAAATTAATAAAAATTTGTTGAAAGCTCGAGTATGAGTTTTGCTTTCAATGTTTTTCAAATGGTGTTTTTTTTTGTTAAAGAATTTTGATTTCATTCATTGTTTGCATAGTTTGTCCATAAAGAGCCAAGGCTCAGAGTGTAATATAATTGAGAAATGGTCCCAAAAACAATAGTCAGATGTAAAATTTGACCTGTTGACTGAGGATTAGTATTTTCGCGTCTATTTCAAAATGGAGGAGAACTCACCAGCAAGATGTATGGTAATTAACGCTTGGTCCGATAAAAGTGCCAGACATCGCAGAGACTAGGCTTTTGATCACACTCGCAGGCGGCGATTGGCGGTTGGAGCGGAAACTTTTTGCACTCTGAGAAGGAGAGGTACGGCGTCTCCCGCTTCCGGCAGCACGAGGGTGGGCGACCCGGTGGGCAGCGGCCACCATCCGTTTTGGTAGATCGACAGGTAACGCTGCGCATCTTGCAACACGGCCAGGGCATTGTGGTTGGCTTAAAGAGTCTGGGCGGCGGTGCTCGTGGACTTTTTGGCAGCTCACAATCTTCTGGCTCGCAGGCCGTACACACTTGGCCCCTAAACTCTTTCGGATCACGACGCTCCCGTTCCGGATAGATTTTACGCATTTTTTGCTTGCGACGCGGCACCGGCTTGAACTCGCACCAGGTTCTCTGATAGCTGCTAGCCAACTTGTCCGACGGCGAATAGGCCTTAACATCGAGTGGGATGGCGCATGGCACCGGCAAACATGGATCCGGCTTTATTTCCTGGTAGGCCAAACACTTGTACTCCGACCGTCGCAGCCTCAAATAGCAGGACGTCTTTGGCTTATAGCCGAACCGCGACTGCATCAGTCTTTGCTTGACCATCTCGTCGGACTTGGTGATCCGGCCGTATTTTTTACTCGAGTACCAAAGCATGGGCTCTAAAAATATCGCAGCGCAGCGCTTTTGCTTCAGGAGTGGTAAGCAACAGCGTAATTTATGCATATTTCCAAAATAAAATTTTATTTAGATTTGCCAAAATACAGAATTTTAAAGGCCGAATAAAACCCAACTGAACAATTCACAAGTATGTCAACCTCTGAGCCGAACTGAACAATTCAACAGTGAGTGAAGTTTATTGAAAAGCCTAAATTGTCGAAATCCGAATGCTTTATACAACTGTTGAGCAAGTAAGATTTTTGTTTTGTTTTTTTGTTAGAAACTTTCATTAGCCACCGATACGCCATGTACTACTATAAATAATGCAATATAATTTCAAGAGAGCTCATTATATATTTGTAAATTTTTATAATATTTGTACAAGTATTATAAATACAGATATATGAAAATTTAAATGTATCTACTTAAATTTGGTTACAAGATTCTGAAATCTGATTCTGAATTTCGAAGCATAAATTAGAACAGAGATCAAAAGTTTATATGATTTAGCAATACGGAACGCCAGTCTGGTTTCTTTGGGTCCTTCTCTGGCTTAGCCGGAATGGCGATTCCTGAAGAGTCGCCACATTTCGCATATGGAGATCGGTTTGCCGCACTCGTTCAATGGCGCTGCATTTGCTGCCAAACTTTGGCACTCGGAGTAGCTGGGGTAACGTGTACGCGGACGAGGGCCGGTGGCCTGTGTCTTCGGCCTAATCTTGCAGCGGGTATTGACCCTAGTCTTTGGACACTCACACAGCGGAAACTTAATGCAGCGCAAATCGGATGTAGCCGGCGCCGGGGTGAGGGGCCTACACTTGAGGGGCTTCATTGTACGACACTTCTTGACGCGTACTTTCGGACAGTACGGTGAAGACTTATCGCGACGCTTAATCTCTGGGGGCAATCTCTCGCCCATACAGCGCCTTGGTTTCTTCTTCACCAGCACACAGTCCACCCAGTTGACCTGGAAGTCGCGATCGAGACTCTTGCTCGGCTTGTACATTCGCGTGTCGAGTCGCCCAATATTGAAGCACTGATCCATGCACTTCGGCTTGTAGGGTATGTTGCACCGCGGATAGCCCAGCTGGGGCCGGGCCCTCAATTCGGCATCCGTTTTACAGGGCCACGGCTGCTGATAAGCGGTCGGCTTTATTTTCACCTCCATTCTGCACGTCTCCTTCTTTTCCTTCGGAATCTTGCAGCTCTTGAAGTGGCTCAGACGGCGGTCGCGGATAGCCTGTTGGCCCGCTGTCAGCAAACCCTTCCAGTAGCGAGCTAAATTTTTATAACACATATTCAAATCTAAAATCTAAAAAAAAGAAGTTAATTTGGAATTAGTACATAACTTCTAGACGGAGACTGAGAAATTAATGATTATCTCCAGTGAAAATCCAGTTATATATAAGGCTTTGTGACAGGTTTTTACACGCTAGCTGAAAAGTGTCAAACATACCAGTAAATTAGATTTTATATTATATTTTTATTTTTTATTATATATTTGTATACATTAATGAAAAATTAAAATATAAAATTTAAATGGGAAAATTTATAAGCAAAGAAAAAATTGCAATTCTGCAAATCGAAATCCAATAATTGCAATCTGCGAAAGGTTTAAAATAGTTATTTATTTTAGTTCAGCTAACATTGTCAAAGTCAAAAGCAAAAAGTTTATTTCACTGGAGAGCTTTTGCTACGCTAGTTGAAAAGGTTTAAAAAAAATGTAAAAATTGCGTTTAGAAAAAAATAACAGTAAATTAAATTATTTTTATTTTTCATAAAATATTTTGTCCCAATTTTTATATATTTTAAAATGGCAAATTTATAAACAAATTAAAAGGGCAATGCTGCAAATCGAAATTAAATAATTGCAATAATCGAAATTACAACACGAGAAAGGTTCAAAGTAGTTATTTATTTTTATGCAGCTAAGCACAACATTGCCAAAGTCAATATATCAATATATCAAATTGGGCAGGCAAAAAGTTTCTTTCGCAGGAGAGCTCTCGGCTGAAATGCAACCAAATTTCCTTTGGCTACTTTTTCCGCGAATGCTTGTGTTACTGTAACTGCCACAAATGGTTTTTTCATGTTTAATTTGTTAACCGTTAACTTTATTAGCCGAAAGCTCTTTGCAAAGAAAGCGAATTGAATTCTCGCTTTAATGGCAGCTGCTAAGCCGCTCGAAGGCTCGACGCAACAATAAAACACAAAAACAAACAAATAAAAAAAATTCAAATCAAGTAAAAAGTAGACATAAAAGTGTTCTGGCCCTGCGGAACAAGCTCATGCATTTTTTTGGCTTGCTCCGCACGTCGAAAAACAAAAAAAAAGAGCCAAACAAAAACAGCGGGTAAAAAGTTAAAAAATCCAATAAGTATACGCCACGTTGTGCGCGCTGCTTGGACAGCTAACGGGCACGGCCAGTTTTCGGTTTTACACCCCCATACCATAAAGTCCCCCCCCACCCTATAGCCCCTTTCCTCATGCGAGATATGCATGAGTGCAGGGCCATAAAATTGGGTCAATTGCTGTTAACAATTTGGCGGCGCAATCTTTTGGCCGTTTCGATTTCAAGGCAGCTGCCCAGGGCCCAATTGGACATGCGAAAATAAAAGCGCACAACCGAAATTCCAGCTTCTGCGAAAAAAAACTGCCGTTGTGAAAAAACAATTTCGCATAGAGTTGCTGCGAAAACAGGAAATCGAGCACTTGGCCCGGAATGCCGCTGCGGGGCGGGAGACTTACGGCCGGGGGGCACAAAATGCCCACTCACTAATTAATTAGTGCGTTTTGTTTATTGTTTGCTATTGAAACTTTTGGCCGGGTTGCCAAAGCTCAGCTTTTTGCTGCTGGCCCTGTACTTTAACTCTGAAGGACTTGCGCCAAAATTGTGAATTAACTTTTGAATGCATTTCAAACACCAAGCTCAGTTTTTGTACTTTATTGCGGGAATAATTTTTTGTTTTCCATTATTTGTTGAGCTCTTCAGTAATTTTCAGCGAAATTTAAAGTGAATGGAAAAAACTTGGTGAACCAAAAGTCTGAAAGTCTTACCTATGAAAGACAATTTTGAAAGAAAACACTTCCAGTCCAATTTACTTCATATTTCATATATATTTATCGCATTTCCTGCGCGTAAACTTTGAAAATAAATTATATATTTAGATCTTTCAGATAATTATTAAAAATATGTATATATATATTTTAAATATACATCTATATAATATAAAGTATATGTTAAAGTTATTTTAATTAATTCGAAAATTTTTTTAAATATATTTAAATTAAGCTGCTATAATTTTGACGAAAAACCATTAACCATTTTGATAAAATGGTTAATTGAAATGCTTTGCTTTCAAAGAGTAAAATAATTTAAATAAAATATATAAAATAAATAATATTGTAGCATAAATAAATAAAAAAGTGTATGGTTTCCTATTTCGTTTAATTTAAATGTCCTTCCTCGCTTACTTTCGTATCTGCTCAATACAATTCATGATGGTGACATCCTCGAGGTACTTAAATAAATATATATATATAATATATATATAAAGTATAGTGTTATATAATTTTCTTTCGGCTTTTAACTTGATGCCTATTAGTGTAATTTGTATTAAAGGCATATTGAAGTCTTAACTTTGTGTGTGTTTAATTTGACATACGATGTTGTAGAATGATTAGATAAGGGAATAATAAATGAATAGTGTCCTGTGCGTATTCGTACTCGCACTGAGAGTGCCTCGGTATAGCCCATTAGGGAGCTCTCTCCCCATTTGAATAAATAATGCTGTAAATGAAGTAACAGCAACTTGGTGCTCAAAATTCGCATAAAGCACAAATGCACTTGCCACTTTCGCAGACGAACATGTGCTGCCGAGTGGGGAGCGGGGTGAGGGGTAGGGGGTTGGCAAGGGGGATGGGGGAGTCGAGTGCGGGACTTTGGAATGATTTCATTTACTTGCAATCAATGAAATTGCACTGATGCAATTTCGTTGGGCCAAAATAAACAACAACTGGCATGGGAAATGGCAAAAGTAACAGTTGCAGTTAAAGCAACTTGCAACTGGAGCACAAGGATGCAGCAATGCGGGTGCGCCAGGGGGGCGCTGTGGGCGGTGCAACTGTCTGTCACAACAGCTGCGGGGGCGAACGTCTGGCGACAGCCGAAGGCAACGTCAGTGTTAGCAACGCAGTCCCGCAGTCCGCAGCCGGGAATTTCTCATATCGCAGCTAGGACATCTTTTTTCGTGGCATTTTCCTTTGGCTGGCCGCACGTAGACGCCGGGCTGGCGGCAAGGATGCGGCGATACGCTGCTCTGACTGCTGCCACACGGCTGCCTCCCAATGCTGAAAGTTCACGCGCTGCCATTGACATTAAGACTGGGATTGGGTGCCACGACAGCCACGCAGGGAGATTTGAGAAAAATGTCAGCTAGCCCCGAGTCGAAAAAGTCGAGCGGCAAATGTAACCAGGGTAGGTGAGTGTGTTCTAGTGGTGCCACTGAGCCACCGACTAACCACAAACACACTGGCGCACACACACGCAGTCAGACGACGTCGCCGCCGCGGAATGCCGCGCCTGCGGGAAGAAGCGAGAGAAGGCAACGGATACGGGAACTCCAGGCGCCTGCAACAACAACATCATCGTCCTGCCGCACAGACGAAGACGGTGCAGAGGCGCTGCAGGTGCCGCTCATCCTGGTCGCTGCACAGCCGCCGCGTGAGTTTAAGGATGCGCAGGTGAACACCGACCCCCTGCCCCCGCGCCGACCATCGGCGCCAAACAGAGCGCCCCGAGCACACACCGCGGATATCGAACTAAGTAGATCGGAAGATTCAAATCGGTCGCCACCAAGTTCTCCCGTGTCCGACCCCCACAGATCCAGGAGGATCGCCACCAGCTCCGACAATTACGATGAGGATGAGCCGCTGACCAATAAGACGACCAAGATATTCAAAAAAAGTACGTACAGGTGTCAAAAGTGGGAGTTGGGTACATTTAATTTATGAAGAAAACCACAATTTGTCGCCCTTGGGTTCGGTTCGTCCACCTGGTTTTCTTCTTGTTTCGAATAGTTATATTTCATTATAATTAAATTCAGTTCGGGTATTTTTTGGGCAGCCGATTTGTTTTCTGTTTTGGTTCATGATTCTTAAACTATTTGAAATATTAACGAGAAATCGTTGTTTTCTTCAAGGCTGCAAACTGAGTTTGAACCCAACTGGCTCCCGGATTCAAACCAGTTCGATTCAAAGCCGAGTTGCAACCTGGAAAACAATTTTAACATTTTCCTGTTCATATTTTAAGTTAGTGTTGAATAACATTACAAGAAATTTAATCAATTTATTGTTTGTTTATTTTGTAAAGTATTGCATGAAATTGCTACATACTTAACCAATTAAACAAATAACAAGTAGGACAGTTGCAGTCGGGTGTAGCCGACTGCGAAATACTCGTTAACAGTATAATAACAGTGTGACTGTTTGGTCAATTGTGGTGTCAATTTAAATTAACGATAAATATAAAATATAAAAAATATAATTGCTATTATTAAAAATATCGATTTATCGGCAAAAACGGGGGGAGATATGTATAGATATATATTTTCTCGTGGCTGCACGAAATTTAAAAAATTTAATGAATAAAAATTAAAAATATTCTAAACTTCATTATAATATCTTGTTTATTTCTTAAAGTGTAATAGCAAGAAATTAATGAAAACTTTTCGTTGCTGCTAGGACATGCTATACCAAATACAGCTGATGGAGAGTCCGACGATTCGTTTCTGGAACACAGTTCCTACTACTACGATACACGGGGATCGGCTGCGAGCATATACCGCCTATCGGAATTGGCGCGTTCGGACGTCTCGGACAGGATTATGACCGACAGCGGCGACTTCAAGTTCTCCAGCAGCCACTCCATCGTTGTGACCGAGGCCGAGGTGCTGGACCTGGATCCGAACGATTTCCAGCAGGGCAATCTGCCGGGCAACCTAAGGCTGGCCTCTGGCATGGCCTTCGTAAGTGGGTGAGTGGCGCAGGCTAATCCATCCCGACTGATGCCCATTTTGCTGTTCCGCACAGATCTACATGTCCATACCGCCGGACGGTGGTTACGGCTGGGTGGTGCTCTTTCTCAGCTTTGTGGCGCAGCTCATCGTGGACGGCATCGTCTTCTCCATCGGCATTCTGCTGCCGCACATGGCCAGGGAGTTCGGCGTGGGCAACGCCGAGGTGGTCCTGGTGGCCAGCATACAAATCGGCTGCTATTTCATGGGCGGCGCCTTCTCCAGTGCGCTGATCAACAGCTACGGCTTCCGGCCGGTGGCGCTGCTGGGCGTGCTCATCTCGGCGTCGGCCATCCTCGTGGCCAGCTTCAGTCCCAATCTGGCGACGATGATCATCTTCTACAGCATCATTGGTAGGTATTCGATACGCAACGTTATCCACAAACTACAAGGGCCGCAGTCGCCGCAGGTGGACCCGGCCTGAGCATGATCTGGGTAAGCTCACAGCTCATCATCGGCTTCTATTTTGAGCGGTATCGACCGATAGCCAGCGGCTTCTCCTGCTCCGGCGCCGGCGCTGGCATTTTCATCTTCTCCATTGCCAACAACGTGCTGGTGCAGAGCATCGGCTGGCGGAATACGATACGCTTCCAGGTGGTCCTCATCTGCCTCATCTTCCTCATTGGCATGGCCTACTTTGAGGTTGCCCCGACGCCCGTGGGCGTCGTGCACAGCGCGGAGCACTTGTCCAGCACCAGTTCGAACGAGTACTATGGCAATTTCTATGTGCACTATTTCCTGGGCGAAGATGCGTCCTCGCGTCGATCGCACAACGTGCTGGAGACCTATGAGCCGCCCAACGACAAAAATCACGGTCGATTCCGGCGCTGGGCGAACAAATGCTTCCCCAGCTGTGCCCGGCGCGATGCCAAGGATAATGCCTCCGTCTCGGAGCGCTCCGAGCGCAACTATGTGGTGCGGCCGGATCCGATGCAGCGCGACGATCTCTTCTACACGGGACCCATCGACTACGAGGAGCCGCACCACAAGGAACAGTTCGATGGCAAGGAACTCGAGCTGGTGGGCACCGAAATGCACGTGAGTAGTTGCTGGCTCCAGGCCAATTGTCAGCTGGCTTTCACGCTTCGACTGCCTGCCTTCGCCGCCAGCTGCAAAGCGCCGCCTACGGCCTGCACAATATCCACAACTACGACAGCTCCACCGGCGTCTCGGACTTGGCCTCCGCCTCGGAGGCGGGCTTCTATGCGCTGAGTCCCAAGCGACCGCTGTCCGGCAGCCAGCAGCTGAGCCACCGCAAGAAGCCGCACAAGCCCAAGAAGCGGGGCTGGTTTCACATGAAGATTAGCCGGGGCCTGGGACGGCTGTTCGACGTGCATCTGCTAAAGAATTTCGAGTTCCGCTTCCTGCTGGCCTCCGCCTTCCTCTATCCGATGGGCTTCAACATACCCTTCGTGTACAGCAAGATGCGCACCAGCATACCCAGCCAATACGCCCAGATGATCGGCCCGGCCATCGGCGCCACCAACTTCCTGGGCCGCATCCTGTGCGGCTTCATCGCCTACAAGCTGCGCAGCTGGACCAACTACATCTGCGGCGGGGGCATGGTGCTCGGCGGCAGCATGGTCTTCATCAGCGCCTTCTTTGGCAGCGATCTCGTCTGGTTTCAGTTCCTCTACGGCCTGTGCTATGGCGTCGCACCAGGTGGGTTGAGCTTGGCCGACTGTGCAATGCTCTGTTCGCTCTGAAAACAGCTGCTGAAATACTTTAAGAACTTCTTTTAGACTTTTATTTATTTTCAGCACGTTTTCGAAGGGAAGTCTTTTAGAAAATGACTTTCCAACTGTGACCTCACAACTGTGATTTTCAAACGTTGCTAAATTTGGTAGGAGGAGGGGCTCTAATAGGCGCGACTTTTATATATTTTGCTTGATTCCCAATTATTTTATTGTTCTGGCAGTGCGGGTTTACATGGGCCTATATTCATATATAATATCAGGGGCGTAGTCACATTAGGGTAACTAACAACCCTCCCTTTGTTAAATAAATATACACAATTCTTGAAAAATATTTGTTACCCTCTTAGCTCAGATCCTGACCCATGTACATATAATTTATTGATTTTTTGGAGTCTTTAACCTCAGGAGCTTAATAAAAATGTTCCTGGATAGATAAACAAAAATACTTTTCTAACCTGAGATCAACAACTGCCAATCGGTGATATTTATTTTATAGTTTGTTTAGACTTGAAAGGATAATATATTTTTCAGAGAGATTATCAGTATTCAACCTGTAAATTGATGGTGCTAGCTCTTAAGTTGCGGAGTATATATACATATTTATCTAACTATAATAATATATATATGTATATAATATACTATACCATACTATACTATACTTATCCTCCGCACTCAGCTGTCTATGCCACTCTGCGCGCGATCATCTATGTACGCTATTTGGGCCTCTCGAAGCTGACGAACGCCTTT
The DNA here is from genome assembly GCA_035043565.1 of Drosophila robusta. NCBI lineage: Eukaryota > Metazoa > Arthropoda > Insecta > Diptera > Drosophilidae > Drosophila > Drosophila robusta. The sequence goes on from JAWNMW010000414.1 coordinate 341,549, forward strand.
GGCATCACCGCCTTGGCCATGGGTCTGGGCGTCTTTATTGGCACCACCTTGGGCGGTATTTTGGTGGATCAGACCAGTGACTATGTGGCGGCCTTTGCCTTCGCCGGGGTCTGTATAATGCTGTCCGGCATTCTGAAGCTGATTCTGCCGTCGCTGAAGAAGTGTCGTAATAAACGCAAGGAAAATGCTCTTTAGTATAGAGTACAGTTTACGATGCATTGGTTTTATTGGATGTTGTTTCGTTTATGCTTTATTTTACAAAATTTCTTACGTTTTTTTCTCTTATTTTTGTTGCTTGTTGTTATTGCTGTTGCTGTTGTTTTTATTACATAATTTATTTGTTTTACTGTCTAATTTGTATGCATTTTGCATTCATTTGATTTATTTTACATTTTATTGGCTGCCAAAACTGTGGCTCTAGCTGTGCCTTCCCAACTGTTTAGCTGTCAAAACTCTGTGTGTGTGGCTCTCGAACTGTGGATTTTTTTTTGTTACAAAACTGAAATTGGAGTGCTAGCAGTGCTTCTTAAACTGTGATACCGTTTAAACTCATAGAACGGTTTGGGTTTTCCTGTTATTCTGACTGAAATCGGCTTAAATGACCTTTACTTTATTTTTGGTCGGCTGTGCTTCTCAAAGTGTTCAAAAATTAACTACCAAACCTAAGCTATTTTTATGCCTGCCAACGATCATTGAAAGATATGCTTGTCAAACTGATCTGTTCTGCAAAAACTCAGTTTAACTCTCAAACTCGACAATTTATATTTCTCTAGAATTTAATTTATTTTAACTTCACATTTGATGTAGTGGCTCCCAAACTGTTGACATTTGTCTTTGCCTCTTTAACTGCTCTAACTGCTAAGTTATTTTTTAATGGCCTACTTCAGTGCCTCGCAAACTGATAACTTGGTCGTTATATTTACGTTTCTTTTGCTTTTTTGTGCCTGTCCAACCTACCGACCAAGGGTTGTTGTTAACGCGTCTAAACTCGAAACTAATTGTTTCAACTCAACAAATGTTTCTAACTGAAAACACCACGTATTGGCTCTCAAACTGTGCATATTATCTCGTTAACGTCTTGGTCTTTTCGTGGCATATTCATTTTGACAACTATAATTGTGGCTCTCAAACTGTTTGTGGTTTCGTTTTCACAATGTGGCACCCAAATTAAATCCAAATTGAACTTTTTGTAGGTACTTTAAAAACTAGATTTAAATCGACTGCTGTTGTTCTTGTTGTTGTTTTGCTTTTATTGTATTCTGTTAAAGTTTAATTAACTTAGTTTACATCTAATGTTAGCTTAATTGCTGTTGCACACCCACATACACACACATGCACGTCTATATACCTCTACAGTGCGAAAGTGTGTGAGTGTGTGATTTTTTTGGTTTGGGTTTTGTTTTTTACCTTGTTTGGTTACGCAAATGTCACGCTTTGTTTTTGTTTTTGGTTTTTGCCTTTGATTCAGTTAATATACTTTGGTATGCGAGGGCGGTTCAATGAATAGCTGTTGATAGATACAAATCACAAATTAGAGAAAAATAAATTTACGAAGATGGGTTTAGATTTTGGAAATATAAATAACTAATTTTTTATTAAATTATTTGTATTTTATTTATTTATTTATATAATTTTGTTGTATTTTTTCAACCGCGCTCGCATTCGCTTAAATTTGTACGTCTACTATAAAGTTTTTTCATGTTTTTATTTATTTTTTCTTTTTTGTTTTTGTTTTTCGCTATATATATATATATGACACATATGTTGAAAGTTTTGCTTGATTTATACAATAAAATTAGCTTAAGCAACTCAATTAAAGAACTTAGGATTTATGCATACAATTCTTTATAGTTTTTTGTAGCCAAAATGTGTGTTTTTTGTTGTTTCGTTTTTAAATCCTTTTTGTTTTAAATATTGTCAGTAGTCTTCGGTTTCATATGCAATTTTCATGATTTTTTCATTCATTATGTTCTTTATAATTCGAAAATTTGACTGTCTGCATTTGCGTGCACTTTTAAAATCAATTTTCAATTTTCAATTTCGTATCGTAATCTAAATTTAAATTAAAATCGCTCAGCAGTTGTTGGGTTTCGTCTGCCTCTGGTCTCCTCGCTGCGGGGTCTCTGTCTCTACTGTTGTCCACAAAAAGCAATTCTTACGCCTTAAATTAAAATTATATTTATATGGCCTGCTGCTGCTGCTGCTGCATAGCGCGTTCATGTATCGGAATCGGACCTGCAGTCATTGGAGAAATTAAATGCATATTTGACTATGGGCGCGCATTGGTCAGGGGCTGGTGCGGGCCAGGGGTTAGGGCCATGCGGCTGTACTTACCAATTAAAATAGGTCTGCGACCCGTGACAGTTGCGCTCGGTGCCGCACCATTTGGACTGCTGGAGCGCCGGGCAGGGTCGCCCGCCGCGCTTGCCGTGCTTGATGACTTTGCGATATCGATGCATCTCGCCAATGCCGCAGCTCTTGCTGCAGGCCGTCCACTCAGACCAGTGGCTCACGCGGCAGTCGCGACGCCGCTTCGACGCCGCCAACGATGCGCGACGTCGCGTCGAGCCTGAGCCCGGGCCGGGGGCAGAGGCGGAGGCGGAGGCAGTGCCAGAAGCTGCGACTGGGGCAGAGGCTGAGGATGTGGCCTTTGCCGAGTAGCTGGTTATGTTGTTATTGGCCGCATCGTTGCGCCTGTAACTGCTGGCGATGCTCTGCATCAGCGCATGCTTATCATTCTTGGGCACCACATTGACCTGCCCGGGCTGTTGGCTGTTGTTGTAGCTGTAACAAATGAAAGGATTTTTATAGAAAATTGCATTTTTAAATAAATCGCTCTTATATATTAATCAAGAATAATTAAAGGTCTACCCAGTTAAAATTTAAATAAACATTTGTTTGTTTAATTATAAACTATGTCACCCTAAAATCCTATGAATCTGATTTGCACATTTTTAAAGCATATGTAAAGTATTAATATGACAAAGAAAAGTGTGTTTTATTTTGTATCGCTTTACACCAATACTTTGAGAATTCTACTAGTATTCTACTAAAAAATTGATGATTAACAGACTCGTGAATGTTCTCATATTTAAAAACCCTCTTACTATATAGATGATGACAGAATGCTAAGAGCATAAGGCGGTAGTTCGAATAACGATTATTTAAATGGTTTTTCTTATGAAACTTTTGAGTTTATGCTTAAATACAAAATTATCACCCATTATTTTACAAAACAGAAAAGATACTTGTAACGCAATTCACGAAACAATTTTAATATCTGAGCATCTATAATATATTATTGCTTTTAAAGCTCTTGCGATTTTATGGCAAACCATTTTTTTCAGTCACATAATGTATCACGCTTTGTTGACTTATGTTTCAAAACTTTTCAATTTTAATTTTTTTGTTGAATGTTCAGCTGTTCAAATTTTTTAAGCTGTAAGCTGTTTACCACAGCTACAGACTGTTAACAGACAAACGTAAACATTCAATTGCATTCCACTGTTAGCTAAAAAAATGCTGTTAACTTTTTCTCTGATTCGTAATATAATAATATAATAATGCAATATTCAGGAAACTGTTTTACAAGCTGTAAACTGACAAATGTTACATACTGTTAACAGTTGTTTCGGTTCAAAATGTTGTCACAATCTGAGATGCCAATATATGTAAAATATTTGTTGCATACTCTGGGGCGTTCATTGGGGCGCATAAATTGCGCATAAAATAACATTTACTTCCACAGTTTGACGCGCTCGTCTAACGGTAATTGCCATAAACATGATCAACGCAAATTGTTGCTAATAACTGCCATTCAACACACACACACAGACACGCTACACACATGTGCTCGTGTTGGGACAAATTTCTTACTCAAGAGAAAACAAAAAAGAAATGTTTGTAATTTCAATTTGGGGAATTTTCTTCATTACTTTTGCCAAACAGTCGACGGCAGAGGCAGGGACAGAGGCAGTTGCAGCCTCTGGCGAATGTGTTTTCCACGCTTTTCCGCAGTTTTTCCACACTTTCGACGCTTTTGAGGCTTTTAAGACTGTTGACTCGTTTGGACTCTTTAGAGTCGCGCTACACGTTTTCAATATTTTCGCCAATTTACTTGGCATTCACTTCTCACTCCTCCTGCTTGATTTCTTTTTTCATTATTATATGCGCGATTTTGCACGGCATATAGGGCATACGCGGCATGTGTATGCAAATAAACGAAAAGTGCAGGAAACAAAACACGGAAGTCAGCCAGGAAGGAAGGACGGAAGGAAGGAAACTGACGGCGGCACAGCAAATGTTGCTTCTACCTCTGGCCTGGCCTGGCCTGGCGTGGTGTGGCCTGCTCTTCCGCGTCTGCCGCTTTTTGGGGCAGATACAACACACACAAACAGAAGCACAGAGGGCGTACTGCAAAAGGCAAATTTAAATTGAAATTGTCTACAGCTGACGTGCTGAAATAAGAAACGCGCTCAGCGCAAAACACCTTGCAACAGCAGCAGCTAACGTGGCGTATGTGTAATCTCTCTGTAATATGCCTGTGTGCGTGTGTGTGTATGTATTAAGGCATAAGAAATCGTGCTTGTAACGCAGCGTTGTACGTTCTGTGCTAGTTAACAAAATCATAAAAGCAATCTAATTGATTTACAAGCAAATTCACAATTTAAACTGAAATTTGTGTCTCAAAATTTGCATATTGTTTATATTGATTGAAACAATACCTTGTGTAGGTAGCTAAATAAAGTAAATGTGAATTATTAAAAAAATTTTGTTACTATCTGTTTATAGACTTCGAGAGATAATTATGAGCAATGTATATGAATAAAGATAATTGAGTTAATTAAGTGTTTGTCAATCAAATATCTTAATTTTTTCAAGATATAACAAATGTAAGCTCCAGTCTGTTAACTGTATATAGCAGTTGCACCTTAACAGCCGACAAACAGTTAAATTATTTTTAATTCTGGAATTCATTAATGTGTTTATTACAAAACAAAGAAAATAAATTCTTTAATAAATTCTAGACACATAAAATAAAAAAAAATGTATTAATTGTGTAATTTTGTCAGCCAACAAATCAAGATTTATTATATATTTAAACATTTGGTGTTATCGCACTATCATTGGTTCAAAACACTTCTTAAACAGTCTGTTTACCTCAAATTCTTAAAACCTTTTAATATAAAGTTTTGAGATAATTATTTAAATATTCATAAAGCAGATACAATTATACAATTATATATATAGTATATGTTTCTTCTGTAACTTAAAGCTCTTAAGCATAGTTTTAACCTATCACTCATATCTTATCTTTTAAACCAAACTAATTATCATAGAATAAGTTGTCTAGCATATGATAGCTTTTAAAGACTTCCCCATTTAAATTTACTTTGTTTAGGGGGAAATTGTTTTGCTGTCGATTCGATAAGTAAAGATAAATGTGCAGATAACACAATTAAATAATTTGTTTCTCGAAATTCCCATAAAATGCTAGACGTTTGCGCTCACAAAACTTAACAATTTATTGACAGTCATAATATAGGATAAGGATATAGAAGATATTCAGTTGGATATATACATAGATATTATTATTAACACACACAAAACACAACTTGGTCTAGAGAATTACACAGCAACAGACTTCAGGCTGTGTGTAGACTGTGGCCGTGGCTACGGGCCGTTGCACGCCCGCTGTAACTACGGCGGGTCGGGGCGGTGCGTAGGTTTCAACAATGACCGGTGGCGGTGGTGCGGCACCAATCACAACTGGCGGGCCGCCGATGACAATTGGCGGCGGTGCGAAGCCAATGCCCACGCCAATGGGCGGCGGCCGGGCACCAATGTTGACATCCACATTGACATTGGTGCGTCCGGGCGGAGGCGGTCGAAAGCCGGGGCCGGGCGGTGGCCGTTGCACGGGTCCGGGTCCAAAGCCACCGCCGTAACGTTGCGGTCCGGGTCCAAAGCCGCGTCCTGGCGGCGGCATTGCGCAATCCTCGACTGTAGCTCAGCAACCGTTGACTGACCGTTGACTGACTGCCGTGAAGTGTTTTATCGGAATGGCCATTCACGTCGGAGTTGCCCCCGTGAGTGGCCACAGCTAATTAATTATCAATTACATTTTGTCAGCGACGGTGATTTTGTTCGCCCAACGATTAGATAAGCGCGCGGAGGAGTTGGCTTAAGTTCACATGCCGATAAGGCAGCTTTGTCAGTGATAGGCGATGACTGTGCCCAGCCGGAAAGCGTGAGGAATGTTCCCACACCGACAGAAGCAAGCGACATAACATTGCGACTAGGATTGCATCTATAAGTGCCCCTAATTGCATCTGAACAGCACTTCAAATGTGCTTAAGTACATTGTGCGCAAATTATAACCGTTTAAATATTAAGTAACTTATAACATGTGATTATAAGTATATACAAAGTAATATAATTAATATGTATGATATATATAATTAAAGATTTCTATAGATTTTATTTGCGTTTTTTTATTATTATATTTACATTTTCCTTATTGAAAAGTATTTAATGCGGAAGTCAACAAGCATATCTTTCTGAAAAAATATTAAATATTGAAATTTACAATTTTTATTTTGGAACAATTCTAAAATCAATTGTAATTGTCCAACGTTCACTGTTCTTATGTTATGTTAACAGATTTTTAGAATGTTATGAATCCGGTATAACGCCTTGTTTACTGTTAATATTTTGTGCTGTTAAGAAGATAACAAGTTGTTATAAGATATTCCACGTTAATTAACAAAAGCTCAATTTAATTGAATTTTTGTAATAGATAATATCTTATCATGAAATTTGTAATACTCTTACGCAGTAATATGTACGGGGTTTTCGTCATATTTTCTGGTAAGTTATATAACAGTTATGTATAATAAATAATATTATTTTAAAATATAAATAAATAATATGTATATAAATATATTTTTGTTAATAAATATATATATTTATTTTTAATATATAGATTAATATATATATATATATATTATATTTATTCTCAGTTTCGAATTTTCTCAGCTGGTATATGAAAAGTCGTTCGGAATGAATCAGTATAATTTCTTTTAGCTTTTGCAATATTTGCCAGTTTAACCACGGCAAAATTGGGTTTACTGAATACAATCTTTGAATCCTTGAAGGTACATTTTAAGCTCAATTTTTCAGGCAATGATGCAGCAACAACGTTTTTTCGGCTTCTGCTGTGGTTCAGTGGTTAAATCTGTGCTGACTCTGTAGGTTTTCCTGCGTGCATCTATGTTGTCGGCAGAGACGGCGCCAACGAGCAGCAGAGGTGGTGCAAGCGGTGCCGGTGGTGCAGCTTGCGGCAGCTCCACCTCTATTACGAGCTCAGTTTGGGAAGCCGCCGGTGGTGGTGGTGGAGTTGTTGCTGCTGTTGGTGGTGCTGCTGCTGCCACTGCTAATGGCTGTCCCAACCACGCCGAGCTGTTGGGTGGGGCTGTTGTCTGAGGCAACTGCTGCACCACCGGCACTGCCTTAAGCTCTGCTGACGGTGCTGGCTGCTGTGGCGGCACATCGAAATCCGTTAGCCAAACAGTCTGCTCGGTGGTTGCAGGTGGTGCTGGTGGTGCAAGTGAAGGCAGCTGCAGCTGACTCTCTATGATGAGCACTGTTTGCTTAACGGAGGCTGTTGCTGGTGGATTGGTAGCCGCTGCTGCAGTTGCTGCTGTCTGAAGTGGTTTAGTGGTGGGTGAGGGTGGTGGTCTCAGCTGTACCGTTAGTGGTGGGGAATCCAAATCCGTTAGCCATACAATTGGCTCCTCTTCCTCGCTGGGCGTTAAATACGGCGGGGTGGAGGTGGGCAGCGGTGGTGGCAAGGGTATCTGTGGTGCTGTCTTTTTGAGTTTATGATGTTGTTGTTGTTGTGGTTGTTGTTGTTTTTGTGGCTGCTCAGGCTCCATATCCAAGCCAGGATTGTCCAGGCCGTCGCTGACATCAGTTATCGTTAATGTGGATGCCTCATGCCGATGATGATGATGGTGATGATGATGTTTGTGGTGATGATGATGTTGCTCGCGTTTCGCTGGCGTTGGCGTCGTCTCAGTTGTTGTTATTTCTAAAGTTTCGTTTATCGTTGCACCATTTATGCTAATTTCCTCGATTGTTGTTGTTGTTGTCGTTCTATCCATTTTATTTGTATATTTTTTTCTCACGTTCCGCTCCGTATTCGTTGTGTCGCCTAACTAAACTTTTACAATCGCGACCCCGTCAATTTATAGTCTAATGTTTATGTCATTGCAAATGTATTTTCATACCATAAATCCTTACAAATAGTCGCTAGTTAACTGATAAGATAGCTGCCAAAAAGTGCTTTTTCTTTAACTAATTTGGCAACTATTAGACTTGGCATTTGGCTGTGCTTGTTGTTGTTGTTGTTGGGGTGACTGCTCTCCAATTTTACCTGCTTCCTGCTGCTGTGCTGCTGGCTCTACAAATAACATTAATTTACGATATAACAACTTCTCATTACATATATATCAAACATGTGCTTACTGCACTTTTTCTGTTGTTGTTGTTGTTTTTGTTGTTTTCGCTGCTGTCTTTGTGAATTGGTTGCACTCGCTCCAATAATCACAAGCGTTGATGGCGGCACAGACATGTTGCCTAGTTGTTCTTTGGCTATTTGATGTTTTTGTCTGCACGCAGTTAGCTCAACTGTTGGCATTGGCAGGCACCTGCCTTACTTTTATAAGTCGAAGAAGCTAGCGACCCCCTACGCCGATAAGATAGTAATAGATAGATCAAACTCGTCCATGCGCTTGGGGCTCGTTTGTTAAGTTTGACTATTAAAGTATTGTAATTGATAACTTTCTGACGTCATAGTTGTGGTCAAGTTCAGATAAGGTTTACAAGAAGTTTTCTTTTCATTTTTTCTTGAGTAATTAGGTGAGACCAACCGATAAGTGATATGTGTATTCAGAAGTATAATAAAAAGATGAAGTTGAAAAAATTTTTTGCTAATTAATATCTCATAATTGAAGCTAGCAATAATGTTGCACAAGTTTGACAGCTGAACTAGTAATTGAAACTATTTTTTATCTGGAGTTTAAAAGTTATTTTATCCCTTTCAGATGGTTTTATTATTTAAATCACAAGACACAATTAAGTATGGAATAAATAAACTAATGTATTTAAATTTCGGCATATTGCGTTCTTGAATATAATATTAAATTAAAACATTACCGAATAAGTCTGAGCTTTGAATAAAAAAAACTTTATTTTTATTTTTCAAATATTTTATTAATTTTAATTTTGTGTTCTTAAAATGTATAAGGCCCAAACTTCAATTATACACATAAATAAAAAATCTTGCAATTTACAACTATCACTCAAATTAATTTTATGTTTTCCTCACTTAATTCTATATCAGCTTTTATGAAATTTTTGTATTATTATTTTACAAATTACTCGCATATTTAGATATTGAAATAAATGAGATGCAATTACATTTGGAGTGAGTTAAAGAAAATAAAGATCAGGCGATAATTTTAATGTTCTTTCGTTTTATTTTTGCTTAAGCTTCGTATATACTTCTGGGTTCTTAAGGTTTCTATTGTTCAGTTTTACAGTTTCAGTTTCATTAGTTTTTTTGTTTTCAGTTGTTTTGTTTTATATTCTTCGGGTTTATAAACTATGCGGATATTTTTGTGTTATTAGTTCCTTTCGATACTATTGATTCTATTGATTGGAGCTTTTAAGAATTCTCTGTTTTAAATTTTTCATGCTTACATCTGTTTCGCATCTGTTCTGAAGATTTAAGTTCTTTAGATTTGCCAACTTTGTATTTTTGGATGAACCCGAAGTTGAAGTAGTTGCAGAGTTACTTGCATTTCTGTTGTTTCAATTACTGCTCTGTAGTGGCTTTTGGCCATTTCTTATACCATTTTTTATGTGTTTTTGCATAGTCGGCGTCTTCACTTTTATTGATTTTGGTCTTTGGCTGTTGCTTTGGTTGTTTCGCTATAAAATTATGATTATTTTGATATTTATTTTTTATTTATTTATTTTAATTTGAGGCTCACATTTTTGCAGCTGCATTTTGCGGTTGTTTTGGCGCTGCTGCAGCAGTTGCTGCTGCTGTATTTGGTGCAAGTGCCGCTGCTGCGGCTGTTGCATGTTGCATGAGCTGTTCATGGCAATAAGTGTGATTGTTGCCGGCAGTGCGAACATCTCGATGTTGCCTCGAGTGTGTGTGTGTGTAGATTGTGTGCAGAGTTTTGGGCTTCGGTATTTATAGGCACTGAAATGCCGTGCGACGGCTTTGATAAGATTGCGAGTAATTACACTGTCCGGGCTGGTTTGGGCGCCTGGCATTGCTTTGGCTGCTTGCGCTGCTGGCGCTTTTGTCAGCTTGCCAATTGCCGTTGCAGCCCGGCCACGCCCACGCATGGCCAGCGGCCCTTTAGCCAGCTGGCACTCGAACACGTACGCGCCTTAAAACCCTGCTGGAACAGCCGCCTGCCCCGCGCCCTGCTGGCAACCTGCTTGTCATTAAATATGCAGGTTACCAGTGCCAATGGTGCCAAAAATCCACTTCACTGGCACGCTGGGTGGGCGTGGCACTGGATTAGTTGTAGTTTGCGTTTCGTATCCAGGCACGTCGAGCAAAAGTGTCCCGACGATGTTGAGTTGGATTTCAGTCTTTAGTTTTCTGGCACAATTTTTTAATACCCTGTACACATAGAATGTGTCTAAAATGGGGGTATATTGACGTTGTGCGAAGGTATGTGGCAGTTAAAGGAAAGCATCTTCAATAAAATAATGTCTGTCTATACGTCAAGCAAGTTTTTCCTAATTTATCGATTGTTAACACTTTCCCGAAATCCGCTAAAGTTAATTTGAAGCACTCGATTTTATGAGCTGTCGACATTAAAATGATTATGATTGCTTTTTAATACTTTTTCCTTTTTATAAATTGAAAATTAAATATATTTTAAAGATATACACACATATTTATATGCTATATAAACTACAGAAGTGTGATTGAAATTGAGTTAAAATTGAGCATATATTTCATTATTTGATTTATTATAAATGAAAGTTCGCACATAGCTGACGGCAGCTCGTAGCTGAGTACAGGGTATCGGCTAGTCTGCACACTTGCCTTGAACACTCTCACTAGTTTTCTTCGTCTTTTCTTTGCTGCTGCTTCGTTTCGGGGCAAGCTTTTTAAAGTTGCAGCATTAGCCGAGCTACGTGCCACGATCTCTGTCAGTGTCCTAGGCGAAAAACACCCCCAACACACCCCAATCCCCAACCCGCAACCCCGTTTGCCCGGGTAGTGTAATGTGCTTTGAAGTGTGCTCGAGAGCAGCTTTTGTTTGTTGCTGTTGTTGTTGTTGCTGCTGCTGGCAGCTGCTTTAAATGTGTTGCAAGCACTTTTCCACGTCAGAGGCAAACACCTGACGCATATGTTAAGTATGGCAAATTGCTGTTTAGCTCACAGCGCCATATCTATTGCAGATAGATTTCTAGACTCAAATTGCATTCGCATTGCGCATACGTCACGTGGGCCCAAAGGGCTTATATCTATATATACCTATATATACACAAAGGTATATAGCCAATAATATTAAGCTCTTTAGCATAGCTGACAAATCGCTGCGTTTAAGTTGAGGGGGCAACTACCACATTACGCATACGTCATGTGGTCTATTTTCGTTGTTGCCCTGTCATTATTTCTTTGCCTTATCGCGCTTGTTAATAAATCATTTGGGTATTTTTGGATAGTTGGAATTATCGAGTATTCAAAGTACAGCGAAGGGCTAAACATATATTTTCGTGACAATCATATTTAGTTTAAGCAATGAAAAAAAATGTTATTGATTAATGCCCAACACAGTTAATTATATATATTAACCTAAATGCTACATATATTGATTTGTATAGTCGATTTATACATTTGTGGACAGTTTACAAATTATTGAATATATATTATTTGCCCGATTGCAATTAAATCACCTAATGATAGGACTTTATTGCCGACTTCCAAGATAAGGGCAACTTTTATTTGATTTTATCCATCAATCTCAACATTCCTTCCAACTTTAAATCCTGCTACTAATTGCCCCAATTTCGTCTTAATTAAAGCACAAATACTTTGCTCTACTCACTTGGGATTCATTTTGGCCAACAGCTGCGTGCGAATGCGCTGCCTTTCGTCATTAAACGGCGTCTCCTGTTCCCGCTCCCGCTCCCTCTGCCGCTCCCGCTCGATGCTGGCGGAGAGCTCGTTGTTCATCTCGACGTGATTGTGCTCGGCATCCAGGTGGGTTTGTGTCTGCACTGTTTCATATTTGCGATCATCCTCGGCAATGTTGAATACCTCGCTCAGTTCGTACTCCTTTAGCTGGAAAATGGAAAATGACAGCATTTTCAGTGTGGGCAAAGCAAATGTTAAGCACACAGACACATGTGTATGTGTGTGTGTAGCATATTAATTTACGCGGATTATGTGCCCGGCATGAGCAAAGTGAATGCTCAGAGCTAAACACAAAACAGTTGCATGAATACCTGCGTGTAAATGTGAGTGTGTGTATGAGTGTGTGTGTGAGTGTGTGTGTGAGTGTGTGTTAGCATGAGTACAGGTGCGCCTAACGCGCTGCTAATTTCAATTTGTGGCAAATATTGACACAGACACAGCCGAGGATAGGACTTTACGTCAGGTGTGTGTGCAAGGGGAGTTGTGAAGAAGGTAGGCAGGAGGGAAGAGGGGTAGCTATATAGGGTCTGTGACAGCGGCTAGAGGAACATGGCACGGTAACAAAAACAAAAACCAAAACAAAAAAAAATGAAGAGAAAAAAGAACTTTTGTTGGCGCGCTGTCGCGCATTTTAATTTATTTGTTTGGGCTGCTGTCATTTTCTATATAGAGCGGCTCGCATTGTTATTGCCACATTGTTGTTGGCCCTGTTTTTGCCCGCAGCTTATCGGGGGCTACCTTTTTGCAAAAGCGTCGACAGCGCACAGCTCTGGCCCGCGTGTTGCTTTTGCGGCATTAAAACACACACACACATGCACACCTAATCCGCACGGCACAACAAACACTGTGAAATTCCTTGTGGATTACAAAAACAGACCCACATCCAAATCCACAGGCAACAGCTCAGCCTCAGCTTTAGTCTCAGTCCCAGTCCCAGTGCCGGTTTCGACTCTTCACATTCCATTCCAATCCGAGATTTCATGCGCCAAAATGGCACACAAAGCATTTCTGGCATTCACATCAACATTTCACAAATTTAAGAATTTAATGCCCAACCAAATCAACACATAATTACCCCGAACAGCGGGCAGCCTAGTCCACATGTCTTGGCCATAAAATGAAGCAGACGTACATTTCTCGTAAGTAAATAACTTTCCATTTCGTTGGCCATAAACAGAAGTAGCCACATATAAGCTGAAGATATTAAAATAAATTCAATACTGAACTCTAAATACCCTGACTTTTTACGATTGAGAACACCAATATTAAATATATGTTTATAAAATATGTCTCAGAGAAAGCGGACAATTTTGAATATAGAAATAATAATAAAGTTCGTTTGCAGCATTAAATTAAAATAAAAAGAGGCTGTTGATTCTATTTCCCTATACTTAGACAAAACCAAAAAAGAAATGACACAAATTATTAATATTTATGAAATAATCGTTATTATATAAAACAAAGTTTAATCAGAAATATAGATAGAAAATTATTTTATGTATTTCGTAATATTTACTATTAAAAACTGATAAAATACAATTTTAATATTGAGCCTAACGCGAAAATATTACCCATTTCACAAAAAATATATATTTTATTTTATAATTTTAATAATTTTGAAAACTATAACTATAAGTTTCACTTTGCTCATAGAAAATGTACTCAAAGTGAGGGCAATCAAAAGGAGTAGATTTTTAGGGTCTGCATCCCCCACAATGCCACGCCTTCAGCCATAGAAAATAAAACTAGAATTAGTAGTGTCAAAAAGGCGTTACAATAACAGCAACAACAACAACAACCAGAGCTCGAGCAACCACCACAACAGGAAGAACAAGGGGCCAACTGACGCTGAAGCTGGCCAACAAATAAAGAATAATGACCACACGTACCGAGTTAGTGCCACGCCCACGCCCACGCTCACGCCAGCCCCTCGTTCGGGCAACTAAACTATGCAAACGTAGTCGAAACATCTGCCAACAGCGCTGGGCGTAAATTTTATGTGCGGCCGAGAGACGCACATAAAAGCAATTTTGATGAGCGGCTACGACTACGACCCTCGGCTGTAAGGGTGGGGGGTGGGGAGGGGGTACACCTGGAGAAAAAGGTCATGTCTAACTACTTGTCAAAGCAGGCACTTTGCTTTCTTTTACTTTTAAATAAGTAACATTTATGCCTAGTTTTAAAATGTAAATGAAATGTTATTTAAAAAGAAAAAAACGTAATTTAATACACAATATTTTTTAAAAGTTGTTTCATACTAGAAATAAGCAAAAATTTACAAAGGTCTAAAATATTCATTTAATTATTCCTCATCAAAAAACTTCATTGCCATAATAATAAAATTTCAAATTTGTTAATAATTTCTCAATTTTTTTCTCAGTGTAAGGTCTTGTGTTCTATGCATTGTAAGTGTAAGTGCCGCACTTTCTGAACGTACGTCCAGCAATATAATTACAATGCCTGAATTGCCTATATGGGTGTGTGTGTGTGTGTGTGTGTGAGTGTAGGCGGTTTTAGTGGCTGCCGTTTCTGCTTCTTGCCATTGAGGGTTCGTTTTTTTTTGTGCTGGTAAGACTTTAGCAAATTTTGCATTAACATTGTGCTGAAATGGTTCACGTTCACGTTTCACGATTTGTGGCGGCTAATGGATTGGCGCTTATTAAGGCCAAATGCAATGGAACCAATGGAAATACATTCTCTGATGTGGCCTTTAATGTGGGGATTGGGGGCCGCCGTGGTAAACGTGAACAATGTAGCTAAGCTAACGTAACGGCGATTTAGAAATAATTTATTGAATAGAAGTGTACCTTTAATTGACGAACACTACTGGGAGCGAATTTATCTAAGCCTAAACAGAAACATTAGAATTGTTTTATATAACAAAATTGATTGGGAGCTTCGGGAACTCAAGCGATTCTGCTGGGAATAGAATTAGCTCCGCAAGCGCTTGAAAGAATTTCGTTTGGGCAGTGTATTTTGGGAAATTAATGGAATTTTCTCTTTCATAATTATTATAAATATATCGATTATAATCGACAAGAAAGAAAGCTGTTTTTACTGAGGCATTAATTTAATTAGAACAACTAAGAAATCTACTTTTTCGGCAATTAGGATTATGTATATTAGTTTTCATTATAAGGGAGCTCGGGGTATCTCGCTGCCAAGAGCATTCTAGTTGAATAAATAAATCTTGTTTTCTTCCTTATTGCCTTAGTTTTAAAGAATGCATTTTAACAGCTGTGTTTTTTACTTTTCTTTAGTTTTCTGTTCCAAACTCAAAAATCTTCTCAGTTTTATATTACTATATTTTTTGTTTTTTCACCAAATATTTTAATACACTATGTTTGGATTGAGATTGAGAACGCAGAAGTTTCTAATCAAATATTTTACTTGGAGAACGTAAGCAAATGTGAAAGAAACTGGCAGAAACTACTTCAATTTAATTGCAATTTAATCTAATTAGACTTGACAACGACTAAAGAAACATTTTTACTCCGAGCAAAAAATATTCTTTACAACTCCGAATTCCATACGGTTCCGCATGAAACATATCATTTAAATGAAATTAGCGTAATTTTTTTCAACACATTTATTGTAAAGTTTTTTACTCGCATTTTCGGTTTTTTTTTTCTGTTGGTCCCCTTTGCGCCAGCTGCGTGTCTGAGCTGATTTATAAAGCGCATTAACACGCAGCCACAGGAATATGCTGTGGTCCCTCGGAGCACACCCACAAACACACACCAGCACACACACCCGCACACACACCCGCACACACACGCAGTGCCATTACACATGTTTGACGCCATTGTAATGCTAATGGCTCATTAGCACTTTGATTTTTTTCGGGTTGTGCTGGGTTGGCTTGAAGGACGCACATGAAAAGTCATTAGGGCTGTAAACGGGGGCAACATTTTGACTGCTAATTTGCAGTTAATTAACTTGTTTAAGCTTTTTTTTCAAGAGCAGCAGCTGCTGCTGTTTCTTCTTCTTACCTTGATAAACTGGAACGTGGCAATGGGCGGCAATCGCTTGCTCTTTGGATAGTAAAAACTGCCCGCCGGATGGCCCGGATAGCGTGAGGTGATGCGATAGATGACGCCCTGCGGCGCTGTTGGCCAATTGGGTGCGGTGAAGGTGAAGCCATTGTCGGTGCCCGCATCGAGTGGATCCAATTCAACGGTCACCGTGTCAATCCACGATCCACCCACACAAAGCTGCAAGAAAAAAGGAGGGGCGATGATTTCTGTGGGTTAAATGCATTGATTTCGCATTTTGTGGTCTCAGGGACCACGCTTACCTCGAACGAGTCGACACCGATGAACCAGTCCGGCGAGGGTACAATGCGCGTCATTAGCGATACCAAACTGTGATTGCTGTCCACAAACACCTTCGCCTCGCTTCGGCCCGCGCCCAGCTGTATGGCCGGCAGGCTGAACTCATCAAATACGCTGCGCTCGGCCATTGTCGGCACTGGGCCCGTTGCCGTTGCCGTTGCCGCTGCCGCTGCCGCTGCTGCAAAGGCTTTTTGTGCCTGCATCTGTTGTTGCTGCTGCTCGCCGGCATTGCTGTCCAGCAGCTCCGTTTTGCCCGTCTCGGCGAACTGTTTAACGCCCGCCGTAGCCGGCTGCCCGTTGTGATAAAGCGCATAGTTGGCATTGTGTGTGCGACCTGTGTGTGTGTGTAGAAAGAGAGAAAGGGGGAGAGGTGAGTCATTTACATTTAATGAGCTTTAAAAAACGAAAACAATTGCTGCAAATTGCGCAAACATTTGCATTGCAAGCTATTCGTGGCACTCGACACTCGACATCGCGTTGCGTTGCGTTTTAAGCGCTGCCGTCAGCTGTTTTCATTTGCTGTCAGCTTAAATATCAGATTAAGTACACGCAACGTGTGCCGCTGATTGCGCTTTTAACTGCATTAGCGGCTCATGTGCCCATGTGCGACACCTTGTTCAAGTGAGTCATTAGCAAAGCGCAGTCTGGCATATTTCGAAACCAAACCCAGCCGTTTATGAGAAATTTTAGAAATGAATGTTATAGAGCTTATGCTTATAAAGTTGCTAGGACATTATTATGGACTTAATAACGGAATGTTAATCAAGAGTTGAATTTTATGTAAAAAAAATAAAAGTCTGAGCAGGTAACAAGAACTTTCAAAGACATAATAAGCATTGTTAAGTAATGGCAATCCTCATAAAGTCCAATACTATAAATAATCTAAATAGCTTCAACATCTGTTTAGAAGAATAGCAGAGGGTAAATTAAAACTGTCAGGTTTCATAGGGAAGAGAGAATGTATGATATAAGACGAAAGAAGTACCTAAAGACATAATCTCTTATATGAAATTCTATACACACATAATTTTCATAATATCATGTGAAGAGCGAATTGAAGCGACAAAATAACAGTAAAGCGAGAAGCATTTATACCCGATAAGAAAAGTAAAAAGGGTGTTTTACAATAACTAAAACGTTTACATACATAAATAATACCAATTTATCGAAAGAGAAGTGAATGGATCAAAGGATAATCAATTTTTCTAGTTCTCTTAGCAAGCTCCCAAACACCAGAAAATAACAATCAACAACTTTTAAACTCGTTTCACAGCTTTTCGTTCTTAATATATTTCCCTCTTCGCTTCTCACTTCATATCCACCCAAAAGCTTCTCATTAAACTTATAAAAACAAGTGCAGCTTGTAAAACTGAAACAAAGCAGGTAAAGTTTCAAACTGGAATATTTTCTATTGCTACTTGCTTCCTATAGCTAAAAGAATGTTAAACTTTTTATATCACCAAATGCTTAGTTACAATTTCTTTGACATTTCCGAGAACCCACTCGTGACTGTCAACAAAAAGTTTAGCTGTGCTCTACTTAATTAAGACCATAAAAAATAGCCTTATTTATATAAGCTGTCAACATCTTTCAATCTCAATTGCTATTATGGCAACGGAAATCCATGGCAAAAGTTTGAGCAGAGCCAAAGCCAATTCGAAAGCCGGAGAAAGGCGCCATTTGCAATTATTGGCAAACGACCCAAAAGTATGCAACAAACTTGTCAATTACACAAAGTGCAAGGCAAATACACCAAAGAGGGAAAAAAGCGAAGGAGCAAAATAAAATGCCAAAGCATAAATAATAATATTGCATTTGACACAGTTTCAGAACAGGTTGGCTGTGTCCCAACCCCCTAACCCCTCAACCCTGTCATCCCCGCAACTAGCTGGCGGCATTGCATAAAAGCGCAAAAGTTGAAAAGGCAAAAATATGCTTTGTAGTTGGCGCTTTCATTAGCCGAAGCGTTGTCAAAACAAAGTGAAGAAGAAAAAACTTGTAAATTAAAAATAAGTAAGAGAAACAGAACGAGAGAGAGAGAGAAAGAGAGAGAGGGAAGAGGCAAAATAAAACTAATAAATAAGCTGGCACACTGTAAGAGCCATTGAAAAAGCAAAAACCAAAGAACGCAATGAAAATATCTCAAAAATAAATAAAAAACAAAAGCCCAATGAAACAAGACAAGGCAGAAAAAAAAGAAGAAATGTGGCACAAGTGGCATGTTGCAATGTTAATTGAAGACAAATAAAAGCCTAGCGACAGTGGGTGAGCGAGATGGAGGTGGAAAGAGACAAAAAGCCGAGATGAAAACGAACAGAAAACCGCAGCCAAGAGCAGCAGCAGCAGCACTTGGATATAACTTCAAAGGCGCTGCAGCGAATGTGCTAAAGTGGGCGTGGCTGTAGGGCAGTGGGCGGTCGGTGAATGATGCTGCAGCAACTGCGGCAGCGTGTGACAATTTCGTTGAGGCAGAAACAGAATAAAAAACATAAAAAAAAGACATCGCACTGCCTGAAGGCGAATTGGAGCGCAACATTTTAAATTACTTGTGGCAATGGGCATCGCAAATGACTTTTGTTTCGAAGAGAAAGAGAGAGAGAGTGAGTGAAAGAAATATGAAGAAAGAATAGGTAGCAGAGTCTAGGCAAATAATGAAGAAAAAACAAAAAATATACAAAATTAAAAAACAAGCCTGGTCGAGAATGAAATTGCAAGAAAAACCTGACCAAAAGTAGTGCAAAACAATAATAAGCTGGTAATGAATAAGATTGAGAATAAGGTATTAACAAAAACAAACTGCAAATATGAATAAAAAACAATCTTTAACTATAAGTGAACAGAAACAAATAATGATATTCATACAAAAACTTCTTAAGGGTGTATAATGAAAGGATTTACAAAAATTAAAAGTCAGCATTGAAGAAATATGTAAATCTACAAGATTATGATAAATAAGAATGTTCCTATCATAAGACTGTATCAATTTTTGGGCTAGTAATGGTGAAAAAAAACTGTTGTCCTTATAGGCTTTTTTTACTGTTTGATGTAGACAAGAAAATATTTGGTGGTATAAGTTAGATCAGGTTTACGTAAATACAAAAAATCGTTAAAAACATTATTATCAAAATAAAAAACAAACTTGTAGATCTGAAAAAAATGTCAATTCTCAAAGTGCACCAAAATATAGAGATGATCTTCATATATATTTTTACCAGATACCATTTTCGGCAAATACCATTAAAAATATAACTTAATTTATTCGATATTTGATTTCCCAATCAAATAAAGTCTTTTTGCTGGAAATGCATTTTTATTTTACTCATATAAACATAATTTGCAGCTGAAGTTGAACACAACACATTCACATTACAATAAACATAGCTAAAGTTGGTAGAACTCGTCTTGAGGTCAAGTGTTTTGATTACCCTAAACGTAACCTTTTATATAATCTTCTGCATACAATTATTTTATCATCTCTTCCATACTCCACATTTCACATTTCATATTATTTCACATTCTATCATTTAAGCTATCTATAAATTTATCGCTCAATAATGTTTCAAACGTATAAAGGTCATTATGTCATGACAAATGCACATCTGTCAGTTGTTTGAGGCCAGGGGTTGGGGCTTTTCTGGTTGGAGCTGGCCACTTTCGCTTTTAGGCCAATATGGGCAGCAGCTCAATCAATTACGAAATGGTCATTGTGTTGCCCACAAAATAAGCATAATAAATTTGCAATTAAATGCTTAAATTGTGCAAATGGTTTGCCAATGCGGTAGCTGCTGTGGGAGGCGGGGGAGTTGGTCAAACGGACGTCGTTTAAATGACCACAGCGTAAGAGAGAGAGACGGATAGAAAGAGGGAGAGAGCGAGAGAGAGAGAGAGAGTGGCAAGGGGCAGATAGATCTCTGGCGTTTGGGAGAGAGATAAATGTGCGCTGTAAAAACAAACAATGAAAAAGGCAAAACGTGTGCGGGTAAAAGAGTCAGCAAATGGAGAGATAGAGATAGAGTGAGAGAGGGAGCGAAAGTGAGCGTAAGGCTATGGCCAAAGGACGTGAGTGTAATTAATGCTTAATTATGCACATTAAAAGCCAAAACCTGACACGGCTGCTGCTCCGTGCACCGCTGGCCACGTAATAAATGCGCGCCACGTATGGCCCATAAATTACACTTTGCCCCGCTATGAAACTATATTGCGCATACGCCGCATTGTGCGTGGGCAGCAGCGCAGCTGAGGCAGCTGGGTAGCTCGCTAGGTACAGAAATCGAATCAAAGCCATTGCCATATCATAATTGAAAATCGCTTACAGCAACACATTAATGCAAATTTGCTAAATTGACAAAGAAAAAAAGGAATAAAAACGAAAAACAAAAAAAAAACGGGAAATAAATAGGTAAATAGTCGTAAAATGCAAGTGCAATGTGGCGCAGAGCCAACAGTTTTCACGTGGGCTGCTCAATAAATAACTGTGTGATAATATCTGCTTCAACTTAAATAAGTAAAATATATAAAATATTTGTAGCTTGTTAAATTTTACCACAAAAACTAGAAAAGGTTTTTTAACGAACGTGTATATAAGTAATTCAGAAAAATGTTACCAGCTGCTGTTAACATTATTTTGTAGAATTTAGAGCTGTAAAAAAATCTTTACATAGTTCGATTAAAGTAAGATTAATGTAAAAAGATTTTGAACATTCAAAAATATATTTAGAAATAATGATATAACCAAATAAAACGACATTCATATTCATTTGATTTGGGAAGAATGTAAAGTTCTTATCGAAAAAGTTTCTGTTAGCATAAAATATGCCATAACAATTTAATTTATCTTTATTTTATTAGCAGTAAATTTAAATAAATCCAAGAAAATTATGCACAATAATTTGATGTACACAGTTTTCATTGAAATTTGTTTTTGATAGATTATATTCCATTTGTTGCGCATTTACAACAAAGGTACGTCATACTATAATATAAAAAAAAATAATAAAAAAAACGTCATAATTTCGGTATCTCAAAAATAAATTCTTTATTTCAACTTTTATGTCAGCAAGAAAAATGTTAAAAATATATTCATTTTGTGTGAACAATTTAAAAGTCATTTTCCGTCGAACTGCCCTGGCATGAGTCATCCGGACAGTTGGCCCCATCAGTGCCGGCTGTACGGCCATTTGATTGGCACAGAAATTTGTTTGGGGCCGCGACTTTTTAGCACGCCTGAAAGTCAGGTATTAATAAACGAGCGACTATATGACACACATTTGTTCACTTTGCTGAAACGCTGATGCACAGCTGACACACATTGGCCATCATCATCATCATCACCATCATCATCATCATTTTTATGCAATTTCATTTAAACTGTGCAAAAATGAATTACGCGTACTTTTTGCCCGCCTGTCACGCTCGATTTCCAACAATTTCCGCAAAAATTGCTATGAAGTATTTTTACTTTGCCGTTTTTTTTTTGTTTTTAAATTTTTTTTTCTTTTCGCGCTTGGCACGAATTTTAATTATAGGTAATAAATTTGTTTTTAATAGCATGGCATTAAGCACAAAGCTCAACCAGGCAAAAAGGAATTAATGAAAGCAAAGGAATTGCCACGGCATGTACAATGTGATAAAGCTGAAAGACACCGAAGCTGTTCAAAGACGCGTTCGGGATGCATGGCTGTCAGCACGTGTGCCCCGTGACTGAGATGAACCAGCGGCAGATCAGCCAAATGAATGAAATGTCAGAGCAGATATTCGCCGTATTTATGTACATATATGCATACTATGTACTGCTGACTGTAGAATTTATTGTGTTTGCCGTTTGCTTGCGTGAGAAATTGCCAGTGCTTAAATGCTTTGTGCTCTTTGAGCTGCTGGCCATGAAATACGATATTCATTTTTCACACACGAAATTTTATTTATAGAAAAATGAAAATTCAGGTGTTTGAATAGACAAGTTGGAAAAATAAATGAATATATAATTTGCTGTGCAATTTTCACTGAATTTTATTCTAACGCAATGAAACATTTTAAGTACATTTGGAATTTTCATTTATTGCTAACAAAAATCAATAGCAAAATTCACAAATATAAGCTACGCACTTTTTCAAGAAACATGAATTGCTAAATTCAGTTATTTAAATGCTCATAAATGAAATATTAAAAAATGTATATTTAAAGTGTTCTAACATTCTGTAAACAGTTTATTTCCAAATAATACAATTTCTTTTATTGCTTGTTAAATCAATATCAAAATTCACCAATATAATAATGAGTTAAACAATAAAAATCACTGAATGTCTTAAGCTTAACTAAATACAACAGCTGGTATATAAAAATTAAAAATGCATAGTAAAATTCAACAAATTAATTAGATGCTTTTTATATGTTGAATATTTTATTTAATTAATAAAATTATAAAAAGACAAACAAACTTAAAACTTGTTCTTTTAAAGCCATATTAATTCTTTTTCGACACTCGTGAATTAAATAATACAAAAACTAATTAGATTTGCTTTAAATTCAACGATTTAAATTGCTTAACCCGATTCACAACACACGTAATTTATTAATGTAAGTGCAGTAGAAAATAAATAAATGGCCCAACGATTATTAGCTTAGCAAACAGACACCTGCCAAACAGAAAGATACTGGTATGAAATAAGTAATAATAATGAATTCAATGTTAATTAAAATTTCGATGCACCTGCCCACTTAATATTTGAACTCCTTTGCGCGCGCCGCAATTTCACTTAATTATGTATGTCAAATTTAATTGGCTTGTCAGTTGGCATACACGCACATACACATCCACTCACACCGAGAGAAATCTGAGCGGCACGCTATAAATACATAAAATAAAAGTGTGTGCACACCTGGCGTATGTGTGACATATAGATAAATGTGTACATTTTTATGGTATATCTTGCACAAACAACAGTTGTTAGACATATGCATACACACATTCACATAGTTGCACACACTCGAGTATAAATATCATTTTCGTTCTGTATAAATATTTGCATTTTGCTAATTTTATTGGCCAACGATGCGTATGTGCAATATATGCCGGCTACATAATGCAACAGCCGAATACACAGAAACCAATTTAAGCAGCAAATTAAATTTTAAAGCACAAAATGAAAGGCGAAATAAGCGAGAGGATGAGAGAGGGGACACAAGTGAGTAAGTCAGCATCAGAAACCCACAATCAGAAATCCTTGCAGCAGCCATTTGAAATGCAAAACTCGTGCGCTGCATTTGGAAATCTGCGACATTGTCACATATACGAGAATTCAGATGTTCTCGCTCTCATCCTAGCTCCGACCCTCGCATTCGCCCGATAAATGTCAAGAACTCGAGCAATGTGTGTGCGCGTGAGTACATGTGTGTGTGGGTGTGTGTGTGTGTGCAACCCAAGATCCGAGCTTAAAAGGACCTGTGTACGCATTACGCATACGCCGCATATGCAAAATGTCTAAGAGACGAAGGCAAAAAAACCTCGTTGTTGTTTGATGAGAGGGAGAGCTCGATTGGATAATGCCCTGTAACTAATAATAGAAAAGTTATAAACAAAACAGTAATAAAAAGATATTAAAATCCTTTTTTAGTTTTGCATTTATTTTATTGTTTTGAGGGTAATTTTTTTAGATTCAATTTTTAATAGTGCATATATTTTAGATGCAGAATCAATCATGCGGATAAATCGTGACCAAAATATCAACAAACATGAAAATCGGTTCAGTTTTGGCACAGTTTTGGGAGAATTAAAGTTAAATGTTGTTATTCATACTAATTGTGATAACCACAGTCAATTAAAATTATAAATTTTAAGTCCGAAATTGGAATTTTTGAAAATATAAATTTCCGAAAATAAGTAAGTACCAAAACAAAACCTTACAGTGTTATTTTCAATAATGCATATATTTTTAACGCAGATACAATATAGAGTTTTAAATCCGACCAAACCGTCATTAAACATAAAAATCGCCTTTGTTTGAAATGCGTCGAGTTTATATATAAACTTTTCAGGTCTCTATCTTCAAAAGCAGAAAAATTGCGACATTGCGGAAACCCGATGTACTCTTTTCATGAACAAGTATAAAAATATAGATGTTGAAATTTTCATGCGCTCAATAAAGCTACCAAAATAGAAGCAGCTCAAGGGGATGATGGGAAGGGGTGGAGTTGCGTGGGTGGGGTTGTAGGCACAGCCTGCTAATAGTAATTTCGAGCCATATTTGCTGCAGCGTTTCGCAGTGCTGCAACATAAACCAACTGCAGAATTGGCTCTGATAAAATGTCAACTTGCTGACGTTTCTGATGTGCTAACCCAGGTTTTCCTCTACTTCTTTTTCTGATTAGCAATAATAGTAGCAATATCTAAAGCCCATAAAGTGCTCGCTTTTCTTGCAGTTTTTCTATATTTTTGCTTTAGTTTTCATTGCTTTCTCCTGAAGCCAGCTTAAGCGTTTGGGCAACCGCAGTCAGGGCCAGTTAGCAGCTAAATGAAATTTAGCCATTACTTTAATGGCCAAAAAACAGAGGAAAAAGCTGGTAGCTGGAAACTTATGCAAGCGTTTGGACTTTGCCAACTGCAGTTTTGTGGCTTGGCCGGAGCCCATGTCTTTTATAATTAATGTGTGTACAGCTAACAACCTAAACATAAAAGCACATGTCAGGCTTAGGCCAGCTCTAAAGCTAAGACCAACAATGCGGCATTTAGGCAAATGAGACGACGCACCTCCCGCACCACCGCACCACCCACACCCGCGCAGACCCAAAAAGCCATCAACTAGGGCAATTATGTAGACAAACAAACAAGCTGGCATTAGAGTTGTCACTTCAGTCCGCCTATTGACGTGTGTGTGCTTGTATGTGTGCGTGTGTGTGTGCGTGTGCGTGCAGGCTCAAAGGGATTACAAACGAAATTGACCAGCAACATAACAAGGCAACAACAACAACAACAAAAGCAACATCATCAACAGCCGTCTGTCTTAGATTTGCAGTTTATAAAATCACGTGACAAATGAGGGTTGGCTAAGCCCCTTTGGTCCATCCATCCAAACTATCTATCTGGCCATCCAACTATCCATCTAACTGTCCAACTAACCGCCTAGTTTTGTCCTTGTGCCCGACTATCATTTGTCTTACGGCCCACATGTGATTTGGGCCATTGTAGGTGCACGTCTAGGCCAATTATTTCAGCTCCTTGTGCCCAGCAGCCATGTGGCTGGAACCAAGTTGTAAATAATAATAGCCAAAGTCATGATACGAGTGGCTCCCCTCAAGGTGTGTGCTTATGTGTGTGTAAGTGTTTGTATCCAATGATGCTTATCTTGAGCCATGTAAATTTTGTCGTATGCATAAGGTTAAAGATAAGCTTGAAGATAATCCACGTTTTGTTTTCATGTATTCTTGTTACCATTAAATAAATGGTAAAAGAGATGAAAAGAAAAACTAAATGAAAAGAAATAGAATTAAACAACTATTCACAATACTAATCATCTATTATTTCCCACATTAAAGTACAATTTTAATAGAGTAGAAAAATGATATTAGAACAATATTATTCCAGCCCTTGACGAGCTTGCCAAATTTGTATTTTGTTATTTTGTTATTAAATTATTTTTATATTTCCGTAACCCATTTGGGCCTTTGTTACGTAATTTATATCAAACATAATTATAATATATTAGTCAGTCAAGTTTAACTACATATGTTTTTTTAATAGTTGATGCAAATCAAAAATATTATACTTTGAATAACTTTTTATGCCTCTATACCCATTTACAATTATTAGTATCAATGCTTGTCTATCAAAAAATTTGTGGTAATTTTTGTTTGCCAATTTGTATCTAAGCCCAATCATGTGTCAGAGAAAACCATATCTCTGATCCGAATTATTTTGCAATTTTCGGTTAGTAACTAGCACCGCAAAAATTGGACAACATATCTTGTTGTTGTTGTTCTTTTGCTGCTCTTGTTTGATAGATGAAAATTGCATTGGGATAAATGCATTAAAAATAAAGGGCATTACGAAGTCATGAAAAAATGTGTTGCAGTTTACTATTTTCGCAATTTTTGCTGCTAGCTGTTGCCTATTGCCTGTCAAAATGCTGTATGTGTGAGTGTGTGTGTGCGGGCGTGTGTGGCTGTGTTAGTATTTTGGCTTACTCTCTGGTTACATTCATTATAATGGCTTATTGTAGCATGAAAAGTGTGTCAGTCGTGTTAGTTGCAAAGGCAATGCTCGCAGCAATAACAACAAGCTTAGGAGCAGGACAAGAGCCGAGTGGAGGGAGCAATGAAGGGGATGGGGATGGTGGTGCAATGACAGTTGACTGCAGCTCAGGCAGCTCACAGTTACAAGGCACGTCACGGCATTGTCCTTTGTTTGCATTGCACTAAGCAAACACAAAAGCCAGACGGAAAGACAGGCAGCCGGGCGGGCA
The DNA here is from genome assembly GCA_035043565.1 of Drosophila robusta. Classification (NCBI taxonomy): domain Eukaryota; kingdom Metazoa; phylum Arthropoda; class Insecta; order Diptera; family Drosophilidae; genus Drosophila; species Drosophila robusta. The sequence goes on from JAWNMW010000414.1 coordinate 368,575, forward strand.
GGCAACACACACAGACACACACTCACACAGGCACAGTTATCATCATATATGAAGAGAACTTATGCAAGGACATGCTTCAACGACACACAAATTGATGAGCATCGCGTGCGCTGCGCCTTTTGTTCCTTTATTTTTTATTCTCTTTTCTGTTTTTTTTGTTGCGGCATTTTTGATTGATTTCTTGTGGCAAGTCAGCGACGTCTCTCACAGATTGCAACCTGCCAGCGCCCACTTGCCACATGCTCAATCTTCCGTCCTGCCCAGCCCAACACAGTGACACAGTTATGCGCTGTGTGTGTGTGTGTGTTTTTGTGTCGTAAATTGGCAAAAGTAAAAGTCATAAAAATACTTCGGCCTCAAACTCGCAAATTCCTTAGAGTCGAATTTGTTGTACGTGCTGTAACAGTCAACACATTTGTTGCATTAAAATAATTGAACAAAATTGTAAAACAAATAAAACGCACGATATACACACACACGATACGTACGACTTATATATAAAGTAAGGGAAGCATCAGAAAGTTTCTGAAGTAACGCATCGATTGATGTATTGCCTTGTGAGCCTCTCAAGAAGTACAGCACTTGAGTGACTCGAAATGGGTACTCATGGGGGGTGTTGATGGAAAATGCTTTTCTTACTTTTCATGTCAGCTGCTGCGTCTCAGCACGAAAATGTTAGCAAATTGCAGACGGCAATTCGAATAGTGAGCACAATTCAAGTATCAAGTGTGAGTATGTGCCAGACATTCATAATATAATAAATGTGCAAGTGTGTGCGAGTGTGTGCACACACTTCAGAAAGTGCGTGATGAGTGTGTGTGTTTGGCACTTAAGTAATGCTAAATGTCTTGCATGAAAGCAAAATGACATTAGAGCATTTACAATTCACTGGACTGAAAGTCAAGTCGAGAAATGACATTATAAATATTTTTGAAATTCCAAAACATATATTGACTTACTCAATTGATTTCAAAATTAGGCGTTAAGTGGAATTCAAAAAATTGTTTTGTTAGTATAAGATTAAAAATAAATTTATCAAAATCGATTTGTAACCGGGCATTTACATCATGGTATAAAAATTTTACATAAAAATATACCAAAAACATTTTTGAAATTTTTTTTAATTTTAGAAAAATCTTTTGAAACAATTATATTAAATTCACTTTAAAATTGTTGAAATTAAAATTAATATGATCTTTAACACTTTATACAGGTTTTTTTTCTGAATTTCTTCATAATTAATTAAGATGAGCTGAAGCGTGTGTGTTAACTAAAGCATTAAGCGGTTTGCTCCTAAAATACACAGTAAGCATGCTTCATTTACATTGTTTATATCTCACATAATTGGTTGCATGACTGACTGACTTTAAAGTTAACCACGAATATTATTTTTATACTTCAGCTAAGCCATTAGGACACAATATGAAGTACAAACAACAATCGCCACAGGCTCAAAAACTAAGGGAAAATATGAAGCACAGCGCAGCTAAAAATTGGATGGAATACACATGTTAGTTACGTATATTTTCTCAATCAATGCAGTCGGTTGTTGGTCGACCATTGAATTGTGAACAATGCAAATGCAATCAACCTGTATCGATGCAGGCCACATCAATTTACAGCAACCATTTTTGCAGCTGCTGTTGTTAAACTGATTCTGATTTCGATTTGATGTTGCCTGCCACAGATCGTGGAACGAACTGAAATTAATTAGCATATGAATCGAGGCAGCCACAGCTGCAACTGAGTAAAATAACTAGAGCAACTATAACATAAAAGGGGCATGTGGTCAATAAACGAGAGTGCTTCAAAGCCTGATACCACGTACTTTAATATCAATAAAATTAATGGTATATTTACTTACAGTATTTTTATTTTACATAAAAAAATGAGTAATATAAGAATTATTAGAAATACCACATAATGAGAATCTTTTATTCCATTTTCATAGTCATTAAATCACCTTCATTTAATATTTATATTTTTACAATGATGTTATTTAATTATTATCTTCTTTTACCTGTTTTGAATTTAGTATTTTGAAATTTTTTTTAAGTTAATAAATTTGTGTAATACCCCTTTCTTCCAGATATATTCCCAGGGCATCAAATCAAAAACAGGGCCATATCGAGCACAAACTATAAAGTAATCAATAAGTCAAGCGGCGTACTGAAATGCATTAAATATGCAATTAGTGAGCGCAGTAGGTGTAACAAGCAGCGTTCAGTGGGCGTGTGCTCCGCCCTAATTAGCATTTATTTAATTAATAAATTGGTTGGATTGTTTAACTCCACATTGCAAATGCTGTTGGCTTAAAATGCAATTGCAATTAAAGTGCAAAGTTCAACAAAAGCTTGTGCATTATGCACAATCACACACACACGCACACACAAGCATGAACATACAAGCAAATAGCCAAATTTTCAGAATACCCCGTCTGTGATTGTGTGCGAATGTGATTGTGTGTGTGGTGTGTGCAATGCGCTCTCGCGCATAAATAAACAACGCAAATTTGCAAATATAATACACATAAAATTTACAAAATGGCTGCAACAGAAGCGCCGCAAACTTTCAGCAACTGCCCCTCCCTCTCAACACGAAATAAGTTTACACAACAAAATGGCGGTACTCACACACACTCATACACACATTCGCTCACCCATGTGCAGTGCAAAGAGCAACTACAAAAAAATTTATATATATAAAAACAAAGTTTTGTTAAACGCAATGTTTATTGAGCGTCCCCAAAGTTTGGGTCGCATCTTCAGGTAACCACCTTGAGATGGCAACGTGAGGAGGTCGTGAGTCGTGAGAGAAAGACTCGTTAAGACTCAAGTGATAGTTGTAAATGTTATTTGATTTTTACTGTACGTAGGCATATATTAATTACTACATTAATATTATGTGCCACAAATTCTGAAATTTACAATATATGTATGTATGCTATTTAGAATGTTATTTCTTGTTATTCTTGTTCTTGTTTAGTCTTTAGTTTTTAAATTAAATATTATCACCCAATTAAACAGCAACAGGTTTAATTATTCAGAAAGTGTAAATATAAATGATTAATATGCAATATCTTGCGAATTTGTTCCTTAAATGTCAATAATTAAATCAATTGCTCCAGGTGGTATTGAATTGAAGTAATTATGTGCAACAACTGTAATTACTTACGCTAATACGAATTGCGAGAATTTGGCAAATTTCTGTATAAAGTAATTTAATGCATAACTGAAACCAACAATTTTAATTGTTCAATTAAGTAAAATTACTTAGGTAATTATATTGGACAAACAATGTTAGTAACGTCGTCTTAACAGAAATTTCTCGATCTATTTTAAAATATTCCCCTTAAAAGTATACATTTTCGGATTAAAATGTCAAAATAACAACCTCCCAGTTTGCTTAACTAATTGAGCTATATCGATTGGAAACTCTGCATGTTATCTGAACCATCTGCCACAATTTGTTATCTTTAAAAGCTCTGCTAATCTGTTGCACTTAGTCTCCACTATATATATGTTTAAATATGCCACGATTAGCCAATTTTGCTGTCACGCAATCATCTCGACACACGACACTCATGTGTGTTTGCACATTGTCAGCGCTAGGTGGAGCCAGGACCAAGTGGTAAGGGAAATGGCGTTTCACTGTTTATTTGTTTGTTTGCGTGTTGTTTGTTTATTAGTGGAATTTTTAATCAAAGTTACAGAAGTTGACGTACCTGAGCTGAGCAGCAGTGGCAGCGAAGAAAACAAGCCAAAGTTTTTTGTAATCAGGCGACCGCGCGGCGCTTTTTGGCTTTTTGTTCCCACTGTGTGTAATTCCTTTGGCAGTTTTGTTGGCTAAACTCTTGAAACTTTGCTGCCATGTAAACTGTCAGCGTCTGCGTGCAACGCACACATATACGCACACACACACACACACACATTTGCAATGCACACACTTGAGCGCTTATCTTACTAAGGTCTAAAAAAACTTTTGTTTACGCGTTGCGCCCTCGAGACACATACACACACAAAGGAAAAACACTAACTAGACGCAGATGCCTAGACTCTTATGTTTACCTACAACTTGCTTTTAACTGTAATAAATACTCTTATATATATATTTACTTATTTTCTTGGCCATATTCATGTTTTATTTACAGCATATTTCTATATGGCTCTGCACCGCATTTTTGCCAGATTATTTTTTATTTAACTTATTTGCCAGATCGTTTTTAATTAAAACGCCGCTTGGCCAAACCAAATTGCATTAAAATTGCACTCAATTTGCATATGGCAGGCGGGCAGCATCAATATGCGAAATAAATATACATATACATGTGGAAAATATTACGCATACGTCGTGTGGCCAATTGAAATGAAAATGAAATTCGCTAGCAAATTTCAAGTGCATGTAACTGCATGTTGTGCGACTGTGTGTGTGAAGGTGTGTGTTGTTGGTTGTGCAATATTTTTAACATTATTTACATTTTTAGCATATTTATGCAGTCAGAGCAGCAGCAGCAGCAACTGCAGCAGCAGCAATGGCAACAATGTAAGCACGTCAACAACTGCAGATTTTTCTAGTAGCTGTTGTTGCTATTGTTGCCATTGTTGTTGTTGCTGTTTGGCACGGCATGTTGTTGCCCAGCAGACCGTAAAGGAATTGCAATGCAAACAGAATGTTAGACATGCCAGACGACGACGCTTTGAATTTCGAACTGCAGGTGCACAAAACTGAGTCCCAATCCAAATAAAAACCCGATACCCGATCCCCAATCCCATAACCCACACACATTGCATGCTGCAGCTACAGCTTAAATGAGTTTTTCCCCAACAATTTTGCCGGCTGTTTAAATGTTTGGCTCGCAAATGGAAATAGTTGCATTGCTTTGCTCCATGCCCAATCGAAGTATGGCAACTATTTGGCAATTTAAGCGTCCAAAAGCCTCGAGCTCCGGGCACAAAGTTTTGACCCCAACAGGAGCCGCATAAAAGTTGCGCCAAAACTAAATATAAAGAAGCATATAAAAAAGGGCAACTAGCAACCAAAAAAAAAAAAAAAAAAAAAACAACAACATAAAAGAAAACTGGGGGGTATAATAAAGTTGAGTGTACTCGACTGGAAGTTGCCCTGCAGCTAGCCAAGCTGAAGTTCACACAAGTGTTTGGGGCATTATGATAAAGGTGAACATACACACGAAATTTGCAGGCTGTGGTCCTCTTATATTCTGAGTTCACATAGAGATGCAAACTAAAAGATGCCCTGTAGTCAGATTTATATGAACTAGACCAGTCGTACACTTATTTTGGGGAATTAAGATAAACTAATACCGATATGCAAAATATGCTATCCCCAGCTAGGAAGGTATAGGTAAACTTTACTTATCTATAAGTTTAACTATACCCAACCATATTAATTTTGTTAGATGTAACTCTCACTAATTTTCACAAAGGTTAAGTTACCGATTTTTTTTGTGGGATTTTAGGATATATAGGAAACCATATGCGAAATTTGCGACCTCTTATGATTTAGTGGGTTCACATAGATAGATACCAAAATACAATATTAGATCGATTAATAATACAAGAAAAGAAATGGAAGAAGAAATAAACTCTACTTATTTTATATATTTTTTATATATATTTATATATATTTATAATAATTCCAACGACTTTGAACTGTTACATACTCCCACAGAGCTTTACCCGACCCCTCAATTAACCACCTACAGGGTAGATAAAGTATTTCAGGCAGCCGCAAGTTGCGCAAACCAACAAAAGCGTTGCAAAAATTCATTTTTCAATAACAAGAAGCAAAAAATATTTTATACAAACATAGACAGCAGCGGCAAGCAAAAACCGCAAGCGGCAAAAGGAAACGAAATACATTTTTTGTTCAGCCCAGGCTAACAAATTTGTTAACAGCGCCAGCCTCAAAGATACAAAGATACATTTTAATAAAGATGGTGAAAAAATCGATTCCCCCAGGAGAGATGGAGTTCTATCAATCGAAATGAGGTACATACAAATAAAAGATATTAAGTTTGAAAGTATTAAAATATTTTTAAATACGCCTCAATAATTTATTTCGCCAAAAACATATAATATTATCAGCTTGTTAAGCTTTCTTCAAAGTTCCTTACGTAACAATCAGAGAGCATAATATTTGTTACATATTCTTCCATCAATAAATTGTACAATTTTAGTTAGCCTAAAAGGTCTAAAAATAAATTTTAGTTTTGCCAACTGTACATGATTTACCAGATAACGAATTTTAATGAGCTATTTTCTTGTGATTTTCCTTGCTGATTTTCTTGGGTTTTCACTCAACCATAATACAATTTATGTAGTTTTCCATTTACTTTGAAAACTGGCCACTTATTTTCAAGGCCTATAGGTTTATAATAAAAAGGTTCCGCACACAGCCAAGTACATTCCAAGGAAGCAAACCTCGACTTAATCTGACAACACGAGCAGACTTCATCAGATGGTTTATCTTGACCTTTGCTTACCAACAACTTGGGCCAAAGGACCACATCACCCACCCACACCCACATATGACCACCGCCTACAAGTGGGTCAAGGCACACACACACTCACACACACACTGCCTCAGCCAGTGCACCTTTTGCCTGATATTTCAGTTTCTATAGCATGTATCAGTTCGAGTTCCTGTTATTTTTTTCTTAACTTATTTTTTTGCTGTGTTGTGTTTTGTGTTGCTAGCACAATATTTTTATAACGAGCTGTACACACACACATACACCAATACCCACACACAAATGTAATCAGAGGGCGCTGAACACAAAGATTGGAAAATTCCGCATTCAGCACAAAAGCAAAAGAAAAGCCCGCAGCAAGGCAAATACGTAGCGGCAATTAATTTTAATTAATTTTATGTTTTTTTGTTGGTTTCTTTTGTTGTTTTTTTATTTTTAAATAAAGGCAAAACCGAGCCAAGAGTTTAATAGATTTTTGAGAAATTTATTGGCGGCTTTTCTCTTAATTTCAAATTGGGGAGCAACCGCAAGGAGCGCTCTCCGAAAATGAAATGGAAAGCGCCAACACAAAAAGGCTCAAGCACTCAGTAGCCCAAACAAAGGAAAGGACCTTTGAGCAAACGAAACGCAAAATAAAAAACAAAAAGGATATCAATGTCGTTTCGCCGACTAATATGCCCCGGGGGGAGATGAAGTGCGGCAGGGCGGCATTTGAAGCGCCTCACTTAGGCGTCGTTTAGCGATAAAAGCGACATTTGGCATGGCAAACAGTTTGTCTCGGACTCTCCACAACTTTAAACTGTAAACTGGCACACAGCACAAAAAAAAAAACAAAAGATAGTCCACACTTTATGTACTTGTTGTTATACCCTATTAAAAAGAAAATGTGGTTAAAAACGTGGCATTTTCGTTGTTATAGTTAAAAACCGTCATGTAATCTTATTATAAACAAAAAAAATATTTAAAATTTTTTAAAAAAATGCATACAAAAAAAACAATACCCATTTGATTGACTATAGGAGCATAGAGATAAGATAAGCTAGAGGTTTTAAATTTGGTAGCTGAGTTTCAAAATTTCGCACAATTGAAAAACAAAAGTTGAAAATGCGCTATGCAAAGATAAGGATTAAAAGAATATAAACAATATTCATTATTCAATTTTTTAACCAAGAAATTATAAAAATTATAGTAACTTCTGGTTAATCACCCCAAAACTTTTTTATTAAACTTCACAAAATATAACATATGTAGGGTATCTGCTAACCAACCCCTCACTTTTACACCATTTTCTTACACGTTGTTGTTGTCTAAACATATTCAGCAGTTAGAGAAGATGGTTTTTCGAGCATTTGCAGCAGCATCAGCGACAGCAGCCGAGAGTGAAATATCGTTAACCTAATTTCAGTTCCTACAGCTCCATTGGAGTTGTTTTTGTAATAGGCTTCGCACAATGCTTAGCCATAAATTTCCTTTATCTTTATGACTTGTTTTGCGTGCTGTTGTACTTGTTGTTGTTTTCTTTTGGCTGCTTTTCTAAATTTCATTTTATTTTTGTCATTGCCGCCCTTTTTGTTCGTCGACTCGGCTCGTGTTAAATAAAGCTGCACGAATTAGCTTGAAAACAATTTTTTGTTTTCCGTTGTTACGTTCGTTATTTTTTCTTGCCACGTTTTTTGTGGCACTTAAAATTTATGTTTTTGTTTTAATTTTTATTGGCAGCCATTTCGGATGAATGCGAAGCCAAAGTCATGCTTAGATTTCTCACCAGGCAACGAGGTGTTCGTCCCAATGTGTGCGTGTATGTGTGTGGGTGTGAATTTGTTTATGTGTGCGCTTATCACACCCGTGGGTCTAGTTACGAAGGCGCCCGACGGTTAAGAAAACATATAAAAATAGATAAAATAATATGGAACTGGATATGTGATGGGGAAAGTGCTTTTGACTGCTTCAGCTTTTAAGTTAAGCAAATGTTATTATTGCTTAAACGGCAATCAGATTAGCCGATAGTGGCACTTCAACTGAAATATTAGTTTTGGCTGGCCGGTTGGACTAATACGCATTTGCAAATTTTTCAGAGCTTTAAATTTCAACGGAGCTTTTAGTTTTGCTGTGCTTTATTGTAGTATAGCTTTAAAATGAACTTAAAACAAGCAATCGCACATAAAACCGAATATGTGCTTCTATATATGCATTAATCACAAATTTGAGCTTAAATGTGCTTTTAATTGACAAAGATTTAGAATGTCCATAACACTAAAGCAGTCTGGCTTGAGACTTCTTGAACTAGATGGCTAAGCTTTACCTTAAGCTTTACCTTCGCGAATCTACCCGAAAATATATAACACAAAATTCATTTGTAATTTATTTAATTATTTTGAAAAAAATTCAATTAAGCCATGACCTAAATACCCAAAATTATCTGCTAAGTATTGAACTATCGTTATCATTATGATATTATCCAGCTTCATGTGAAGTTAATTTCATTTGAATTTGGGTTAATTACTTAGGCAGCTAACTAGAAACTGTGCAAAGGTACTTAATAAGCTCAGCTCAATGCATAAATGTCAGAAAATGTGAAAAACATCTGTGTGAGTGTGTGTGTATGGCTGTGCATGTGTGTGTGTAATAATTGCAATCTGATGGCTGTCGCATGCAGTTGACTCGATGACATTTGCACATTTTTGCTGCAGCTGCTTGGAATGCAATTATGCATTGGAAAAAAATTGAATTAAATTATGGCATATTAAATGACACACAAATGTTGTGGATAAATGGGATTAAAATGATATATAGTGGCTGGCATACTAATTCCCCATGCCACGATTCAAATTACAAAATAGAGAAGCAGCTGCATTAGAAATTAATGCAAAACCGATTCGAAATGCAGTCGCATTTGTTATGAAAATTATAATTAAATATTTGATTGAAATCACAGCCAATGTGGCGTATACGCAACGTGCTCTGTGTGGGCTGTTTAGAGCGGGGCCACGGCATAAATATTAAAGGCTAATAAAGGTAGGTTGCAGGGGTGGAGTAGAGTAACTTTGCGTGTGTGTGTGTGTGTGTAATTGAATAGCTTGGGTGTGGTCAATTGCAGCAGCTGCATTAAATTTTAATTTCGAGGGCCGCGTGTCTTGGCCATAAAGCGCCGCTAATTGACAGCCAGGCGGGCAGTCGTGTAAGCCGGGCCAAAAGCCGAAATGTAATCAAATTTATGCGTAACAATTGAAAATGCGGCTATAAAGCAGCGTAATACGAAATCATAAACAAAGCAATAACAAAGCGAAGTGCGAAAGCAATATGCAAATGAATGAAAAGCGACTGTCAAATGCCCAAACCGCTGCCGGCAACGACCAGGCCCAGACGACTGCTGGCTATAAACGAAGATAACAATAAGAAGAAAGCGCGAACTTGAGAGTGTCGATAATTGAATACCCTTGCTGGGTTAGAGAATGTGAATGCTTTATATATGTCAAATAAGTCCACTCAAAATATATTAAACAAACTTTCCATCGATTATATATATAGAAGTTCGATGCTATATGTTTTTTCTGGCAATGTTAAAGGAGCACAATAAATTGAATTATCGACGTAGAGCTGGCTTACAAGCTCAATAATACAGTAGTCCGATGTTGAAAAAGTTTTTTTTTATATTTATAAGAAAAATGTATAAAATTTATTTAATTCCCAGTTTTCATAAATTAATCAAAATGGGCAAAAGATACAGAGATTTTAGATAAGGTTTAATACCTAATACAATTTCTGATAATTTTATGATATAGTGGCGACACGATCCAGCTGATTTTGGCACATCTACTGCCTCCAGCAAAAACAAGAATAATTTTTAAGCTACTTTCCATCAAAGGACTATAATTTTACTGTTAATGCTGATCAAAAATTGAGATATAATTAATTTACGGGCTAAGAAGTGTTTCTTTTTTAAATGTGTGAAATTTCATGACAAAACCTATAATACCCTCTGCAAGTGTATAAGCAGGCAAAATGGTCATGAATACTTCGGACGTGGCCGTAACGTCTTTGAAGAGAATTTTCAATTAAAGATGCGCAACTGAAAAAGGAGTCAAAGCGAATGTTGTCTGGAGCGAAATTAGGAATTAATTAAGACAACAACAACAAGAACAACAGAAGCAACAACAACAACAAAGGCCGTATAATTTCAAGCGGAAACCAGCCAAACAAACAAAACTACGCAAAAGCGCCCAAGGTTAGGCTATACAAAACAGTGCAATGACGTAGGGACCGTATTTAAAAGAGGGGGGAGGAGTTGGGGCAAGTTAGGGATAGCTAGACCGAAAATTTATTTGTGCGTTGATTGCGCGCAAATGATGATCATTTAATTAAGCACGCAACAGCGCACAGACCAGAAACAGGACACAGACTGCCGCAGCAGGGTGATGGGGGAGGGTGGCACTGTCGGTGGCCATCTTGGCCGGAAGTGGCCACCTTCATTTTGCCAGCTCCCTTAGCCGCAAAAAGAACACAATCTGTTTGTATTTTGCATTTGGCCAACGCCGCAACCGCATTTTATGTGCCTGTTATGAAATTCGTGCTTTTTTTTTTTTACTTGGGCCAAGTTTGGACTTTGATTGGTTTATTTAATGGCCTCTTGTCAGCGCCTGAGATTGCAATTTTTTTGTACACTCTTTTCTCAATTTTTATTTTGATTTGCATTGTAAATTGGGCAGCTGCCTAAATTTTTGACAGTGGCATTGATTAAAATTGTATTTATTTTTAATTAAAAGCCATTTGTGTGCAAATTTTATAGGCTGACAAAATTAGCGTTCGAGAGCAAATTACGAAAGAAAGAAAATGAGAAGATTGTGTGTAAAAGGAGACCTTGAAGAAATTTTTGATTTTTAATTATATTTGAAATCCAATTAGAGGTAACAAAATTGCTATCTTTAAATTTTAAGCTAATGGCTCTTCTAATTAAGTTGTTTTTATACATATTTTATATGTATATAAATATATGAATAAGCTAAATTGTTATAGGTAACAGTAAATTGTTATTGGTAATCAAGTGAAATATATTATATTTTATAAATTTTATTTATTAGAAATAATAAAAACATGTAGTTATAGTTTCATGGGCATAGATAAAACCCTATTTTCGAGAAATTGCTTTTGTGGTGCCGAAATAATATTATATGCAATTTATTTATTTTCTCAAAATTTTTTAAATTATTGTCTATCAATAACTTAATTTTGTTTGCTAATTATTTATTTTGATAGACGTTGTTGTCACGATTAATCTCTATATTATTATTATTTACATTTTCTTGTGAATATATTCCAAATTTAATTTGTTTTCACGTAAAGTTGACATCTTTTTTTATGTACATACCGATTTTAAAAATTATCCCATCGAACTTTAACAGCATTTTAGTAGTCATAAATTTCTCAAATGCTCTCAAAACTTTGAAAACTCAATCACAAAAAACGTTTTTTTTTAAAATTTGGTAGATTACTGCAAAAACTTTAGCCATTTGGTGCAGGCGTAGGAACAATTCAATAAATTTGCATAGTTAAAACATCACAACTAGCACATAGATGGATACACACATACGTGTGTAGTTAAGCTCCCACATATATGTATATACTCCAAATCCCGTAACCAATTGTGCAATAGATACTTATAACTAGCATTGTTCTTCCATTTGCCGCTATCATCTAAAGCGCGCTCCTGGGATTTTGCCAATACCGCATTTTGCAGTCATATATAACCGGGGCCAAGCCCCAAACTTTGCCATGAGACCCAGTTGCTAGACATGGCAACACTGCGGCAATTTGTGAACACACTCACACACACACAGATATTAATACCAAATGAAAATTGAAATTATGTCTATGCTCCACACTCGACACCAAATGCGCAGGACAAAGTTTTATGCTCCCCGCGCGAATTCAGTTCCGGTTGCCCGGGCCCGGTCTCTGTTATTTTGCTGGCACACCCCCGCACACACCCACACACACACACGCACAATCATATCCATAATCAATGATAATCCGCTGGCGTATTATAACCGCATTAACAGTTAGGCACGTTCGATACAATTCGTTACGTTTCGATAGATTTCATGCTCATTTCAGATATCGCTGCGTGCGGGTGTGCCTGTGTGTGTGGGGTGTGTGTAATGCATAGCAAATATAATTGTGTACAATTTGCGTAACATGCTTTTAGGCAAGTGGTGGGGGGGTTTTCTCGCAAATTGAATTGCAACCAGCTTTAGCATTTGCTTGATTTACGTAAGCCCATAAAATGGCCAACCACAACGCAACCCCCTACTCCTCCCCCTCCCCTTTTTCCACCTCCCCCGCCAACCGAAAATCTTCATTATTTTTGCTGCTGGCCGAGAAATGCGTGCGGTTTATCATAAAGCGCACACTGTTATTGATAACTGGTAACTGGTATCGGTAACTTTATCGTTATCGAATCTTTGGCAGCAGACACAACCACAAAATCAATCAGAAAGTATGCGAGTTCGTGGCATTATGGTAAATGAATGGAAAACGCAGCTGCAACCGCAGCCACAAGACAAACGACAGTTTAAAAAGTTTGCCCAGCGCCTGACAATGATGAAAGGCCGAAAACCCCACGCAGCCTAGCACAAAGTATGAAAAACAATTGTTTTATATTTTATTTTTCGAAACAATAAAATCAGTGGAAGCCACAAAAAACAGGCGACTCATCAAATGTGAATTTTGTATGTTGTGAAATATGGCTTTAAATTGTTTAACTTAAATCTGTAATTGGCTGCATATTTAAAGTAGCTTAATCCAGGATATGTACCATATATGCGATTTCTCTTTGCTAGTATCCAAACTTTATTTTTGTTACTCAAAAACTTAATTTGGACTCCTTTTAATAACTTTAGCGTAAGAAAACATTTTATGTGACATTTTCAAATCGTTTAATCTAAATGATGCTGTTATTTGTATCTTCCATGATAACTTTATTCAGATTGTATTTACTTTACATAATAAAAAAAATAAATAAATAAAAAATACATGGGATTTAAATTATTTTGATTAGCTTGCAATAAAATTCAATTGAATATCTTGTCATTTATGTCATCCAAGGTTACTTTTAAATGTTAATATTGTTATCTCAGCTGCTTTTACAAATACTATAAAAAGAAATATATTTTTGATTTTATTTTGTGTGGAATTTAACGGATAGTGAATATCATTCGCAATACATTAGTTTATTTATTTCAGATTAATGTGTTGCTAATAACAATCATTTTATATAACCCCGGCTTAAGTTTCCATACTCAATATATTATCCAACGTCTCCCTCAGCTCGATTACAACCCTTCATTAAAACTTTTCTCATTATACGCAGAGGTCAATCTACCCATAAACCAAAAGAAAACTCGAAAATTTTAGGAAAAGAAAAAAGAAATTAGGTCGAGAACACTTGACTAGAAGATGCTGTAGAAAGCCTATTTTATAAACATACAAATATATATTATTAAAAGCCCTCGAACATACATAAGTGCCAAATTATGTAGATAAAGTAAAATATTTTGGATGTGTGTGTATTGTATAAAGTGTTTAAGTATCTCCGCAATATGCTCTTCAAAGACTTACTGAAACTCAATCGTTATCGATTCAGTGAAAACAGGAAAAACATTTGAACTCTCATCAGCTTTCATATGCCAAAAATTGATGCCTCTATCTCCTGTTCTTACAGGATATCAGAAGTAAAACATTTATGTTTACATATATAAAGTAAAGAGCACGCATGCCATTTATAGAACATCTCAAGTCAACTAGAAAGTCGCTTGGCTATTGCTTTTTATGGCTTTCAAAACTTCTCGCAACCCATTAAAATTCATTTCTAAGCATCAGTTCACAATTTGACAGTCAACAGCTATTTGAGTGCTAGTTCAGCCCTCAAAAACTTGCCACGATGTACAAAACAGAAGTGTGGGGGAGATGTGGAAGAAGTAGGAAACAGGGCTAAACAGAAATTTGATTACTACATAGGCGAAACTGCATTAGTGCATAAATCCATGTCAAGTCGAAGAGAGAAAATTCAATTAGCTGACATAATTCTATTTATGCGCTGACAGCTGGCAAACGGCAAACGCAACACAATTTTCGCCAAAGGGGTTTTAAACTTGACAACTTCGTGCGTGTGTGTGTGTGCGTGTGTGTGTATGTTAGGGTGTATGCTTGTTATTGCCTGATGCTAGGACCAAGTCCATGACAACAACGTCGCCAGCATGAGCGTAAAGTCATAAATTTCGCAATGGCAGCGTTGCCGGCACGTGGAAATTAAGTGATGAATACCATAGGGCGCATAAACTTGCCAAAACACCCCCACACACAGACACACACACATACACAGCATTTAGGTCGCTGCGCCTGGCCATATAAATTGTAAAATTGTTGAAGCGCAACGTTGCGCGCCGTGCCTCGCCCCTGCCCCCCAGCTCCCACACACCACACATAAACATGCACGCAAAAATATTGAAAAATATGGCGAACGCTGAAATTTGTGAAATATTTTTGCAACACACCCCAGCACACACATGGGCGAGTGTGTGTGTGTATATATAACAGTTGGCTGCTTCGCTGCGTGTTCAACGTGCCGTAAGCCTTTGGGCACTATTAACCCAACTCTGTGAGCTCCACAACTGTCCAAAACTCCCCAACAACCCCACGCACTCTATCCGCTTTTGCAAATGATGCGCTAATCCAATTATTATCAATTCAGTGACAGGACGCAGGGTTCGTCCAGTCACAGCTGGCTACAACCGTGGGCATTGTTAAAAATAAACACACCGCCAACGTGATTGAATTCAGTACACCAGATCAGCTTACCTGCAAAGACAGAAATAGAGAAAAGAAGAGAGATTAGAAAAAGCAGTTTTAAGAAAATATTTATATTTGCTTTATTTGGGAATTTGAGCAGCTTTAGCTACCAAATTGCCTATTGATATGCCTTGTGGGCGGGCAACTCTTTCTTGCCCACATCAAAGCCAAAATGCAAACAGCCGGCATGGCCATTAGGTAGCTCATTAAAAATGCATAAGCCTTGAGAAAATGCTGATAAAATAGCACCGCGCTTTCGATAACAAACAAAATGGCTGACGGATGCGCATTTAGTACAGTAGGGCTTACCCCGACCCTTGAATTGAATTGATTATGCGTTCACGTACCTAAGCATACAAATTTAATATAATTGAATTATGTGCAGAGTATATTTAGTAGAGGATTCATGGCAACCATAAATATTATATACAGTAATAACAGCTATAATTGTTTTGGTTTTGAAAATATTTTGAATATTTACTACACTTACACATATTTTTGTTTGTGTCTAAAAAATGCTTTTTATGTTGCATAATTAATTTAATATTTGATTAATAAAAATAATTTTCTGAAAATTACATTGGTATCGGCAATGTTAAGATTAAAGATTAAATATTATTCATATTTTTCATATTACACAATAAATCAAATTATGTCATTTAATATCTTACTAACTTTTTTTATAATATATCAAATAATTTTATACTATCGCATTCTAAATAATTTGAAATGCAAAACAAATTGAATATAAGAATCTTTTGGAACACAGTATCAAATTACCAAAAAAAAAACTACGCCTTTTATAATATCATGTTTCCGCATTCGTGATTTTTGTACATATATCATATCCTATTATTTTATTTATAACTTTTCATCTTTCTTTAAACAAGTTTTATTTTAATAATTTAAAGTGAAGAGATAGATAGAAAAACACCGCAGTACATAACATTATTCATCATCGATGTCTTATCTGCCAAGTAAACTCTCTATCAGCGCTAAATCCTTTTTTAGAAGGACATTGGCCTACCCCAAGGCAAGGGTAAAGGCACGTATCAAAGTCAACTCACTTTTCGGCGGGCTTAAATTTTAAACAAATAATAATATTTGCCACGCTGCCGCAGGCGAATGGCAACAAAAGCCCACCGAACCCGCCCCCAAATCCAGGCAACGGTAAAATGCCAAGGCAAACAAACAAACAAACACACACACATACACACTCAGTGATACACACAAACAACATGACTGCAAATTATCTGGGGAACAAGCAGCGTCAAAATGCTGGCAAAAAGGGCTCCAACAGGAGGCTGTTACAGAACGAGGAGGTTTCTGGAGGGGGAGAATGGAGGGGGTAGGTGTTGATACCGAGTCAGAGTGTTTGGCCCTGCCTGATTGCGAAATCGATAAAGTAAATCGCTGAAGCGATAACATAATAAATTCTACGTTTCACGCTCAACTACACGTTGCGCCTCGCACCCCCTTCCGTTTCTCTCGGCTGTACCCCACCTATGGCAGAAGGTGCCACTGATATTTATACCCTGCATAGCTGCGCCAATCACTTCAGTTCACACAGAAGCCTTTGTATGTGGGTGTCTGTGTGTGTGTGTGAGTGTGTTAAGGGCACATCAATTTTTATGATCTCAAATTGCAAACGTATTGTAAAAGCAACGCATTTACCCTTCCACCTTAACCCAACCCCGTACCCCTGCCCAAAGATGAAAAAAATACCAAACTGAGCAATGCAACAATCAATTTGCTTTTTTGTGCGCTGTTTGTTTGTTTACTGTGTCGCACATAACTCAATGGAGCTCACACACACGCACACAGAGAACAATAATAATAACAACAATCGGGACAACCCTTTTGAGCCTTTTTGTATAACCCTTGAGAAAGTTGCGCACTCAAAGTTGGCCACAAAAACCAAATGGCATATGGCAATTCAGTTTGTATGGGCATGTGTGTAGTTCTGAAGCTTTTTGGAGATGAGAGCTTTGAGGTAGCCACTGTAAGTTAGTGATGCACTGATTTCTAAGTTGTGACAGTGACTTTAGGGTTAACTTTTAGGTGCAGCCAAATTTATTTTGGCAAGACAAGCTTGATTGAAGCTTTGGTATTTTATAAAATCTTTAATCTTTAATAATCGAATATTTTTAGAAATCTTATACTAAATATTAAAAATCATAATATTATTATTAATGTTAATATTGTAATATTTGTCATTCTATCGTTAGCAAGCTTTACATATTTTAATTTTATTTCATCTTTAGCAGACAACCAAAGATGGAATAACGAAACATAGTAATGCAAATTTGTCGTTTTTGATATCAAACTTTGTCGTTAATCTAGTAATAATTGTGATATTTTTTATTATTTTAATTGAAGTCAAATTTAATAGTTTATCATGCAATTCTTTTAATTTAACTCATTTTTGACAAACAAGTAAAGGTATAAATATTGACCAGAAAATTCATTTTCGCCATCAATATAATCTAAAACATAAATTAAATCAAGTTAAATAAATTTATATTAGATATTATTTTACCATATATGTACTTTATAAGTCATTATATACAGTTTAGGCTTTTAGATTTCAGGTTCTTATTTCAAACGTTCATTCACTGTTCACATTCATCGTGACCTACTCATCACAGTTTCTTCTTCTTTTTTCGATTAGAAACTCAGGCATAACTGAGCCGCAGCAATCCGAAAAACTTTTCATTTCTTTGGGCATTTTTTTCGTGCCATTAATGTACGACACACACACACACACATTCATATCCATAAGTATGTGTACGTACATATGTGAGTATTTGCTGATTTCGCATTTATTTCGGTCGCACTTTTAACCTTTGCGCATTGTGTGCATGAAAAAATTATGAGTGGCATTAAAATTTGATGTTGATCCAGCTCGCATTTGCCCCCGGGCTGAACACGCCTTTTGGGCCAGAAGCCTAGCCGGGGCAATGTCTCCTCGAAAGAGCCTCCAATTGTCGGCTACAAATCATGTGGGGCCATCAACGCCGGCAGTGCCATCAAGTACAGTTGTCCTTGACAGTTGGCAGCTCGAGAGACTGAACCGAAAGTACAGTTGTCAAGCAGAATTTATATATGCAGTTGTTGTTGTTGTATTTCAGTTTGCAGTTTTTAATACACTCGCCAAGGGCTGGTTCGTAAGCTTTATGAGGCACTTGAGCTAGTTTCTTCAAATGAAATACTCATTTTTTACGTTAAGCCTGCTTCTTCTACTTAAGACGCTTCAACCTTGAATATGCGTGTAATATTCACGTTGCGTGGAGTTCAACGCACACTCAACTTATTCATGGTCAACTTTTCTAGTGTTTTTCAACCCCTAACATGCTCTCTTTACTGCTTCTTATTTAGAAATTCACGCATTTCTGAGAATTCAGAATCTATAATATTTATTTTAAATCGATTTTTGGTTTATAATTAGACTTAAAGCGATATCATAATGATTCATGCTGGTTCATTTTATGACAATATTTTTTATTGTATTGATTGTAGTTTAATTTAAATTTTTGATTGATTTTAAATCAATAAAATTTTTGGTATGTATATGGTATGTATATATTTAAAGCTAAATGTATAGTGTGCATAATTTTAATTGTGTACATTATGCGGAACATAACTAAAAATTGGACTTGTCTAAGTCCTATAACTACAATTTTTTATAAAAAAATAATCTGTTAAATATTAACTATCACTTTGCCCAGATATATATAAACTTGATCATTCTTTAATAATTTTAATCATTATTAATTACAACTAAATCGCCCAAATTAATTTGTAAGCTAATTATGGCAGAGTATTTTCGGGTTGGACTTCTGCTATATTAAAAAATTATAAATAATTTTTTCTAAATAAATTATAAATAATTATTAACATTATTAATTATAATTAAAATGCTTAAATTAATTTGCATGCCACTTATGGCAGACTATTTGGGCTTCGGATTTCTAAAATATTTAAAAATGATACAAATATTTTTAATAATTTTTTCATTATTAATTATAATTAAAATGCTTAATGTGTAAAAAACGTATGGCAGAGTATTTGGGCTTTGGTTATGCAAGCGCAGCTGTCTTTTGCTGGTGCTTTACTGGCTTCGCCTTTGGCAGTGTCGTTTAATTGCTGGCCCAGGCTGACCGACATAAAAAGCGCCAACATATTTCAAATGTCAAGTGAGGGCAGTGCCCGGCCACAAGGGATGGAAGGGGAGGTGATGGGGCAGAGACTGGAAGTGAACATGGCAGAGCTTAAGGCGCAGGCGGCGCAAAGTGAAAGTGTTTTTCTGGGGGTGCACATAAATTTTTATTTAAAGAAGACCCAACAGCAACAACAACAAACAGCGCAGTTTATTACAGTTTTACTTGTGGGGTTGGGGCAACAGGGGTGGGAGATCGGTTGGGGGGATTGCGTTGTGGTTTGTTGTGCATAGCTGACCTTTTGGTTAAAATGCCACGTGGACTGCGGCGCTAATTGTGAGTTAATGTGGCATTTTTATGAGCGCTTTTCGGGCCGCGTTAATTAAGTGAAATGTGCTCGAAAATTATGCAGCTGCTGCCAGCTTTAGTTAAAGCCATTAACTTATAGCCCAGTTAAGAGCGAAACTAAAGAAACTAGTCAAGAAACTTGTGACACACAAAAATGAAAGAAAAAAACCAAAAGGCTAAAAACTTTCTGACCTTAACAATAATTTACACTTACGCTGCGGCAAAGTTAGCGCCCTGGCCTGCCCCGCCCAGCCCCGCCCCTCGGCTGCTGCTGCAAGTCGTTGCGGTCGGTTAACGCGACAATAAAAAACACTTTAAAAATGTGCCCATTGTTGTTGGCCGAGGAAAACTTTTAATAAAAAGCAGCACCAAGCTATTGCTAGGGGTTGTTCCTGTTGTTGTTGTTGTTATTGTTGTTGGTGGTGCTGTGCGGTGCCATAAAGTGAAAGTGCCCGAAACTTGGGCGTGGAAATTGCAATTTCTTCTGCTTCCACTTGGGCTTATTGCGCTGGGCTGCGTGGCAAAGCCGAGGTGCGGCTTGGGGCGTGACGCATTGAGGCATAAATAACAGCAACATTATTCACACCAACAACAACGCCCGCTGCGGCTGCTGCTGCTGCCTCAGCCTTCGACCCGCAAAACACGCCCCGTTGTATGCTACGGTTTTTGTTTGGCTGCTAAGCAAACTCTAAACTGTCTCAAAACCAAACTTGAGCACAACTTTCTTTGCCCAAAACAACAACAACAACAACAACAACTTAGGCAGCAACAGCAGCTTAGTCAACTTGACTTCTTGGGGCGCGTTGCGTTGCTTGTGTTAAGTTTATTTGCTTTATTTACGCTTAGCCAAGTTTTTACTTTTCACCCCCAAACAGCGCAAACCCCCTCCCAAAGTATATTTTTTAACGCTTTAGCGCATTTTCCTGCACATTCAAGTTGTTCTTTTTTGATTTTTATTGGCCAAACTTTGGACACATTTTAAGTGTGCCTTGAATTGATCCCCTTGCTAATAGACGTAAATTAGTTAATCACATGTTAGAGCTGAACTTGTTGGCACTTTTGTTTGATACATTTTTTTAGTGTATTTTTTTTTCGATTTTCTATTATTAAATTAGAAACTTTTGTTCAAGTCATATGATATAGAGTATATGATTTATTTTTAAAACATATGCACTTTTCGTAAAATTGAAGTTGAATAAAGTGTGGAGTATAGTCCAGAATATTCAAAAATAAAACGAATTTTACTTTAAATAAATTTTTGTTTTGCAAATATAGCTATTTGAATAAGCTTTCATTTAGCGTATATTTATTTAGCCACATAATGTAACTCTTATATCATTTCATGTTTAATTTTAAAAACAATTCGTTTTAGCTTCACAGTCGCAACTGTTGACAATGTTGAAACCCAAACCCGAAATGTAATTGCTTTTGTAATGCGCGCAGAATGTTGATTTGATTTTTTTCAAGGGTTCTGTCAGCCACTTGCAAGAAGGCGCCGTGAAAATATTCTTAATATTGTGGGTAATATTTAATTTCAAGATTTTTTCATTTAATTTGCTGTTTTCTTTGAAGTTTGCCACAGACTTTTTTCTCTTTCCTGTTGTCTTGTTATAGTTGTTGCTTTTTTGTTTTGCTGCGCCCCTCATTTTCCGCTCTTTCCCTCGCAAACAGCTGCCCACATTTTGTTGACAATTTGCGGGCGGCGGTGGCTGCGTGGGCTGCTGATTTTTTGGGGTTTACCTTGCGGCTTATTTGATATGCATTGCAATTACTTGGCTGCTCGCAGCTGCCACTTTGGGAATGGTCACTTGTAACGGTTAATTTGGTATTTGAGTGGTCTAACGGCTCATCTATTTCGGCCATCTATCCAGCCATCCATCTATCTATCGCAGCCATCTATCTATCATTCAATGTGATTGCAATGACTTTATCTTATTATACGCCTGATTGACCATAAAAATTGAGCCGCTTCTTGGCTATAAAAATGAAAAGTTGTATAATTTTCACGCAGCACTTTGATGTTGCCGCTGCCTCAGCTCCTCTTCGATATTCGTTCTATTTTTTTAGCCATTAACTGGCGCAAAAATATTGCCACTCCCTTGGGTCAAATGCGTAAAAATTGCTCACTATCAAAACTTTAGCATTTTGCCTGTCTGCCGGAACCAGTTCTCCTGCTGCTGCTTCCTCTTTCTTTCTGTCTCTCCGTCTCTCTCCCTTTCTCTCTCTCACTCTCTCACTCTCTCTCTCTTTGTCTCCCTTTTGCTTGGCAGCTTGTTAAGTTTTATTTTTATGTCTACGTTTTTGTCTTGCCACATAAAATTGCTTAATTAAATGAATTTATGTTTTATTGCTTCATTGCAACCACTCAAATTTGATGCGAGGCGCCGCTGGGCACCAACAACAACAACAACAATACAACAAAAATTTATTTCGACGTGTCACGTAGCTCCGCGTGGAGTTTCTTTCCAATATATATATATTTAATACTTGGAGACTTGGCGACTGTTTTTGGTTCGGCTCCTTTGCGTCCTTAATTATTGCGTTAAATTGTGGCAGACAGTCGCTTTTGTTTCGATAAGGGACAGGGACACGCGTGCTTCGGCATAAGCAACAAAAATATATAACAAATATACAAGCCCAAAATTGCCAGCGACAGGCAGACAAAAAATGTCACAAATAATATTTAGATTGGTTTAAGGTATGGCAAGAATAAAGTATAACGAAAATATGTTAATAGAATGTTCCAAAGAAATATTGAAGTGTTGTGGTAAGATATTAAAGATAATAACTTAATTAAAATGAAGAAAATGAGAGTTTAAGAAAGAAAAACTTGAATTAATGTGTCTTACAAGAAAGCCATGTTATTTTGTAAAATAAAAAAGAAAATATAAATATAATATAATATTTAAATATAATATGATAAAATTTAAAAAAAACAATTTAACACAAGAAAACTATTAAAAACTAAATAAACAATCTTTTAAAAATATAATAAGCAATCTTAATAAAAATTAAATTTTTAATTATTATTTAAGATTATCTAAAACTCAACAAGTTCACAAACGTTTAGAAAAACAAATGGACTAAACGTAATATAGCATATAGTTTCAAACAGATTTAAAAAATGTATATTTATATTAATATAAAATTAAGCAAAAAATAATATTATTATACAAAATTTATATAAGTCTAATAAGTAATTTAAACTTATATTTTCTAGCTATTTCATACAAAAGTAATTACAATGCAATCAACAAAGCTCAAAAACTTTATTTCAATCATAAAAAATAAACTTTAGCTTAGAAAAGTGTTGCCACAACTGTAACAGAGCCTTAAACTCGGTAAGCAGCCCGATAAATGAGAGATTCGCATCTCACATCAACTTGATGCAAAAGTTGTAATACCCACTTAGCCATGCCTTTTGGTAAAGGTCTAAATAAGCAGCAACTGTGCTGTAATTTGTAGACATTTCTCATAGAGCAGCCGTAGGGCGCAAAAACCCAAAACCCAGACAAATGCACAGACAAACCGATAGACAGATAGACAGACAGTCACAGTCACACCCACACCCACACACACACACACGCACACACACCAACACCCACCCACACAATCAGCGCACATTACGCAGAGACAGACAAAGTTTTGTGCGTCGCGTTGCCTTTTGCCGAGGAACACGCATGTCGTCTGCGCGTTGTCTGCCTTTTAATGGAGTGGATGGGGGCGTGTGCAGGGGAGTGGGGAGTGAGGGGGGTGTTGGGTTAACGCCCACACACATAACGCACCCACCTGGTAAAGATTTATGTAGTCCAAAAGGTGTGCGCGTCTTAAAGTTGCCAAGCAAAAGCAATGAGCATAAATTTATGCGCCAGACAAAAGCGAAGCAAGCGCCAGAGAGCGGGGAAGAGGGGCCGAGGGTTGATAAAGGGTTTTTGCGTTAGAGGGGCCGCATTCGTTGTGGTCAGCATAATTAGGCTGCCATTAGCAGCAGCAACTGTAACTTTTGGCCCTGGCATTTTTGCCACATAACTCAAAACCAACTCAAAGATTTTTGCTCTCACATTATTTTTTTTTTGCAAACATTTTTTGTGGTCAAAAGTTTTGGCCTAGACTCTGCAGAGGGTGGTTTGGGTTATTTATATGCCAAAAAGGGTTTCTCGAATTGTGTTTCATTTGTCTGTGGCATGCAAATGCATTATTAATGAGCATTTGTGGCGCGTGATTTATGTGCGACACTTAATTAGGATCTTTCAAAATGAACGAGATTTCGATTTTCAATGGATTTTGTGTGAAATTTGTGTATTGCCTACTTTTATGCTCTGTCGTTACACATAAATCAATTTTCATAAGCTGCACGAAAACTACACACATTACACACGCACACACAGTCACTTTACAATAAGCCATAAATAACCACAATGGCAGTAACGACAATTGTGTAAATATAACATTTAAATCACAAACAGACAACGCCTTTTAAGCACCAGCTGCCACACCCACTTTTTCCTCAATTCCTGTCATAAATATAGCAATTAAAATGTCACGAATTTTATGCGCTATAATAATAAAAATGCGCTTAAAATATATGCATATGTATAGGGTTGTATGGGCTGTAAAGTATTGAACTGCAACCTGTGAATACGGCTTTTATATTCAAATTTATTTTATTCAAAGTGCGCTAAATATTTTTCCTATCTTCTGTTAGTGGTATATAGAATTTAATATATATATATATATATATATATATATATATATATATATATATATATATATATATATATATAAAATAATATAATCTACATCTCCATCTATAAATTTATTTTACAGGTCATTTATAGTCAATCATTTTCACTTATCACACTTTTGAGTGCTTAAATATACCATGCACTGGCCTTTGGGTGCACACAAAATGTTGCAAAAAATTATGAATATATTGGCGGGAAAATAAACAAACAACATTAAATAAATGGCAATTATTTTGGCATATTAAGTTCGACACAAAAAAAACATTTTTTAATTTCAATAAAAAATTAAATCAAACTTATCAGATTTAACTATTACAAACCAAAACTTTAAGCGCTATTTAAAACATGATCTAGTTAATAATAATTATATGGGACCTTAAATATTTTAATAGTTCGAGTTCCAAATATAATTTTCAATCTCAATCAATATCTGTCGAACAGCAAAAAGCATTGTAAAATAAAAATTTGTTTGAAATCGTTTTTTCAATGCTATATATACGAAATAAATATAGCATCAACAAGAAATGTTTAACAATAACATATTAATGGAGAATTAAAAATATATAGTTATATCAAAATATTTCCGCACTTCATTTAAATATTTTTAAAAATATTTTTAGACGTTTTATGTAACGAGAATAAAATAAGCGTAATCCGTGAACTGAATACACGCTTGATAAATAATTAAATTGAAATCATGTAGATAATGTAATCACATTACAACAATTTCCTTGTCGTTATTGTGGGTGTTACAAAAACAAATTGCGCAATTTATTTGTAATTAGCGCAGCTAATTTATGCCAATTTACATAACGGGAGCGAAAGAAGAGTTGTGTGAACACATTTTTTTTTGTAAGCCCTTCGGCATACGTTGTTAAATCAGCGAGCAAATATAATTAATTAGGAAAATAAAAAAGAATTATATAATGTAAAATGAATGGCAAATTAAAATTGGTTTAAAGCGATGATATTTTGCATTAAAATAAAGGCCAACATTATGCTATATGCGCAGCACGTGCGCATAAATTAAATTATATGTTGATGCGGCTGGTAACCCTGGCAGCCGTAGCGCCAGTGTTGAGCAACTGACAGTATATCAAATTTCATTCATTAATTTCCATTTGCCAATGCCACGCCTGTCGTCTGCGACCAGGCTACAGCATTGCCGCTGACTATCCATCAGGGTTTTCGGGCGAACGCGAGGGGGGTTAAGCGGGGGCGCGTTGGGTGTTGGCAGCCCCCAAGGGTCCAGCGCTCCTTGGCTGCGTGTAATTCAAAACCTGTGCGCTGTTTGCCGTTGTCTGTTCTGTGTTTTGTATTTTGTGTTCTGTTGCCTAATCATGTATGAATGAATAATGACACGAATTTGACAAAGCACAAAATGTGTAGACATAAAAGACATGCAGACCCCCCGAAAAATATATAAAAAAAGAAAAAATTTATTCATGCAAGTAAATGCGCAAAATAGAAAAGAAGAAGAACAAGAAAAATAAGTTTAAAAAAAATGAAGGGCAACGGGAACGAATAGTTGCGCCGCAGTATAAATACCCTTTCTGCATTTATAGAGATTCAGTTTATAAGAATATGATAAAATAATTCTGAAAGTTTTCTATTATTCTTCTATTTAGTAATTTAATTTAGTAATCAGTTAATTTAAATTTGTTTTATACAAACCAGTTTAACCAAAATATCTTGTACACAAAAAATTATTTTCTCATGAAACTATCTAATATAATAGTCTGATTTAAAAGGGTTTGGTCAAGATTTAAATAAAGACTTATTTTGATTATCAAAAATTCACAGCTATAATATATACAAATCCAATTTTATGATGAGTTTGTTTCTACATTAAAAACAAGATAAGATTCTTAATTGTCGGACAGACAAAAAGGTTTTAGAATAAAAACTCAGTACGCAAATAATTGATACATGATATAGTGCTCCGATTTACCTAACTGTCAGCAATGAGACACCTATATGTTCAGTGGTATTAAAATAGCTTTTAAAACCTAAAACCTGGCATCTCTCATGACATTTCAAACAGACCCTTTGCAAGTGTATGGGAACACAAAAAATGTGATACAACAAATTTGTTTGGCCGAGCCCGAGTACTGTGATTTACCAACGACGACAAGTAAAAATTACAAAACGCGGCTCAGCTTACAGCAGCGGAAACAGGAGCCGGGCAACCGTCGGAGGGCGGGGGAGTTGGGCAAACGGCGAGGCAGTAGAGCATTAGAGGGCGCGGTTATGTTTAAAGCCAACGCCCAGCTAAAAACACATCAAAGCCTCTGGAGCGCTGTGTGAAGCGGTTGCTTTTAATTATAACACTTTGGAGCACCGCAGTCAACTACTTAAGTAGCTGCTAGTAGCCGGAAAAGCAGCTACCTTGCAGATACTCCCCCCCCCCCCCCTCTCCACCATCTTATGCTTAAGTCAGCAGCACTAACAAAAAGAAAAAACAACGAAGAAGAAAATTTACATTTATTATTAATGTACTTATGCTGCACCGCGCTCTTCCCCAAGTTGTATGCTATGATTTTTGGTGTGCGTGCGTCCTTTTGGGACAGGACACACGCACACAGGTAGAACTGCGAGTGCGAGTATTATGAATTTGTAATGACGCTTGTTACGCACACAAAGCCCCTCTCGAGTTGCAGATAGTCAACGTAATCAGCACAGTGAAATAAGTTCGTATTTATTATTGTGTGCATGTGTATGTTATTTTAGCAACTTTTGCAACTTTAATCAGATCTTTTTGATTAAGTTCTGGCTGGAAAATATATGATTACCAAAGCCAACAAAAATACCCCATTTATCAAAAAATAAATGTGAGGTCTAAATAGGTAGCTCCTAATTAAGAAACAAAATTGAATGTTTTAAGATTGCGAATCATATTTTGCTGTATATGTAAAAGTACGAACTTTCGCCAGCCCCAAGCCAGAGTATTAGAATGATTATTCAGATATACAAAATGCTAGTTCTTATGGATCTAAATTTTTAGCTATCATAACTTTGTTGCAACTGAACCGATTTCGCTAAGGAATGATTATTTCTTCATGGCATCTAGATAATTTATGCATTTTAATCGGTTGCCAGAAAAAGCACCCGAAAGTTGGCATAAATTAAAGGAATGGAACCCATAGGTGTTTTATCCGAACCGGTTTTAAAAGGAAATGACTTCATGTTCTTTGTTCTTCTAGATTAATTATAAACGTAAACATGGAAACAGAATTTTTAGAATAATTTTATGTGAAAAATTTCACCAAAATTAATTCTTTTCTCAGAAATATCGAAATTAAATATTTATATAATTTTAAGATTTTACTAGTAATTGCGTATGTTTGAATCGTTCTAAAATCTTTCTTTAGGTTATAAAGTAATCCCATATGAATGGGTACAAATATTAAAGTATCACAGGTTTGTTAAAACAAATTTTATTTTGGTAAGGAATGTCTTCTTGTAATAGTTTGATATGTAGAAAAATTAAGTAATTAAATATGGAAAAACAATGCTTGGTAGCTCTGATCTTGGAATAGGGTATCCTCTAGCCAAACACTCTCGAGTCGGACACTCTTACCTGTTTTCTATAGTAGTTTTTAGCCGGCTTTGATTGGACCAGCCAGACAAGCGTCCTATGATTTCGTCTTTGTCTGCGTCGCTTTTTATATTCTTTTTTTTGGATCTTGCCGCTGAGTGCGTGTAAAAAATTGCAAACATTTAAAGTTTGTTACGAGCGAAACTTTTGGCTAGGAGCAGCAGCAGACAAAAAAGGTGCAATGACAAGACAAGCCAGACATAAGGGGATAAGGAGAAGGCCATAAGCTCGAGTGAATATATATATATATATATATGGATGTGTGTGTGAGTGTGTGTCTTTGGGGTGCATAAAATATGACACACGCAGAGAAAGATGTGGAATTAGGGGCATGTTATATATTTATGTAGCACACATTTGGGCAAAAGCTTTTTATAATTCATTTGCCAAAAGCAGCAACAACTTTTGGGCATTTCATTTGCGTGGCAAACGCAACTAGGGGGAGGTGGTCAGGGGGCATGGGGGGGTTGGCTTTGTTGGAAACAATAAAACACGAGGCGTGAAAATGCCGCAGGCCCTACATTTAACACCAACTACGAGAGGCCGCACGCACATCCCAGCGGCCAAGTCAAACAGGATAATTGCCGCGCCACGCAGGCAATTAACATTGCCTGGACAGCGAGCAAGATTGGGGGGAGGGGAGGGAGTAGGGGGTATATGTGGGTTGACAGCAGCAGCAAAGCTTCGCAGCTGATGATAAACAAATTCTTGCGCGTACTGCAAAGGATAGTTGCGGATATTTGTGTTAAACTAACAGCAGTTGCTATTGTCGACTTCTTTTTCTGCTTTTACTTCTTCCTCTTGTTTTTCTGTTTATTTTGCGGACTATTAATATGCCAAGCTCAACACATATCACACGCCCAATACACTAACCACATAACATTTACAGTGATCAAAGCTAAAACCCAATTGCAACTTTTTTCTCTCTTCTTTTTTGGTTTGAAATCAAAGTTTTTGGGCAACGAGGGGGCGGGGGATGTCGCGGAGCTCGATTTGAAATGCAATTGCAAACGGCAACATTTCATTTGGACTAGAGCAGTCAAGGATAGCAGGACCCGGGCGGCCTGGCCATATCCTGGCCAAAGCACTTGAGTATTGCGAAACAAAAAGCTTTGGCAGCGCAATAAAAATTGCACAAAAATTTATTTTCACAAAACTTGGTGCGCGCTATAGCTGAACAAAAAGTGTTGAATGCCCGCGTTCTGGCCAAAAATATCAAATACAAAAACCAAAGAGCCCCAAAGCAACAAAAATAAAACAAAAATAAACAACAATTGAGAGAAAAGGATTGAAGATTGAGTTTCGCTGGATAACGTCAAGCTACCCTAGATACAGAGAAAAATAAATAAAGAAATGCGGCAAATGTGCATTAGAAAATATATAACTGAATTTTAAAAAAATACCCTTGATTTAAATATATTTTCAATTTTGGCTTCTCTATTTTATATTTCCTTTTTAAAGATATATATTATATCTCAAATATATAAATTCATTTCATACGTTTAATTTAAATATATATTCGTATTTTAGTTACTCTATTTTATTTATTTATTTATTTTTTTTGTAACGATGAATTGCTTTTGCTTCATTAAATCCTTTCTAGCTTATAGATATTCAAAGTATATCTGTATCAGTCTTTAGTATTTCAATACCTTTCTTGTCTTCTTTGTGCGGTCTTCTTAGCGCCTCCTCTCTCTATTGCGTTTTATTTAATTTGTCTATTTTCTTTTTTAATTTTTCTTTCTTAAGTAACTTTCATCAACTCTAGCTTTTACTCTCTTGAGGGCGCATCATTCTTAATTCTAAAACGTAGTATGTCTACTATCTAATGAAAACATTTATAATCTATATCATTACCATATCATTATTATTATCAATTTTTCTATATTTATTAATATGTTCTTTTTTGTATGATACTTAAAGAATTTATTTAGAAAAATTATTTGCTTTCAAATCATGTCAAATAAGATCTAAAAATTAAACTTTAATTAATTTTATACTCTTTGGATATTGATTTTCTATAATATCCAGTTCAGTTACACTCTATGCAATCTACCACAAAGCTCGAATAGACCCGTTTTAGAATTTCCTGTTGATGCTGGGTGTTGCCAAAATATGTCGTTGGCGTTGCAACTGCCGCAATGTGTCGTGGGAATCGGGTTCGGGATCGGCGGCCAGTTGCTAGTGGAGGCAAAAACTTTATTTCGGTTTCAATTTGCGATAAAAACAAGCGGCAGCAAGTTGGCCGAAACTGGCGACAACAGTCGCCAGGGCAGCGCCAATGCCACCAAAATGAAATTTAACAACTCGATGGAAATGAGTGGGTGAGTGGGGGCAGCGAAAGGGGGCAGCAATGGTGTGCAGCAGAAGCAGGCTGGCGGCGTCTTGGGTGCTTTGACTTGGCACAAAAGGCACAAGAAATGCATTTGCTGTAGCTGCTTGTTTTTCAACATTCATAATAAATTTGCAGTGCGAACGCCCTCGCTCGGGCTCAGGCTCAGACTCAAGCTGAGACACAGGAGCAGCAGCAGCAAAAAAAAATGGAGTTCAAAAGCGAAACAAAAGCAAATGCAAGCAGGACACTTTTTAGTCCTGATGCTATGCTAGCTCATTGCTCGCCAGTTGAAATGTAACGGATGCTGAGCAGCGCACTGAAATTTATATATAAACAGGATATGACAAGCAGGAAGCTGCCGCTCTCCCCCACTCCCTTGGCTGCCCTGAACCAGTCCCAAGTGCAGCTTCTCCAATTGCTACTTTTTTTTGCCTGCATTTTAATGCCAGTTCGGAGCATCTTAAGTTGCCTTTGGCTTAACTAAACGCCGCCTCAGGGCCCCAGGATCCAGTTGAAGTGGCAACAAAAACAATAACAACAACAATTTCTCTAAATATTTGATGCCCTGCACACAGAGTGCACATTTTCTTTCAACATGAACCCTCCCACGAACTACGCATATTTATTGACAAATATGCTCTTGAAAAGCAAATATGAAATATTCTGAAAACATTTCAAGCTGTGTTCAGCTGCTGCTTGGAACTGCTGTAAAATTCCAGCGCATAATTTCGTGTCTGGAATGGAAAATTTGCATCTTATTTATTGTTTTTCAAGCTTTAATATTTTCGCTGGATTTTTACTTTCGGGTTTTCTCCTCTTGGTATTGTTTCAGGCTTTTGAATTTTGCTTAAAACTTATTTCACTTGTTGTCCATATTCACTTGAAACTAAAAATATATCTGTTCCGTTTGGATTCGAAATATAATAATTCTCTGAATTTTAATCTGTCTGCATTAATTCGGTCTTCGGGAGACATAAAAATAAATAAACTCTCTTAACTTTATGAACAAGTATAAAAAACTTATTTCGAATAAAATATTTATTCATACAAAAAAAAAACATAAACTGAATATAAGATGTTATTAACCCAAGCACAAAAATTGTGAAAATTCGTTCGAGTAAAAGTAAAAATGAAAATAAATGTTCTCAAACTTCAAATTAGGCAATAAAATTTATGGTCCGAAGTGCGTGCAATGTGAACTCTATATTTTAACTATAAGATGCGCATTAAACGCATTATATCGGTTGTTACAGCCAGTGCACGAGAGTAAGGACTGTAAATCTGTGGACATACAACTAGCACGAGTTGCATATAAATCACGCATACGCAATGTTTTCCAATGGTGAATACGATAAATTACCACGTCGACACAATAAACAACGCACAAAAGTCAGAGACAACGACGGAAGTGGGGAAGAAGCTAAAGCTGAAAATAAACCACAAATGGATAAGCGAGAGAAAGCGGAGAAAAGCACTCAGAAATGCTGCATTTAATTAGAAGCGACTTTAAAGTGGCTGCAGCCGGAAGAATAATAATACAGTAGGAATATTTTTGGCTGTGATAAAGTTGAAAAAGTAAACTTGGAACTTTTCTCATATTTTAAAAAGATGTTTATAAATACAGTTCTATATTCGCCTTGTTTACAGTTAGTAATGCTTGGTTTATAAGCGGGCAAACAAAATAATAAATAAGCTGCGGTGGGAAAATCTTGAAAAACTCCTCAAGTGCAACAGCGCAAAATCAAAACATCAAAAGTTAAGAGCTCCAACAACAATTGAGAAAAATAAAAAGAAGAAGAAGAAGCAGAAAAACAACAACAGCAGTTGAGCGCACCGACAACAACTTTATCCAATTTCTTGTTGGGCTGATGCCCCTGCAGAGGGTATTTTAGTTTTGCCGGCAAATATGCAACGCCCAAAAGAAAATATGGCGCACTGTTTATAAATTTTTATCATTATTTACTTATAAATATTATATATTACCAAACCTATAAAGCGTATCTATAGATGCAAATTTCACGTAAGTAAAGTTATCCATATTAAATTTTTTACTGTGAACCTTTATTATTGCAACAAACGAAAAGATATACTCGAAATGTACAAAACACACGTAACATAATTTTATTTACTTTAATTTATATTTTACTGTGCATTTTTGGCTAAATCTGAGCAATATTATTCTTAGGATATAATGCAGAATAACCCAAATCTTAAATGTGGCAGAAAATTACATTCTTATATTAATTCATTTTTTTCCTTTTCCACAACAATATAAATTGGAAAAATTATGTGTGGCATGAAAACAACGTTAATTGGGTCAGATTAGAAATTTATCGTGGAACAGCTAAATATTCGGTTAGGGTATTTATTCTTTAAGTAATTTTTTCGTGTTCTACTTTTCCTATTTTCCTTTTTTTTGCGCTGAGGCGAGCATATAGCGCATAAGCACGTACAAATCGCATTTCTTAGGCGCTAGTCTTATCCCTTTTTATGGCTGTGAGTGTGAGCGAGCGTGTGTGTGTATGTGTGCCTGTAAGTATGCTACGGCAAAAGGCAACGCTTGTTTGGCTGTCAGATTTACTTGTCTGCTCCCTCCTTCCTGTCTCTCTCTCCCTCTCTCTCTCGCTCTTGTTGTGTGCTATAAATTGACAGCTAAATCTGCAAAAACATGATAAGACAAGCGACATGCCAATGCGGCCAACGACTACGCTCCCGCCAAGCCCCTGCGCCTGAAACCTATCTGAGATCTGTGTTTATATCTGTATCTCATCTATTTGGGCCTGGCCTCCATATCTATTTAACCCAACAACAACAACAATAACAACAACAAATATAACCAAATGTTTTGGGCAACTTGCTGCGAAATTGCTTTTCGATTTATTTTTATATGTCTGCCAAGTTGCGAGCATTGTGACAAATTAGTCTTAAGGTTTTCTCTTTTGTTATTGTTTATTGTTGTTGTTGCTGTTGTTGCTGCTGCTGAGCTAGCACAAATTTATAAGATTTTATCAGCGTTTCAGCCCAAAACATTCGCGCGAGCCAAGCTGTTGGCCAAGTTGGGCTTAACTTCCTTTGATTAAGCTATTCAAATTTGCTAGCGTAAAAAGAAAGAAACTATCTGAAACAATTTAAGCGATTTATGGGCTATTATATCTATATATATATAATATATATATTTATTATAACTATTATTTAAATAATATTTCCCTTGATTTCCACATCTTATCTGTAAGCAATTGGAATTTGTCAAATATTTAAAAAAAAATACATCTGAAGAATATTCTAATCAGAATAAACTAACAAAAAACAAAACGAAACATAAATAAATAATAAAAATGCAGAAAGTTTTTAAATTAATATTACAAATCTGGCGAATAACACTCAATAAAATCACAAGACAATGAGCACTTGTAAATCAAAATTAATTTAAATAAATAATAAAAAATTCAAAAAAAAACAACAATCATAAATAAATAACTGAAAATATATTTATATCAGAGCCCGCAACAGTCATAAGTTAAACAAATTTAAAAGTTGCACTTTAACAATTTTCTAAATTTCTGAAGCAACGAATATATTTTAGATATGTGAAGCCCATTAAATCCAATCTAGAATTATATTTAAATATTCAGCGTAATCAAAATATTCAACACGAAATTGAGTGCACTTAAAAATCTTACGATAACACATCTTTTGCCCCTTTGACTGGTTACCTGTTCCCCCTGACTTACCTAGGGTCTTGGTCCATTGGGCGGTGGGTCGCCAGTCGGGATAGTGCTTGGGGAAGAGTTCGCGCGTCCAGTAGGTGTGCAGGACGACTTTGTAGACGGCGAGCCGGTCGAGCGTGCAGCCCGTTTGCGGCGCCGGCTGTGTGGCAGCAGCGGGAGCCGCAGCGGGAGGTGTGTTCAGCGTGGTGGGCGTGGCAGCGTCCGTGTAGTAGTAGTTGCGATTGCTGCGATAATTGCCGTTCACATTTGCATTTGCATTCGCATTTCCATTCACATTGGCTGTGTCGAAATTGATGTAGTTTTCGCCAGTTTCCGCTTGTTGTTGCTGCTGCTGTTGATTGGCCACGTTATAGGCATATATGGCCGGATTTGATATGAAGGAGGCGCCGTAGTTGCCGCCGGGCTGCGCTCCAGCAACGACGACGACGAGCGTCAACAGCGCTGCCAGCAGCAGTTCGAATTTGAATTTCGCTTTCATTGCGCTCGATTTTCAACTCAATTATTTATTTTTTTGTCAACTGCAGCCGGCCTGTGATATTTATAGATCTTGATTATTTCTTTTTAGATTTCTTTCACTTTACATTTGCCGCGGCTTAAAAATAAATGCACGCACATACACACACTCACACTCGCACACACAGGCGCACGCACATGTGCTTATTTTTGGGTTCCTTTTGCTTGCTTTTGCTTTGATATTCACGTGGCTGCGGCGCGAGCAAATGTACAAACGTTCGAGAGCATCGACAACCGTCTGCGTGCAAAGTTCGTTGCGTACTGAAAGCTGAGCGCATGTTGCGGCAGTCGCACCACACGGCAGCATAACAATTTTATGCAGCGAGAGAGTGGCAGTGTGAGAGAGAGAGTTGATGAGAGCGCTGGTACTTTTGCGCTCTGTGTTGGGGAAATTTCTGTTGTGTCGGCTGTGGGCAAAAAACAAAAAAGCAGCCTGTTGAGCTTTGACTAAAGTTATGTGCGTGCTGTTGTTGTTGCTATCGTCTTGTTGTTGCTGCTGCTGCTGACCTCAAGGCCTTAGGCACATTATTGCACATTTCCTTTTCGGCATTTGAATGGCAGCGTTAATGAAGCGGCACTTGTCATGCAATTAACGGTAACAGGCAAAGCGCCAACTGGTATGCAATGCTAACTGTACTCAACAGCAGCAACAACAAAAACAACAACAACAGCTGCTAACAATGAGCACAATTCCGATTAAAATCAATTGAAGTACTTTAATTGCTACAATTCAATTAACAACGCGCTAATGGACAATGCGCAACTAAAACAACTAAAACAACAACAACAGCAACATACACATTGATCGATTTTGAGCGAGGGCGTTCACACACACACACACTCGCATTGGGAAATTACTTTTCAATTCTTTGCGCATTGTTTGTGGCAGCTTAAGTAGAACTTGTCAAGGCAAAGTTTTGGCCCAGGCGCAAACACACACTTTTACATTACCTGAACTGGCAGCCAAAACTAACACACTGCGAGAAATTAACGTGTCAGATTTCTTTAAAATTTTAACAAGTTCGTAAAGGAAAATTAAATGCAGAATAAACCATTCACTGAAAAGAATAACGTTATTATATGCAATATTAATAAGCTGAACTGAAAATACCATGAAATGGTTGGGATGGATTATCTGAATCTAATTACACTGGCAGAAATTAAAATGACAAAATAGTATAAAAATGCTGAAAATATTTAAATTGCGCTAAAGTGCATATGACAAAATCTTTTTTTGATTGAAAGAATTCAAAGTGTGACAATGGTATAAAAATAACTAAAGCTTATTCATTTAGCTAAAATTTATATGAAGTCTAATATTAAATCATTATTTTGACTTAAAATTAATTGCCAACGTAGAACTAACTACTCTGAAAGAAATAAACCTAATGGTAAATAAACGTAAATTTATTTGTTGAATTATCTGAATTTAAGAACAAAACTAACTACACTCGCAGAAATCAACGTAATGTTAAATTGACATGAAAGAAATAATACAGCTGGCGTGAAGAAAATCGTTATTCATGGACTATCCATATTTAAGCCCAAAAATAACTACAATGAGAAAATAATTGTGCAGTAAAAAAACAATTGAAGTGGTCAAAATTTGGACTACCAAAATACAACCCTAAAAACACACTGTGCACTGTGAGAAAATAATATGTTCACATATAAATATGCTGTGTGATAAATGTAAAAAATCATTTAATAAAAATGTTGTATATTATATAAGTTCATATTTCTTATAAATTAAAATGATCTTTGATAAAATTTTAATAAAACAATTTTAACTGTGATTGCCACTCAAGGTTTTTGCTAGGTGACGGGGTGAGATTGTAAACAAAATCAGTTGACTCATATTTGTTTTTAATTTTGCAGACATTTTGTGGATATTTGAAAAAAAAACTTTTAAATACTATTTTTTAAATTGCTAATTCCACTATTTTAAAAAAGTTAAAGTCTTATATATTTTTTAATAACAACACATTATTATTCATACTTAAAAAGACAAAAGTTTGTATTTTACAATTTATGTAAAACTTACATTAATAATTTTGTTTTTTATTTTTTTCCACTCAAAGGTAATCAAATCTTCGTTACTTTGCAATTGTTTTCCTTAAGTGTGTTATCCCCAATACAAATACATAATTGCTATTGACACAGACATACACACACACACGAACACAGCCACACACACATAAATACTCACTTGCGCAGCGCACAATTATGCGAGCCGAAAATGGTTGTTGGGGTCCTTAAACAATTATGTGTTGCACTTAAACGATTTGTACGTGCCGTAGATTGTGTCCTCAGCTACCACCCCGAACCCTCCTTTCCTCCCACCCCCAACTCCCTTGTTGTACACTGTAATCCCGTGCACGCTCGCGTGCTTTTGTATGTAAATTATGCGTGCGTGAAATTTATTGCAGTTAATAATAATTGTCCATTTACAATTTGAATGACGACCACGAAAATGGCTGAGGCAACAACAACAACAACAACGTTGTTCTTGCGGGTACGCCCCTGCGGACCACGGTGCGTCCACTTGTGGTCAATTATAAACGACAATTTCCTATTTGTCTTAGACAGGTTGGCAGCACTAGCTGCCCAGTGGCGGGGCAGGGGTGGGGGTTGTGGCAGATGTGCCCCTTTGGGGGATTTTATTGTACTTTAAATGTCGTCCATTAGTTAAGAGCTTTTCCTTTTTTTATGGCCCTAGTTAAATTTATGCTTATGATGTGCTAATGTTTCCAATGTTTCATTTGTGCTTTGTGTACTTAATAAACAGTTACAGTTGTACCTAATAAGGGCAGTTAAATTAAGGTTAGGTGTGGAATTTATGAGTTGTATATAAGAATAAATGACTAAGCCACATATTTTTCAAAAAGCGGATAAAGCTTAACGTAATATAAAAAACTTAATAAGTTTTACAAAATTGTCATAAAATTGTTTAACCCTGGGTAAAAAACCTACATTTCTACTATTGACAATAACATGGCACACTACTGTAAAACGATGTAACAGCAAAATAAAGGGAAATGGCGCTCACTACACAGCACTGCACAGGCGCCTGCACACGTGCTCTCTCTCATTAGCGCTCTCTTATAGCTGCGCTCCCACACCTGTACACAATAAGCACACACACACACATGTGCACACGCGGCATTGCGTTTCATTGAGCAAAAATGAAATCAAGAAAAAAACAAGCAAGATTCGTGCATATTACACGTAAATGTACCGTACAGATGTGTTGAGCCAAAAAAACCCACACACACAGACGAAAAGCACAAGCAAACGCCAATGAGCTTTGGCTATGGCTTTGATTTCCGCTTTCATCTATTTGACTTGTATGCAGAACGTTAACGACACACACACACACACAGCTGCAAAACTCCTAATAAAGTTGGCATTTGCCAAACAGACACACAGACACGCAGACAAACAACAACAGAGCAACAGCATAAACCGACACCCCCTCCCCCTCCCCTGATCCCTATGCGCACATGCCTGCACTCTCGTTGATGTTGTTTTTGTTATTTTTGTTGTTGCTTTTATTGAATGTTGAACAAAAAGCATCCAAATGCAACGGTAGTCAGTGAGCCAGAAGTAGTAGTAAAGAAGAAGAAGAAGAAGCAGCTCTGAGTCCTGAGTCCTGGCATACGTGTGCATTTCCCACCTGGGACACCTTACATTTGCATAGAAAAAACAACTATGCAGTTCCTGCTGGGTACTTTTTTGTTGTTTTGTTTTTGTTTCGTATTTGCCTTCTTCTTTTTTATTGCTTCGCATTTTTTAGTTGATTTGCGTTGTGTTTTATTTCGGTTTATGCCATTTTTTGTTGTTGCAAATAAATAAATCCACTCAAAATAAATGCAACCACCGCAGCAACAACAACAACAACAGCAAATAACCTTTTTTGTTGCTTTCATAGACTACGCTGTAATATTTTACAGTTACAAAAGCTGCGCAGCAACGGCTGCTGCTCCAAAGGCAACAAAAACAACAACGCAAACTACTAAGTTCTCATCAAAACACGTGTGCGTGTGTGAGGAAACGAGAGGGAGAGATTGGGTAATTGGTATTTTGTTGTATTTGCTTGCCATTTTATTTTCAAGTTTTTCATTTCATTTTCGATATTTGCACATTTGTTTACGTTGGGCATTTTTGCTGCAGCAAATTTGGATTTGTTTTTATCGTCTTATTTACTGTTTAGTTGGTATTTGGGTTAGTCGGTACCAAATATTTGTATTTTTGCTTATATTTTATTTTTATTATACGCAAATCAAAGAATATTGCAAAATAATGCTTTTTCGAATGGAGAGTGAGAGAGAGATAGAAAGAGATACGGCTAGAGATAGTATATAGATAGCATTTATTATTACGAACTGTAACTTTTTTTGTCT
This sequence comes from Drosophila robusta, assembly GCA_035043565.1. Classification (NCBI taxonomy): domain Eukaryota; kingdom Metazoa; phylum Arthropoda; class Insecta; order Diptera; family Drosophilidae; genus Drosophila; species Drosophila robusta. The sequence goes on from JAWNMW010000414.1 coordinate 407,739, forward strand.
TCGTTGTGAATAGGACACAACAACTCGATGAATTCAGCATTTGAACTGTCTTAGTTTCTTACAATCCTAGTCTTATATAGCGAACATGAGAATCTTATTTCTATCCTTATCCTTATCCTTATCCTTATCCTTATCCTTATCTCTCTAACAGCCGCTCTAGGGAATTAAAAATAGTTACACATTTGGTGTGATATTGGTTTAGGTTATCTGACATTATCACTATCTCAGTGCTTTGTGACGCACATTTAGTTTACTTATGTTCATGCTTGAACACGTTGCATTAAGCTTATTCAAAAATATTGCACACGCACTTTAGATATCTACACTAATTTATAAAACTTTTCGGTTTTACAGACTTTTCATATTTCTAGACCTTTTTTAACAGCTCCACTTACCTCGATTTTCATATTGTGTCATTTTCCGCTGCAATGGACACTGCGTTTTTTTTTCTTTTAATGTCTGAGCTTAGTTATATCTTAAATAAAATACATACATTTGTAATAAAAAAATGAATTTTCGACAGTTAGTTTCTTTCAAATTATATAACTGCTGAAATATTTCACAGGATAAGAATTTAAAACTTCCATAACTGGAAACCATTTAGTTCCGGCTAATATTATGTGATGTAATTATAAAATATCTCAACATGGTCACTTAAAAGAAATATATAAAATTAAAAAAATTGTTTGTTTGATCCATTTGATTCTAATGTTCATATTTGTATTCAACGACAGCCACAAATTTGTGCAAAATTCGAAAACTTGGATCGCATGCGATGTTTTATGTAGGCCATTTAGCTGGAATTTTAATTACAGATATCGCTATCGCTTTTAAATTGCGAAAGTTAAATTTCGTCTGGCGCATTTCAATCGAATTATGTGTGTGAAAGATCCGCGATGTAAGTTTTTACATTCCGGCAATTTTTTTAATTGACTACGTATGTATATTGATAACAATTTGTTAAAAAGTTTCCGACTGTTAAATTACCCAAAAAGTTTTTATTTTCATGCACATGATAAATTGTGTGTCAGCTCTTCCTTTATTTTCTTTAGTAATGTTGTCCAGTTTTTGTTTGGTTAATTATAAAAACAATGTTTCGTTAGTATTAAAAAAAAGAGAAATAATGTAAGCATTTGTATAATCAATTTAAAAAAAGAAAATAATGTAAGCATTTGTATAATCAATTTAAACATTTTATTTACTAAAATTGCATATTTATGAAATGTAATTTGTTAGATAAAAAAAGAAGAAAATAATGCCTGAGGACGCAGAATAATTGCTCGCATTTAATTGGCAATTGAACACGAGAAATTAATTTCAACTTTGAACAAACTATTTTTTTGTAAATACCTTTTTTATATAAATCATGAGGAAAAAATGTATTTGGTCTATTAATCAATTAAATTGATGTGTAAATTAACTTAATTTCCTCAATTTTCTGTTTTGCAGTTTTGTGATTGATTATGTTGCGCGTTTTTTAAGTGCTACAGAAAATTGTTTGTGTACTAAAAAATATCCATTCAAACTATTTACTTTATTCCCGTCAGACATTATAAAGGAAATTATCATAAAAATGCTAAAGCTTTGAAAGTTATGAGCATAAAAATGTTTCATAACGCTAAATTTAAGTTGCACAAAAAAAGGCGTAAAAAATAAAGGTAAAAGCGTGGATGAAAGGAGAGAGATAAAGAGAGAGAGGCGAGGGGGGAGGGCTCTCACACAAATGCAGTGCGTGCATTTTAATGAAATGGCAACTGATTTAAAGCGCTGCCCCAAAAACCAGTCAACTGTGTGTAGGTGTGTGTGTGGCAACAGGTCTGCGTTACATTTTCATAGCATACTTTTTAGCTGCGCCAAAATGCGTTATGCATGAGCACTTGCAACTGCAACTGCAGCAGCGGCAGCAGCAGCGGCAGCCGACCAGAAGCCAGCGCCTGACACAGATAGGCATCAAATTATGGCAGAGCACAAGCCCCCACAAAAACCCCCTGGCCCCTAAGCTCACCCACAGACCCGCACTCTAAAGGTGCAGCAACTACATTTAATGACTTTTCTCTCTCTCTCTTTCTCTCTCTCTCTTTCTCCCTCTCTCTCGCTTTAATTTGTGCGCACTCACTTCAAAGCGACGTCGAAATTTATGCAATTAATGTTCCGCAATGCATTTCCCATGCACTTTGACACTCGCAAATTTTCCAGTTTTCCCCAGTTTTTTCTGGTATTTTCTTTTTCAACGTTTTTTCAGCCCCTGCCAAATAAAAGTGGCCAAATTAGCTTTGGCTCAAAGTAGAAGCCAAGCGCGTCTCTTGGCCAAAGTGACAGTGACAGCATTTTTGGTTGGATTCGGGTCTACGTGATACCCGTTTTAATTAAGCGGGCGGCAGCGCCCTCACACAGAAAGTTTGTAAGCCAACCCCCGGCTACTTACCCCCTCCTCAGATCGGCAAGCCAAATTGTAGGCGCAGTGAAGCCAGCAGCAACTGCAAACGGCATTTAACATATCTCTCACTCACTCTATTTGCATCTCTTTTTCACACTATCTCTCTCTCGCTCACTCTCTCCCGTTATTAGCCGTGCAACCCCACGCGCTGTCATTTGTCCGCCCTCAAAACGCATTTGCGGCTTTGTTTATTACTCTCACAACCAGTTGTTGTTATTGCTGTTGTTGTTTGGGGCCAAAATTAACATGGCCAACAAATTTTGTCATGTGCGGTTAGCCAGAAATGTCGTTGTTGGTAGTGCATTACCTGTACAATACCTGCATATCAGCTATATGTATTATGTACATATAGTTACATTTATTTATTTTCCTAATTATCTTGTATATTTTAGGATAACTAGCTGAAAGTTTGCAAACAAGGAAAGCAATACAATTATTTTTAAATTGTTTCGTCAGTCCAAAAGAATTAAATTTCGTTAATTTTAAATAACATGTTTATAATTTATAAACATCTTTTTTTAATATTTAAAAACATGCTTATAATTTTACTAGAACTAAATATCACAATTGTAATACCTATTTTGATATTGTTTATATTAGGCACTTTATTATTTAGTTGTCATTTTTTTATTAAACTGACGACTAAATATATATATAAAATGTGTATAACTTTATTTGAATTATATACCAAATTCCATTTGTTTAAATAACATTCTCAGTTATTTTAAAAATGCAGCTATTTCCTTAATTTTGTTTTTTGTTTAATAAATTTTATAAGTTTTTTATTCCGAAATGTTTGATTTGCACATTTTTTAAATTTTAACGCATTTAATTTGGAAAATCACCCAGATATTCATTCTTAAAGTCATTAATGGATCATTAAAAAGTCAAATGATTCAGCTGAGCTCCGGTTCTTTTGTGGGTTGGCAATAAAAGCGATAAACGGAGATATTGGCGTGCCATAATTAATTAAATTAAAACGATGACAGAGCAAATCGCATTTGTCGATTGTTAAATTTCAGCCGCCGCGTAATTACGCGGGCATAATAGAAAATGCATTTTCCATCACTTCCCGAATTTCCAGTAACAACATTTTCCGCCAGCTCCAATCTAATTGAAATTATGCAATTTGCGGTCAACCAATTGAACAGCCAATGGACAAAATACACAACAACAGCAACAACAACAAATCCTTAATGCGTGCATAAATAATTTTTAATTGATTTCCGATTATTTTGACGGCAGTTAATGAAATCAAAGAGACAGACTGTAAAAGAAGGGCGGACAGAAACAGACACAAAGCGACAGCGACTAAATAAATATTTTTCATTTAAATCAAATTATTAAAAATAATTTTCATTTAAATCAAATTATTATAAAATAGATCAAGGCACAAGCGGCGGATGTTACGTCATCAGTATGAGGCAAAAAAAAGAAGGAAAATGAATAAATTTCAAATTTATATGGGAAAAGCATAAAAATTAAAAACACAAAACGTGCACATATAGAATGATGTATGTGTGTATTTATGTATTTATGTATTTATGCTTGTTCTGCAGCTCCATGAAGGAAACGAAACGAAACGGAACGGAACAGAAAAGAACACACACAACGCCGCTCGACCCATAAAGATCCACAAAGAATAACAATTCTGACAGCCAACAATACAAACAGCATTAAAAACAACAAACAAGTGAGCCAGAGGCTAACTGCCAGACGATAAGATACCACGCAAGGGTGAAATAAATAGGCAATCAAAATCGCAAAGAGAAAAATAAAAAATATCAACGTTCAGAATATCAAATTTAAAAATTGCTTTCCTTTCTTAAAATTGTTTTTACACCAAGACTAAAAGCATGTTATCAAGTTCTCACATCGATAGGCAAATAATTTCGACAACAAAATAGTAATCAATCTATACAAAAATAAATAAAGTTATGTTTAAAACATATTTTCTTATATAATATTAATATACATAATATATATTTTTAAATCAATAAAATATGTGCATAGGTCTTATATAGAGAGATTGAGAAATATATTTGAAATTTTGGTGTCTTTCCATATGAAAGACATACTCACCCACTGACCACAATATACCCTACCGCAACGCTTGCTGTACAGCGCATAGGAACGACAGCATATTTAGAAAGTTTATGGCCAAACACACTCGTTCTAGATATACACACATATGTATATGTGTCTGTTTGTGTGCGTATATTTACAGTAAATTTGCTAAAAAACTTTAAATAACATTAATTATGCGCTAAGCCTTTGAAAACTGACAAATTTTGACGTTGGACTGGATTAAGACACATTTAGCTGGCGGACACGAGACATTCGACAAGTGGCAAACGAATTTTTAATGAACTCTGGCCACACACATACACAAGCACACACACACAATAATCTTCATCGATGAGTGTGTGCGTGTGTGCAGGTATTATGAAAATGTGGAGCACACATGCCATCGAATTTGGTCGCGTTGTAAACCAAAATAAATTATGTGGTGAAGGCTAGAATATTAACGAATTAATAATATTGAGTCATAGAAATTATATATTTATAATACGCAATTTATTGATTACGTTTTTTGAGGAACTTTTTCAATTTTAAAACTTTTAGTATTTAATTTTGTCAATTTAAATGTAAATATTTTATTAGGGTAGCCTTTTAATGTGTCGAAATTAATTAAATTAAATATGCAGTGGACACAGAAAATTTTAATTATATTTGGAAAAAATTAAATTTTATATTTTCTATATATATGTAGCTTATATATAACAAATTAAATTTTATATTTTCTATATATATGAATATATATATATAGTTTATAATTATAAAAATACTGTTAATCAATTAAACTCAACATTTGAATAGAGCTGATTTTTATAAGATTTAAAACATAAATTTGTTATATATTTTGTTAAATTGAATAAACTCTGAATTTCCATACATTTAAATAGTCTCATAAAATTGAAAACATGACAAAATTCCACCACAATCACATTTCCAAATAATTTTCTTTTTATGATTTTAGTTGGTGCCATCGGGTTCAATGCTCATCTCTCGCTTGCTAATAGACCTCCACGGGTAGCACAGTTTCAGGCGCGCCTTGACATTGCCGGGTCGGCACTTTTAGTGTAAGTAAACACACTTCGCACACTGCTCAGCCTCATTAAGTCAGTCAAAAGTGGGGGCACTCAACACATGACAGAGAACAAAATAAACTACAACTGCAACTACAACTACAACTACAACACCCGCCTGCCAGCCACGCAGCTCTTTCTATTGGTCTGCCAAATGCTTTTTTTGTTTGCCGGCGGCACAGAAAACTTTAGGCAAGTTTTTACTCCGTCTTGTTAGGGGCTAGAGATGGGCGCGAGAAACATTTCCAAATAAATCACCTACATATAAATGAAATACGGTTTCGAAAATGTTGGTCAAACAAAGTTATTCAACGAAATGAAACTCCACCCAACTCTACTGCAGCGAACCTTTACAATCTAAACACCAGACTTTTATAGCCCTACGCAAATACGGCCCTGCTTGAGACTTTACGCCGATACTTTGCAGCACTACACGGCAATTTATATTATAATATGTATATTTATATATAATATAATATAAGACAACTTTACCCGACCATATAAGACACATTTATGGTTCTCTGCACCACTCTGTTAGACCCAAGCGAAAGGTATACAGCCGTACAGGTCCTTACATGGATATCTGCAATCTACCCTTATATACACGATTTGATACACGATATTACATTATACGGCTTTAGCTGCAATGCTACACAACTTCAAACGACCCTACACCCTACCAAACACTACTCTACACTACTTTACATGTCGTTACACTACCATACACGACCGTACCCTACTATAAACAACACTACACTACTATTCGCGACCCTACACCACCCTACAATAAAACCCTAAGAAACCTTTCTACCACTCCTACCCAATCCTACGCAACCTTTGATGTCCTCACACAACCATACGCGACTGTTCCCAACCCTACATGACCTTACACTACCGTACACTGTCATCCACGACGATTTTATACAACGTAGCACGAGAATACACAGCACTGCAGAATATTATATTACACTATTCAACACCACAAGAATACAAGACAAATATCCAAATACTTCAATCTATAAAAATATATCCTCATTGCTATTTGAATTTTCTCATAAGAGATCCTGCGATTGTTTTGTGATTGTGAAACCGTAAACTCGCATTATTCTTTAAAATCCCATTAGATAAAAATCGTGCCAATTTTTGTCATGATTGAAAACACACGACACGCAACCATCGCAAGTGCCGACAATGTATGAACACATCAGGTCTAAGAGCTGTGCGTGTGTGCGTGCGCCCCCAAACTAGCGTGTCTAATGAGCAATTCAAAAGTTGGCGTTTTCCCTTTTGAGTTTCTCGTTTTTCCGCGCATTTTCCATAGCCGTGTTGTTGTCATCTTAAACAGGCCCTCGTTCGCCTTCTAGACGCCCAAGTGACAGCTTGAGAGCTAAATTTTCCAACGCTGCGCTACTTGGGGCCATCTCGGTCAGAGCTAATAGGCCTCCGACTCAGATGCGAAAATAGTTTTCCACCCTCTCCCCACCCCCCCACACCCCGTCGCCACCTTACCCCTCCGCCAACATCTCGAGTGTCTGAGTGAGTGATTCACGTCAACTAAGGCATGATTCTAGGCAACTAAATGAGTTGTCGTTTTTATTTTCGTGAGTGGGCGGCTGTCAGGGAGAAGGGGGAGAGGGAGGGGGAGGGGGCTGGGGGCAAGAGGGGTGTCGTGCGCGGATGCGACTCTTGTACGCTCTTGGCAATGCTTGAAATGTGCTTGTGGCACAGTGAAAACCCAACAAGTTGGCTAAAAGCTTAAGTAATTAAAGAGCTGCGGGCAAAACTGAGCTAAAAGCAAAACAGTTGTAAATGAAATGAGAAAAGACAAAGGATACGTTCAAGAGGCGGGAACCAAAGTCTAAGGACTTGAAATCTAATTAATTTAATTCACATTCTATTTACGTATTTAGAAGAGAATAGAAATATTTATAAAGGTGGCATTTAGTTTAAAATAAAAATTGTAATAATTTCTAACAAGAACAAATCTTAGCTTAGAAATAAAATCTAATTTTTCAGATCTTTAATTTTTTTTATAATTTTAAAAAATCAGCAAAAATAAAAAATGTTAAATTGAATATGCAAAAATCAGATATTACTCAATCTTGCATATAAATATTGCTTAAAGAATTAAAATTGTTCCCAAAAAATATATTTTTTAATTTTAAATTATTAAGCAGATATTATTATTTTACATCGATATATGTCACATACGACTTAACAAAACGGTTGTACAGGGTATCTCCCGCGCGTGTACAATTTATCTAGAGCAATCTTATTTGTTTTTCATTGACTAATTGCTTTTATAAGATGTATTTATTGTAGTTAAATAAAGCACAATAAAGCACAGTTCCACTTGGCGAATGCATTAGATGAATTTAATATTAAATATTTAAGTGGCGTTTCCCACTGTTAGTTGGAGCGCATATTAAATATTTGTAATTTTGGAAACAGCTTTATTTATATTGCAAGCCAACATGAAGAAGAAAAAGCTGAAGTAGAAATTCAAGTTGAAGTGGGAACAAAAACTGCAACAAAGTTTAATGACACATTTTTCAAAATATGCAATAACAAATCAGCGCCAGGCGCTTGGTTGGAAAATCTTACTTATATACCATCTACATTAAAGTGTCTTTAAAAGGGGTATGATGAAATTAAGATTCAAATTATGGCAAATTAAAATAATTATATTAACTTGTAGCTCAATATGCTGTGCTTCAAATTGATTTACTATTTAAGCATTTTCATTCTTTGATATTTTATGCACTGGGTTTCTTCTAGTCGAGTATTATTAAATGTTGAAAGCTCACTTTGTTTCTATTAAAATTTATATTCAAGCGTTACAGACAAAAATTCGACTATTAAATATCGCACTTACCCCTGAAAGAATGCTAGGGTATCAGCTGGTCGATTATTCTAATTTGTTGTTCTATAATTTGTGTATATACACAAAACAATCACCGGATATTTTTGCTTATATACTCATCATATTCTACCCAAATTACCTGGGTCGAACATTCTTTCCATTTATAAGTGACTTTGAGAATACTTGGTATTCTGAAACGTATTGAAACGTCTCCCAAGTATTTAGCCACAAATCGATTTACAGGGTATCTTAAAGTTACGCATTCTCGTTTCGCATTTTACCCACTTTGTTTATATTTATATGCATTTTATTTTTAGAGCGCGACTGCTGCAAGTTGTGTTTTTTCGCTGGTGGGGCGAGGCAGCCCGCCGAATGCCTGCAATGGATTATGGGAAATTTCTTGGAATTATGTGGGGCGACTAAATGGAGCGCAGAGCCAGCAACGACGCGGAATACTTCGAGAGCTGAGAGTCGCGGGTCTGGGGACCTGGGACTTGGGCAACTACCTGGCGCATGTTTCGTGCCGCAGTTGCTTTTGCCTGTCAGCGTCAATTTTTAGCATTTTAATTGCCTGGCAGGGCTAATTGCCCGAGTTGCGATACAGGCTGAACAGCCCCGAAAGCCCCCCCCCCCCCCCCATGCCGGCCAATTGTTAGCGACTTTAAGTTCGGGCCAGTTGCTTTACTCTACTGTATTGATATTCCGAGGCGAACTTTTGGGCTAATAATAAAACGTTGTGCGCGCCATTTCGCAACTGGCAGTGACAAGTGGGGCAGAAATGCGAGTTGCCACGCAGCTCCTCGACGGCTGTCATTTCGTTTATTGTTGTTGACTATTTGCAACAAAAAACAAGTAAGAGTGCCACGGTCGAGAGTGCTTGGTACAGATGATACCCTGTACCATGCATTTGCACGGAATTTTATAAATAGATAGACAGCAATCAACTTGAAGTTTGCTACTCGATTATATCGAATAATATATCGATCGTAAAATGTCGTTTAAAGTAAAAGAAAAACATAACACATGTGATACCAAATTTTGTCACGAAGGTCATTCAATTTAATATATGAACAATTCCAAATTATAAATATAGTTGAACATTCGGTACTCCGCAAAAATATATTTTTAGCTACAAAGAAGCTAGAGCTTTTTGCATAAAATGTGCAACGCCCAACTACTTTTATAATTTCAAATTGTTAATTTATTAAATTGAATATCATTCGTCACAAAATTCGATATCAGTAAGTTTGGGGCTTGAATATGCAGAAGTATTTTTATTTTATACAAATACTCACGGAAAATATCTATAGATAAATAGATAAAAAATATGTAAATAATTAAAATTATGTTATAAATTAAAGATTTTAAGAAAATAAGGGGAATTAATATCATTGTTGTTGAAGTATGAAATAATCTCTAGCTTTTAGCTCTTATTATTTTTGAGACCGACAGACTCAAACAGACAGAGGGAATACCAAGCAGACAGGCCGACAAAAGCATAATATAAATAAATAATAATATAATATAAGAAAAATATAAAAGTAAGATTTTAATTTAAATTTGTGGTTATTTTTAAATTGTTTAAGTTTTTCAATTTTTAAATAATTTTTTTAGTTAAACGAAGTTCTAAATTAATTAGCTAAAATAGAATATTAAAATATTATAAATACTTGTGACTCAATAATTTCGTTGAGGGTATCTATATTTCTTCTGCTTGTTACATTAATGGGCGTAACACCATTATACCCTGTATGTTTTCTGTTACCCATTTGCCATGGTTACAGGGTATAATTATATTTGTGCAGCAGCTCTGAGCGCCTCATGTGCTCGCAGTCACGTTTGGGGCATCAGGCACAGGCGGTGCCACATTTTTGGGCCAGCTACAAAGTTCGCAGCACGAACCAAATGATTTGGCCAAAAACTATTTATTGAAAATTATGGTGTAATGTGCAGTCAGCTAGCTTTCACTCCTCTTCCACCTCCAATCCCCTCCCTGTCACCATCTCGCTTTTGATATGGGTTTTCACTTATCGCCAGTTCCAATGCTGCAAAAACTGTTGCGGCAAATGTCAACTGAAATCATAAACGGAAAACGCTTTCAATTGGCTGTTGCAGCTATTGAAAAGTGCGTGAAAATCGTTGCTCGTTCCACAACCTCCCCCACTTCTCTTTCAACAATTTCTCCATTTTATATGTGCTTATCGATTGTTGGAATTTTTTCTTTTTCTGGCCGAGTTTAAAAATATATATTTGTGTGTCACATGCTTTGGTCATTTTTAAATTAAATGGTTTCACTAGAAACTCATTAGCTCACATATTTCATAAATTGTTTCTTTATTCTTGGAAAATTTATGATAGTTAAAAATAAAACAAGTTGTTCTATGGCATGATGTTCAGCTTTCAAATTATTAAATGTCTTTGTTATGACCATTATAAAAATAACAGTCCTTATAAGAAAAACGTAGAAATAGATAAATAGATAATCTCAATTAACTATTCAATCATATAATCAATTCAATCAAAATGTTGTACGAATATCGCAATAAGGTACACATATATATTTGTATGTCAATAGTAGTTACTACTATTTAAAAAATATTTTAAAGTCTGGAAAAATGTATGTTTTTTATAAACCTAAGCATAAGCAAAGTATTACTCGGTCACAAAGTAAAAAGAGCAGGGGGAGTACTTGTTATTTTTATCAAAAATTCTAAAAATTAAATTTTCAATAATGAATCTATTTGAACTGCAGAATCAATCTAGAGGACCAACTATAAAAAAATACATGAAACATGAAAATCTCATCAGTTTTGACAAAGTTATGGGCGTTTGAAATATGGGAGCTACGAATCCGTGAGCTGTACATGTCAAAACTTTTGTCAATTTTTGCATGATTTTTGACAAAAAATTTTACCCCCTCAGAATCGGTTTTAATGTTGTTTTTTATACTAATTGTGATAACCACAATCGATACAAAATGTATATTTGAATTTTTATATTGTGAAAAAAATTCGTTCGAAAATTAGTAAGGAGGGAGTAAATGATATTTTAGCAAAAAATCAAAAAAAAATGTATTTGCAATAATGAATATATTTGAAATGCAGAATCATTCTAAATTTTTGCATGATTTTAACACAAATTGTGAAAACAAGTTGTGAATACTTTAAATATTTTAACAAACCCCTATGACATTTAACTATAGCCTGGTGGCAACCAGTCAAAAGTAAAAGTCTAAAGTTGTGCTTGCCACAACGCAAAAATATCCCTTTTGATAACGAAATAAGCAAATGTCTAGCTTTAATTACCACATAAAGAGTTCTACACTGCAACCCTTAACAAATTGCCTGGAACTGCCCACAAATTAAGTTCTCGATGTCATCGTGCAACTTCGCGTTGCGTGCCGCATGAGTCATGCGGCATGGGGCATATTAAGTACAAGTGGCATTGCTGCTTTAATTGCTTCCTTTGGTTCTCCCGTTTTGTTGACAAATTGTGCATTTAATTTATGCAGCTGCTTGCTTTGGCTGGTGACTTAAAATGCTCGCCAGCGTTGAAAGCGACTCCACTGACAGACCACGCCCTCCCCTCCCGCCCTTATTCCAACGAGAGCTAATACGCGGCGCCCTGAAATTCAATATTTTGACAGCTTGTGAAATTTGAAGTTGAATTTTTGCTTTATTTCACATTTCTCGCAGCGCGCTGAAACTTTTGCTGGTCAGAATGGGCAGCACAGTCCAGAGCGGAGAGGGGAAGCGTAAAGGGCGGGGTACAGATGTCACACACATTGGGTCAAGTTGTCAGCGCCACAGTTGCCACGTTCTTTTCAGCCAGCCGATGGTAACCACCCAGCCGGCAACTTGTCGCCACTTTATTAACTGTCAATCTGCGCGTGTTTTTACTTCCACTTTCTTGGGCTTCAGTGTTGCTCTATTATAGGTTGGGCATGGGCTATATGGGACTAGGTAGTAAGGTATGTAACGTTCATAAAAAAAAGATGTTAATTTTTAAAAGGCAGTTATTGGAATTAATTATATTGTAAAAAACTGTTATTAAAATGAATTAATACATGTTTAGGATAAACCAGTTTATTCTATAGATAAATCTTAAAATTTTTAAATTTTAATGTATGTATCATACATATTATATTATATCCTATATTTACACAGTTACACCCAAGACCCAATTTTGGCCGTTTGAAGTTTATGTTGGTTGAGAAGGAAATACAGGAAGGAAATGCAAATTAGGAATTGACATTTTAATTACATGTCAAATACTTAACAGGTAGATAAAGTGCCTGTCAAAACTTGACGAGGAGAATGAAACACAAAACAAACCTTTTGATAACATTGAGTTGATTTAAGGTTAGAGTATTCGCGTTCCGACCTGGCATTGGCTATCAAAAGTTCCCCCAGGGTTCTTTTAGTATTTGGCAGCTACTTAAATTGTTTAGCCTGATGCTGTTTAATTTTATATGACAAGGCACGCACCTAGCCTGTCTCCTGGAATGGCACCTCCGGCCAAAGCTGGTAGCTTGTAGCTGTCTCCTGTTGCGCCTCACAGAACATGTAATTTAATATATGATGTCGTGTTTTCAAAACAAAAAAATGAAAGGAAAAAAAGAAAATTGTCTTGGAAAATGAACACAAGCATGACAGATGTTTAGGGGCCTATGTGGGCCATGGAAATACCCTAACTATAGGGTCCAAAAAGCACATTCACTTCGCTCGTATGTTAAATTTGATAGTTGTGATTGTGGAAATGTTCCAGCAGGGGGTGGGGAGGTGCAGTTTGAGGGGTTGAGTTGGGTGCACTGGGAGCAGACACAACATTTGTGCCATTAACCCAGTTGGCCGTAGCCCGAGACTTGGCTACTGCAACATCAAAGCGACAATTCTGATGATGCTCGAATACGAGTGCTGCACGCTGAGCGGCTGCAGGGCAGGGGGTGAAGAGAAGAGAGGAGGCGTGAGGAGAATGTTTACCCTACACCCCCTCCCTGGAGCTTCACGGCATTGGCCCTGCGCAAACAATAGACGTGCATATTGAAGTGCATGACACAATTGCGGACAGTAAAATAAAAGATGACAAAATATAGAAAAAACTAAATAAATACAAATACGTATACGTATACACTTACAAGGGGTAGCGCACAAAAAACAATGTCATACCAAATAAAGAGTGCACAAGATTTCCTTTGGTTTTTTTAGTTTTATTTCTTATTTGTCTTTTTGACAACGACAGCACAAAAACAAATTGCATACAAATACACTTTATCTGTTGTTGTGCTCGTGAACTGTTTTGTCAGCATCTCGACAACCCTGAGCGGTTGGGGCCGATTTAAGAACCCTGACAGGCCACACAGCATTGCAAATATAGAACTGCATGCTGCCACACTCATTTGCAGTCAAGCAGAGAGCATAAAGTTCCCGCTCAGTTGGCAGTCCTGTCAAAAATATTTCCCATTTTTTCTTGCTTTATTTTAGATTTATTTTAATCTTCCGGTAGTCATCTTGTCGAATTGGCAACAAAAACAACAGAGTTTATTTAAATAATCGAGCAAGCTAAATAAAATTTAAAAAAATGTCCTTGCACACATGAATTGGTCAGATCTTAACTGATTTTCACGCAAATTAAAAAATATTCAGAAGTCATTCTGAGTTTAAAAAGTTTAGTATATAATATACATATATATATTTATAAAAAAAACTAATTTTCTTGAAATTTAATAGATACAGATACATTTTTTTAAAAATGATGGGATCATTTAACTTTTAAAGTTCGAATTCCGTAAAAAATTCTTAAGCCTTACAATTTCCAGCATTCTCAAAACTTTATAGATTATAGATATACAGATAGTTACAAATTAATTATTTTTAAAAACCTGCTTCCATCTTAGTCCTGTTTAGTCAAAAATATCAAGCAAGTATCTCACTTCGGTTTAAAGTAGTGTATGTAACCTTGTACATTTAAATTAGATTAAAATAAAAGGTCTGGAAAGTAAAAAAAAACAACATTTTTTCATTTATTCATTTATTCAACATTTATTTAAAAACATTTTCTCATATTGAAAATATTTTACAATTGGAAAATTTACGACGGCTATCAAAAGATGTTCAATAAAAAAGTTCTTAAACTAATGCCTTTGTGTCGGCTCCATCGAGAGATTTGTGTATTTCATATTGAGCTACAATTATTGAAATAGAATATTTTTGTATTTTATTTGCCAAACTTCTTTCATGTTTTCTTTTTCATTCAACAATACTCGAGTAAAATGCTGGGCCCATTTAGGCAAAGATTTTGGCAAACAATTCTATGTCGTTTAAGGCCTCCCCAATTGCCACAGATTAGAATAAGTATAAGCTGGCAGCCTGCCGCGAGCCAGAAAATCTGTTGGCCAACCCCCCAAACACAATAGGCCAATTGTGCGCGCACATGTTTCCACTTTGAGGGCCTGCCCAGAAACGATTCCATCCGCTTGCCAGACCCGACAGACCCAGGCACATTTGGAACTTGAGGCTGTCAACGCATAATTGGCGCAATTCAATGGACGAGCTGTGAAAAATGAGCGCAGGTTAAAGCTGATGATGGGCACTGCGGGGGAGGGAACGGAGGGTATGTTTAGGGCACTTGGTGTACGAATAAATAAATAAATGTGTCAGAGGGTCCAGGCTCAAAGAGCCCGACAGTCAATAAATAACAAATTTGATTTTGATGTGCCATTTGTTGTGGTCGCGGGTGTGCGGTGTGTGTGTGAGGGTCGTTAGGCTTCTGGCCGAAAATCCGTGCCAATTAAAAAGCTAATAAGCAGCACAAGTTATGACAAGGACACAGTTGCAATTGCCAAATGTTTGACTTAATTAGCCTGGCAAAGACCAAACCAGATGAACCAAAACCGAAACCAAATGCCAGCGTTTGTAATTTAAAACTGTCAACGCCAGGCAAGGCTACAGTGGGGGCGGTTACCTCCCTTCCCCCACTCACTCACTCTCACTCTCTCTCTCTCTCTCTCTCTCTCTGTCGCTCTCTCGTTCTGTGTGCCGCACATGTCCACGACCAGCTAAGGACAATAATTTATTAGCAACAGTCACCACATAGACTCACTCAGCGCCACGCCCACTGTCCCGAAGAGAAGCTTCCGGCCACCACGCACCACGCACCATGATAAATGGCATTTATATTGGGTTACAGAGCGTTGCCAGCGTTTTGTGCAAACTAACGGCACACTTTTGCATGCCATAATTATCGGGCTATAGCATTTCCCTGCTAGTCATCAACATTCGAGACCCTGCTCGGGCGCCCCGAAAAACCCCGTAAGCCGACAGCTGTAATTATTTGCCGTAATATGACATTATTTATGCACATTTAATGCTAATTTTGTTAAATGTCTCCGTTACAAATACACACACAACGAAAAAAGAGTTGACAGCTTGTGGCTAGAATTAGTACCGGAAGATTCATTCATACATTTCATTTCGCTTTGAATAAATTATGTTTTAGTTTGTGTAGCGTAATTATGTAAATAATTATTTGAAAGTCTTTTTACATATGAAAAAGGTAAAAATGGGTAGAAAAAAGCAAGAAAAACATTGCGTTTTTAGGAAACAGTACATGAAAATAAAGGAAGCCATTTTTTAAATATATTCAAAGCTAGGTTTATTTTATTTTGAGTAGTTGTTTTTATTATTTATTTTTAAATTAAACCTATTTTCAATCAGCTTTAAAGGTTTCAAAACTGCATGAAGTCTACAGCCTAACATAAATCTGGTTTCAACGTGTTTAAAGCATGATGTTTAGCTGATTTAAACATATTTGAAACCTGGTTTAAAGCTGTTCACTAAACCTTTTCATTTTCAGTTTTAAAGCTGTTTTGCAACTGTTGAACATTTTTTCCTATTTGAAACCAGGTTCAAAATTTATATCTACGAGCTGCCTTTGTGTTAGCTTTTTGTGGCAAGTTTCATGACTTTCTGAGCAGGCATGCAACAATTTGTAGCTCTCTGCTGTGTTTTGATGCAATTTCTTGCCACAATTGTACGCTGTAAAGCAAACAGCGGGCCAAAATGAAAAGCATATTACAATTTTTTTTTTCGCAACACGCATGTGTTTCCCTTTTTCTTGGGAAACACAAAGATTACATTTTCAACATTTGCTCAGCGACTTTGGCCGTGTGGTTTGCTGTTGACTTAACAGGCGGCATTGTTGTTTGCAGGCACACACACAAACACACGCGTACAAACACTCATGTGTTGTGCAACTTGAGCGCATAATACCTCTAACACACACAAACGCACACGCACATGTTGTTTGCATGGCACAGAAAATCACAAAAACAAATTAGTTGCGTGTAATTTAATTTGAAATGCTCGCGCGTTTATCAAACAAAATGGAAAACTGTGAAACGACGCAACGCCCGTTGCCACAGAAAGGGGAAGAAAATGCTAATTGGATTTTATTTTAACATGCAAGGCGTCGCATCCAGTCTCCTGCCAGCTCCAGCGCTCCCGCCCCCTCCCACCTCCTATTTGCCGTGTGCGTGCGTGCCTTTGATGGCCCAGTTAATAAACATTAAACGCAATTATGTTGTTGATTTTTTTGATGCTTCAGTTTTGCTCGAGACGTTCGCCCCACCCCACGCTGACGTTGATGCTGATGGTAATGTTGATGTGCCGAAGACTAGTTAAACGCCATAATCTGTTCTTGATGGTCGAGTTGAGATGACAGGCTGTTGTTCAAAATGTTATGGGTGCTCTCAGGCCATTCAAAGAGCCTCGAAGGAGTAGCTCTTAGGGTATATTATATCTCCTTAAGAAAGGTGAAATCTAAATAGATGACAAAAGAAAATGATTTAGACTAAAATGTTAGTTTCCACTTTCATAAAATCAGAGTAAATAGCTCTCCCTCATTTTCTTTTTCTGCATCTACATCAGACTCTCAGCCTAATTTTCTGTCCCTCTATTATTTAATTTATTTATTTAATTTAATTATGCAATATATAGTTAATAATATAGAAGTCTAAATGCAATCATTTCCCTCGCTGTCTACCTTATGCTTTAAAAACTCATCTTAACTTCATATCCGTAAAAGTTACACCGTCAGCAAGAATATATTCTGCCTCTCTCTTACTTTACACATAAGGAAATAATTATCTCTTCAATTCTTCTGAGGCAGCGTATCCGTAAAGATTTTATGTCGTTTGTACCTTTTTCTCTCCCTTCACCTTATTTTGTCTGTGAGCTTTCTCTGGCACTCCAGGTCTCTTCGTTTATTTACGCATATGCACTCGACACATTTCGTTTGTCTATTATACTGTGTGTGACATTCTTAAACGTTCGATGCTAGAAATATTTGCTAAATATCATTGATGCGCCTTGGTTTGAGCACGAGCAAACATATTTAAACGTTTAATTTCTGTTTATTTTTAGTGTTGTCTCTTTATACATTTTAATGTCCGGCTATTTTACGATCAGCTTCTTAATTCCAGCGAATTGACTTTAAGAAAACTTTTGTTAATTTCTCGAATTCTGTCCACACGTTTCGCCTGTCAAAAGTTTTGCTTTCATCCTTTAGAGCCGTCTGTTAATCAATTTGATGAGCTGAGCGAAACCCGAGGCGAGTGAAATCCTGTGGTGATTTCTTTTTTAGATTTTGGTATTATACGCAAGTATTTTGTTGGCACTCACACAGTTGGCTAATTAATAGGATTAACTACCAAAAAGCAAACACAATTGGCTGCTGAGCAAACAATAACACAAAGCACTCAACTTTTTGTGCGATGGGGATTTCACTTTTGTCAGGCCACTCCAGCAAGGGTGGCAAGTCCTTGAGCAAACATCATTACACACACAAGCACACACACACACACACACACACACATAGAGCTGAGTTTCAGATGTCGGCACCTAACGCGCTTTAATGCAGGTGATTAATTGCTTTTGAGGTTCGTCGGCTGCGTGTTGAAAATTTTGAAAATTTCATTAGCTCTGTGTGTGTGTGCATTTGGTGTGTGGGTGTGTTGTGTGTGTTTGTTGAACTTTTTGCCAAGTTTGTTGGCAGACCATCGGGGTTTGTACACTAAGATAAACTTTAAACAGCTAAAAGAGTTACCAAAATCCGCCCTAGGTGTAAAATTCTAAGCTTAACCACAAAGTTCGTGACTTCAGAATATTTTAGTTTAACCTTAAAATTCCACAATATTCGACTTATGTATAACGCTTATTTCAATTACGAACATTCTATTCAAATTATTTTCTATTAATTTTAAAATATTTTCTTCTTATTTTATAACAGAACTTAATCTAATAAACGCTCAACTTTAATTTAGAAAGTTGTTTACTTGCTTCAAGTACGAAAATATGTATGAAACGTATTTCTACTGAACAAAATTATTTTATTTTTTATTTGAATACAGTACTTTCACACCTCTTTAAAGCACAAAAATTCTTTTTATAAATATATTATACTTTATTTAAGAATTTACGTTTCTATTTATGCAACATTACCAATACAATAAAATTAAGCAAACTTTATAAATTAATTATATAACTGAAAGAATTTAATGCCAATCGTACTAAGGTTTAGATTGTCGTTTTTTCGCTCAGTGTATGTTGTCAACACTGCGTGACTTTTGCAGACAATGCCAGCCCATTTCTAGTTGGCTTAGACGAGCTAATTAAGTTAAAGCTGCCGCCTGATTCAACTTCTCCTGCTCCTGCTCCTGTTGCTGCTGCTGCTACGGCTCCTGGTCCCATGTCCCGACAGCTGCCCCCACTCCGCTACTAATGATGGCAACCCTCACCTCAACTGCCGCCTGGAACGTGCTTTAAATTGTTTTTGATTTACTTATTTCCGCCCTGATAAATTACATTTGCCGCCAACGACAAAGTTCAGGCCGCCATTTTTGCTAATGCGCAAAGTTTTCGGCAACTTTGCTTGTAGTTTCCTATTTGATATTTTCTCCTTCCTCTGTTTTTTCAATTTTTGTCGGCTTGTCAGGAATGTTGAATAATTTATTCATATGTTACGTGGCTGACATATCGCACGTGGCGACATTTTCAGCCGTTTTATTGTCTGTCAACGGTACGCGGCTCAAATGCGAATTTAATTAGCTTTTCAGTCTATTAAAATGTCATTTAGCATAAATATAAATCACTAAACTGACAAACAGGCCAACAGTGATTTAAAGCCAAACAAATCCAAGCTGAAATTCGTATTTGTTCAAGCAGTTGGCAATGGGGGAAGATTGTGTTTCTTGTGAAAGTTGCCAGCAAAAAGGCAATACATTTTTTATACCCTGTATGTAGAAGGTGGCAAAAGCGGTATCATTAAACACTAGGAGCGTGTGTAACAGGGTTAGTAGAATATATGAAAAAGTATCTTAGTTAATCCACATACATTTGTTTTACTGCCGCTTTACCAAAGGAACCCAAAGATCTAGTCCCAACACGTTTTTTGTTTTGGTATTTTTGAATTATATTTAGAAGCTCACTACGAATTTTAATTTTTTCCAGATTAAAATAAGAATAAATTTAACATAAATTTTGAATATCTTTCGTCATCTTACCTGAAAAATTATATAACCAACATGAAACCAATACGAATAAATAAGAATTAAATTAAAAAGTTATCTAAATGAAGTAGAATTTGGAACACACGTTAATTTATATATTATATTATTATATATAATAATTAAATAGTATATATCGTATTGAGTATACCGACATATAACTTTCCAAAGAAATGTAAATATAAAAAGAACAATTCGTAAATTTTTTCAAGTTACAATCGATATTTACTAATTATTTTACTATAAATCTGTTTACAGGGCATTTTCTAGTCGCGAACTGACCTGTTTCGCATTCCTTCTTGTTATAATTTGTTTGCTGTAGTTGCGCAAATAATTTTGAAGCAACGACTACATTTTATTTGCTGACCGGAAAATTGTTATTTTAAAAATGCAAAATGTTGACAAGTGCCGAGCTTTTTACTTACAGCTGAAATTGTGTTGTATTTTCAGGAGTATAAACATAAATACAAATACAACTAGCTGTAAAGATAGTTATTGACATTTTGAGTGCAATAGAAATATAATTCATGTTTAATATTATAGAACATTTGTATAGCTAAGTATAATTATATGTTTTGTAGTTTTTTGTTTTTAATTGGTTTAATTGTTTATACAAATTCCTAACATAACCTCACAGAATGATTTGGCGAACTTAAATTAGAAAACCCGCGAGTGTGAATGTTTGTGATCACGAGTGATGTAAGAATTAAAGAGAGCGAGAGAGAGATAACACGTTAAAGAAGTATATATAGTCACAGCTATTATGATTATTCGTACCTTGGCCCACGCTCATAATTCAAAGACTCTCTCACAACAACAAATACTAGCCGGCAAACAGCTGTGAGCGATAACGAAACACGCTCTCGATGTTTCAATAAATTTGCCGCTAATTGCGTCAGTCGCAGCTCTCATACTCAATACATATTTGGGGGTCAGTACCAAAGCGAATTCAGTGTGCGGCGAGCAGCTTACGCGGCGAGTTGCCTAAAACAAATTTAACTGCCGAAGACGCGCAAGGCGGGCAGTACAAAAACAACAACATCAACGACAGCAACAAACAAATGTGAGTGAAACGAACAGAGCGAGCGTAGCCAAGCAAGTTTGAACGAGACGCAACGCAAACACAAGAGTATTCAGAATGACGCAGCTCAAAGTATTTGCTAGCAATGGGGTTATAAATTGTTTGAAAACAACAACAAAACTTGGCAGCTCAGTAACAGCAACGCAGCAATTGCAGCAGGTGCGTATTGCAACTGGTTGAGCACAGCACTGCGTGCAAATATAGAAACATTTTATGATTGTTATATTGATAAAAGATTATTTTTTTATTACACAGCGGCGCTATGGCGCAGCAGGAACAACAACAACAGCGGCAGCAGCGAAGCCGTTTAAAGACATGCCAAGCGTAAATTCACTGAAAATGTTTTTGGGTTTTTTGCCGGGTGGCAAATACAAGGACTCAGATCTCAATGACATAACGAAGGATTTGCTGCACGAGGCGGGTGCTGATATCGTTATGCTCAAGGGCCTCTTCGGCAAGCCGCCGATTATACTCACCCAGAATCCCGATGATTTCGAGACGATCTTTCGCCACGATGGTGTTTGGCCCTATCGCAAGGGTTTCGAGCTCCTGAACTACCATCGCAACGTGCATCGTGTGGACTACTTTGGCGTGGAATCGGGTCTGGTCACGTCACAGAATGAAGCCTGGGTCAATTTGCGTTCCGCCGTTAATCCCATTATAATACATCCGAAAAATGTCAAACTCTACTTGAGCTCCTTGGATAGCATTAATCAACAGTTTATCGAGCGGTAAAGAAAAATAATCGATTAACGACTATAGCCTTTTAACGTTTTTAACCTAACAATTTTGTATTTCAGCATAAAACTCATACGCGATGCTCAAACACTGGAAGTGCCCGCCAATTTCAAGGATGAAATTAGCGCCTGGACACTGGAATCTGTGGGTCGCGTTGCACTGGATTGCCAATTGGGCGTGATAGACAACACCAATCCAGAGGGTCGACGTTTCTTTGTGCTGTTGCAACGATTCTTCGAGCTGGCTGTGGATTTGGAAATTAGACCCTCGCTGTGGCGGCAATTCAAGACGCCCAAACTGCGTGAGGCCCTCAATGTTTTGGATGAGGCACTTGAGATTACGGATAGGTATGTCCAGGAGGCCATAGAGCGCATTGAGCAATCGACTGCGGTGAAAAGCGAAGCGGAAAAAAGTGTGGTGGAAAAACTGCTTAACATCAATCGCAAATATGCGGTTATTATGGCGCTGGATATGCTATTCGCTGGCGTCGATACGGTGGGTAGCACAGATGCCAATTGAATCCGCTCAGCTGATAAGCCTTATCAAATTCCAGACCACCAGCACCTTTGCGGCCATACTGCTAGCCCTGTCCCAAAATCCCGATAAGCAGGCCAAACTTCGCACGGAAATTCTTGGCATATTGCCATCGAAGGATACGCCGCTGACGGTTGAGTCCATGAAAAACTTGCCCTATTTGCGGGCCTGCATCAAGGAGTCGCTGCGCTTTTATCCACTGACCGGTGCTAATGTGCGCACCACGCGCCAGGAACTGGTGCTCAGCGGTTATACGGTGCCGAAGGGCAGTGAAATCGGAATGGTTCATTTGAACCTGTGGCGCAATGGGCAGCACTTCTCGCAGCCGGACCTGTTCATACCCGAGCGTTGGCTGCGCGAAAAACAACAAGATGCCGACACCTCCGGCTGTCCGCTGGCCACCAAGTCGAGTCATCCCTTTGCTTATTTGCCCTTTGGGTTCGGAGCACGCAGCTGCATCGGACGTCGCATTGCCGAAATGGAGCTGGAAATTGGTGTCGCCCGTTTGCTCCGGAACTTTCAAGTGGAATTCCATCATCCAGCCGAGAAGCCTTTCATTGCCTATCAACTGTCCACGCCACGCATTCCACTGCAGTTCAAGTTTATCGACTTAAAGGATTAAGTGTGCCTTAATTTTTTTTTTATGTGTATACTCTTTATCTGGCATAAATTGGTATGAAGGGTAATAATGTTGTTTTTATATTTCCTTGTTCAGTATTTAATTTCAAAATGAAAGAACCGTGTATTGTAACCCTTTTTGAGTTGTTTACATTGCCTCTTGACATTATTAAATAAATTTACAAATATTTTACAGACAATTTAGGTGTAGTGAACGATCAGTGTAATCTTTGGAGCAAATTATGTAAACGTTAACAACACGGTTAAGAGCAGCTCTGCGCGTGATATTAACATTTTTGAAATTCACGCTCTAAAAATGTCACAAATTAAATGTTCCTCTAGTAATATTAATAATAATAATTATGATAATAATAATAATAATGAAAATAAATAAAAAATAATAATTTATCAACAATTTAAAAAACGAAATAATTATATAATAATATTAAAAGAATGAAATAATATACTGATCGACTTTCATTATGTTCTTTTCTTTTGGACGTTGATGTACGAACGAACAGTGCACTCAAGTGGCCCAACGATACCAAGCATGGGCATGTCACCCACCTCCCGCCCAACCGACCGAGTGGCGCGCCACATTTCGTGCGGTGACGAAGATCGCGAACAGATGACAAAGGACTAACATTTTAATAACAGAAGATGCATTATATATTATATGGAAAAGATTATTATAAATAGAACATAAGATCCGAAAAGGGTTATGGATAGCATAGTTTTCATTACACATTTTAAGAGAAAGCGGAAAAAAATCCTCGTATTTCTGCTCGGAACCGCAAAACAAATTTGCCTGATTAACTCGGAAGAATTAATTTCCCCATTAATTATTTTGTGAAAGAAGATTACACCACGCATGCTTCTACGATTAGAAAGAGAGGGAAGATTTATTAGTAATAGACTACTAAGGTAAGAAGACTTGCGAGAATTAGGTTCCAGTTAAGACCCCGGAGGGCAAAAAGGAAAAATTGCTTTTGTACAGATTCAATTCTATCCTGATGAAACTTGTATTGGGGACATCATAACACCATATTCAAGACTTGGATGAACAAGTAAAGTTTATAGAGTTTCAGTAACGTAGGGATCGTCAAATTCTTTCGACTCCAAATGCTCGATTGGCAGCAATAGAAATATGCTTGTCAAACTTTAGCTTGGGATCAAGAAGAATACCCAAGTCATTAGCTGACTCAATACGCTCAAGAGGTTTACCATTAAGAAAATCATTATATAAAAAGACATTAATTTACACTTACTGTAATTAAGATTTAATAAATTTACTTGACACCAGGTTTGGAAACTGTCAAGGTCAGGTTGCAAACTTTTGTCAGATAGAGAATTAGTAGACGACAGGCAAAGTTTTACGTCATCGGCGAACATCAGCACCCGAGAGTGATTTATCACAGAAGGAAGGTTGTTTATAAGCAAAGTGAATAACAACGGACCAAGGTGACTTCCTTGTGATACTCCGGAAGTAACTTTAACAGGTTTAGAGACAAGGCCTTTAAAGTAAACTTTTTGGGTTCTTAAAGATAAATAGTTAGATATCCAAAGAATATCTAATAAAATACACCAATTTTTTCCATGTCAACGCACACATATAGGCGAATTTCGAACACCCTTTGCCCTTACAGCTGAGCTGTTACAACCTGGTTGACTTTAAATTTTAAGCTTATCAAAAATATATATGTATACTACTTGCTGTCACAAGGCTTCTATGCCTTAGCTTTAAATGAAATAAATAAATAATTCAGCTTGCACTCGCTTTTTGCTTAAAAATATTCTTAATTTTATACTTTCCCAAGGCTTAGTGCACCTCTCAGCAAGAAATTAATAAACTACTCACACACTCAACCCCTGACCCTGCACAATTCAGGCTTTTGGTATTTGTCTGACTTTTGCCTAGGGTCAGCTTAATTATAACTTTATGAGTTACAAAGTTAGTTACATGCCCCAAAGGTGTTGCGAAATGCGCTAAAAAATATGCAACACTTTCTTTCTATGCCATACGTATGCATATTTGAGTGTGAGTGTGTGTGTGTGTGTGAGCTGACTCTTTGTTGCGGTCAGACGGCCACAGAGCAGCGGGCGGCGCATCTGCTGCCTGACGCTGCATTATATATGTATATATATATATTTATAAAGCATATGGAATAAATGGCGGAGCGTGGCTCTGTGTGCGCGTATGTGTGTGTGAGTGTGTGGCAACGTTCAAACGACAACATAAATCCAGCGCTGCTGCTGTCTTCCTGGTTATTGTTTATTATACACACCCACACAAACACACACTGTTAAGCAAACACTGTGGGCAGCATATGCGGGCTCATATAACGCATACGCCATGTGGCCGCACTATATAAATATAAATATTTTAAAGCAGAATTGCAACATCAGCAGCGGCAACAGCAGCAGCAGCCTCAGCATCGGCAATTAGCTCCGTTTTACAGCTGGTGGCAATTCTTCAAGCTCGTCCGGCTTTAAATTTAATTATATTTTCCAATCTAAAATCACTTTACATTGATCGATTTGTTAATTATTGCTTTCAATTTGGTTTTGATAAATCACTGCAGATAGTTAAATAATTAAGGAACCTATAGAGAACAGTGTTTGACTAGCAAGTACCCTGTACACAGTTTCCAAATAGCCAATAATACAATGTGAATTTTATAAACTAATATTAAAAAAATTGTTTCAAATCTTTTTTAAAATTGTATTTATCTTTATTATTCTATATATTTTTCAGAAAAAAGATTAAAGGGGTCCAATAAATTTTTTTGTCTATTCGAGACAGTTCATTAGAACTGATAGTGTCAGTTTCTGACTGACCCATAACCCATTTTATGTATACAGGGTATTCAACTCAAACAGAAAATCAAAATATTTCTATATGTATAGCGAGTGGCTAAAACGGAAACGTCACGTTTGGCACATTTAAAACGGCAAACGACAGTCAAAAATTCAATTTAGCACAAAATAAACTCAAACAGCAGAAAGCGGAAAGTGAAAGCGTTGCCTGCTACTTCAGTTTGCCGTTCTGGTCGCTCGCTGTTTGCACACATGTCGTATGCGTAATTTCAATTTAATTGATTCCTAGAGCAATCGCTTTTTGCGCTGCCGCTTAACAAACTTTTGCCAAAGCTTTTAATGCAGCAAGGACGCGTTTATTTTTGTGTACACTGGACTTGTACAGGGTATTTGGAATTTGTTGTGAAACATGTTGCAGCTAGAAAAAATGGTTGCCCAAATTAATTATAAAAATGTTATAAAAAAATTTTTAAAATTTGACCACATTTTTATAAATCCTATTTATATAGCTTGCATTATTTTTTTTAAATTAAATAAATATGAGATAATTATATCAAAGAAACAAATATTCAAAGGGAAATTTCTACTTACATTTAAAGATTAAATTTAATCCTAATCAATATGAAATCAATTCTTTACCAATCTAAAAAAAATAACGTTCTATTGATAAACAGGGTTTGTAGACGGATAAGATAAGGTTACTTTAAGAGATTTAAATGTGAAGACTGTGGAATTAAAATAAACGAATAAATCTACAAGAGCATTTAATATTCTACTAATCTAAAACAGTTGTTGCTGTATATTTTTTCGCGTTTTTTTTTTGCTCTCAGCTTAACTTTGACTGCGATTTGCTAAAGTGGTTTTGAAAAATCCACGTTCACGTTAAGCATTTTGTATTTTTCGTACTTTTTCGTTTCCTCATTTGCCTTTTTGCAAATAAATGAGCAGCGTTCAGAGCCATGCTGATTAATGCAACTTGAGTGCCAGTTTGAGTATGAGTGTGAGTGTGAGTGTAAATGTGAGTGCTGGGTTCCATGTACTGCACGATTAATCAAACCGCAATTGAGTTTTACCCTCACAGCGGCAGCTTTGAAATTAATTTGCAGCTGCTTTTCAGTGTAAATTAAAAGTTGAGAACCGGCGAAAGAGACGGAGGCATGACGATAGCGAGAGAGAGAGAGAGAAAGAGAGCAGCAGTCAAAAGAGCGCTCAATGAAGTTTCATATAGATAACTCAATCTCAATCTTGATTTTTTGGCATTTAACAAACTTAAAACAGATTGCCAACTCGGGTCTTTTGGCTAAATTTAATAAACTAAAACCATTTGCAGTTCACTGAACTGACAGTAAATAAATTTAACCTAATTCGTACATGTCAATAACAACAGGAACCAAGACAAGACAAGCTGCCGTTGTCCTGCCCTCTTTCTACTCGTTGTCCGTCTTCTGCTTCCACCAAGAAAAGCTGACTGAGTAGCACTAACACACACACACACACACACATATAGATATGATGCTACACAAACGTGCTGGGAATTTAAGACAATGGGCGCAATGTAGATAAAATATGTTTAAAAAATATTCTGTTTAATTCTGTTCCATATTTCACATTCTTTTTCAGCAGTATTTGAGTTGTTTAGAATACTGCTTCTCGCTTTTCCAATATTATTCAACACCAAAAAATTTACAAATTCATAAAGCTTAAAGCCCAGTTACGCTTCTCGTTTATTTATAATAATATTCATTATGTTTTATTTGCTAAAAATTGTGAAAATGAATTCTAGTACTTTGTTATTTTACTGAAATTCTTATTGACTTAAAGGTAAATATGATACATATGCAATAAATGAATACAAAAAGCAAAAATACAAAATTAAACGTATTGAACATATTTACATAAATCTTTTGTATACATCATTTTTATTCATACTCTTTTTATTTTTAAAAAAGTCGCTGGTATTTTTATTTTTTAATAAATGTTGATTGTACTTTATATTAAAAACAGAATTTTTAATTTTAGATATTTTTTATAACAAATATAAGAGCACAATTTCCACTGTGCTTTTCATTGTCTGTTATGAAGTGCAAAGTGTAAAGCAAAAGCCAAAGATGACGACCATTTCTTGGTGTTGGTATTTGTGTGTGGCCATTTGGGTGTGTGTGAGTGTTTGTGTGTGCCTGTTCGCTTTGCTCGTTGACTGTGTGCGTATTTGGCATTTTGCGTTTGGCGCTGTGGCACCACATGCTTCTGATGGGCTGCAGTTAATCCACTTAATGACCTCGATGATTTTATTGATGAGCACCTAACGCCAACGCCAATGCCAATGCCAACATATGCCGCCCGATGATGAAGATGCTGGGCGCCCATATCGTTCCGATTTACTTTCCACTCCGTTCCACACTATACCATCACTTTTTTTCTTTTTCGCACACTCTTGCAAGGGGTATTCTTGTCTTGTTATGCAATGCGTCATTGAAGGAGATATCGCCATAAAGTATATATGTAAATGTAAATTTTGTAGCTGAATCTATTTTACTATAAAAGATTGTCAAATAACCAATACCGATGTTGAGCTCTCTAAAATTAAGTGTATACTAAAATGAAGTACTTAATCCCATTCAGAATCTGCTCAACAAGCTGAGTTTATAAAGGCATAACTGTTTAGTTTTATTTTTCCTAAGTTATTAAGGAATCTGTATCTGTATCTACTCTTAGTTCAAAATTATCTATAAACTCTATAAACAAAACTAATTTGATATTTTTAGTATCAAAAGTTTTTAATCTTATTTATTTATTAACTTTATTAACTGTATGTATGCATTGCCAATTTTTGTATTTTAAAGCATTGAAAATAAAATACATTTTAATATTTTTAAAACTATCAATATTATTATTAAATATTAAAATACATTGCCAATTTTTGTATTTTAAAGCATTAAAAATAAAATACATTTTAATATATTTAAAACAATATTATTATTAAATATTAAAATATCAAATGTTTTTATAATGGGGCCAGAAAGGGTATCGAAAACACGCCATGCCAAAATTAACAGCTCCTTAATTTTGTGCTCAGAGTGTTGTCAACGCCGCCTGTGCAGCGAGGCGTGGCACTGCCACTAAACGGTGTTGCCATCATCATCAGCAGCGTCATCATCATCGTCTTAGCCATGTTTGTTTCCTGTTGATTTTTCGGCACTGCCACGGAAACCTACTAAATTAGTGACAGCGACTTTGGCTTCCAGCGTGGATTCAGCATTTGATAAAATGGCAGCATGTGTCTCCTTTCCCCCAGAGTGTGAATCCATGTGTGTGTGTTTGTGTGTGATGTCCTGTTTGTGTTATTTATGCGCGCGCATTAAAATACAATTTTTATGCTTGGCATTGCCAGACTTATCCTTTGACTCCCACAGCCCCCCAAAAGCCATTCCCAGCCATGGCCATCAGCTTGAAGGCAGCATCTTTATTGAGTGTAAATGCGCGTGGCGAAAGCATATTTATTTACGTTGAGCTGCTTATTTATTTGGCAAATGGTTTTGCATTTGTCAACAACAATAACAACAGCAGCAACAACAACAACAATGCTGGCGGTATCCGTTCTATGCCAAAACCTCCAGCGTCGCCCAGCAGCCACGGCGACAACTTGCATTTCAATTTGGAGCCGTGGACTCCCCATTGGTCAGACCCGGGGGCATCCTCTGCCAAGTCGCTGCCAAATGAAGTGTGTGAAATGTGTGGGATGTGCGAATTTATCCACTTTGAGTTTTTCACTCAGTTAACAGGCACGATTCGCGCTTTTTTCCACAAACAAATTTTGGGTAAAAATTACTATAAACGAGATCAATCAGAAATATCTAATGTGTGTTTTTGTTTCTTGATAAATTTTATATGAAAAGTCAAATACTTTTCATTTGAAATGAATGTGAAAAGGTTACGAATAAGATCCCGGAATATCTAAACTGTTAGGAGAATCGATTATAGTTATAAAAGCTATTTACATAACTTTTAAATACCACTGTCTAATAAGACCTTTAGCTTAGATATATCCATATCGTAATGGGAAATCGACCCGAATTGGTTGTGTTTTTGCATTTTTTTTATTTTTTTTTTATTATTAGTGACATTAAAAAAGCTCAAAAAAATATTTCAATCAACTTAAATAACAGGGAAGTATATAAATATTTTTAAAAATTATGTCAAACAAAAAATGTATTTTTCTGTAGTAGTCCGGCTTTTATATCTGTACTTCAGAACGTGCCTCATATGTATGTAATATTGCATTAATCTGCATATTTAACATGCAACTTCAACGTTCTTAATATATAACAACATTTACTTCATTATTTTTAAAGAAATTTCAACAGATATCGCTGCAATCTTGTGTACAATTTGTGTATATTTTCTCTTGCACATATCCTGAAAAAATTATCCCATGGCAATCTGTTGACTTTTATGTGGCTTGCAATACATGTAGATACGTTGTCTTTTAACGCCAGAAAAAGTGGCCAAACCAAGCAAACGTTGGCGCTGCTTAATGATGCATTAAAGCGTTAACATTAATATAGGCCACACACGCACACACACACACACACAATGGCTCCTTGTGACACTTGGCGCTTTAATTAAATTTTCGATAATTGCTTGCTGCAAGTGTGGTAAGAAGCACGGGCGGGTTGGGGCGCCTGGTGGCAAGTGGCGACAAGTGAAACACTGTGCAACATGAAAATATTTGTTGGTGTGCGGCGCATTTAAGCGGCATTTTTAATTGATTAAAAAAATGGCGGCTATGTTGCACGGCACATTGGTGGAAGGGTGGGCCAAGGAGGGGGCAGGGGCAACATTGAGCACATTCGTGGATTGCAAACTGGACGCTGGACATTGCTCATTATGGCTTGTTGTTGCGGCGTTTAATTAACAGGCCGCACTGACAGTTTTTTTCTTCTTATGCTTTTTTACTTTATTTTTATTTGATTTTATTTTTTTGGCGCTGCGACATTTTTAATTTCCTTGGACGCATCGGAAGCCGCGTCAAGCAAACCGGAAGCGGTGCCCACACAGCGGAGCGCACGGCGCATAATTAACTTGTAGGCGGCAACAACGGACAACTTGGACCACAGCCACGCCCAGCCACTTGTAAAAGTTGAAAAGTGCCAGGGACGCAGCGAGGCAACAGCAGCAGCAACAGTAAAAAATGAGTTGCAAGTTGGTAGTGATAGACTAGAAGATGCCCTGTTCACAAACTCTTGTTAAGCAAATTTTATTATATTTTTTAATATAATTTATAAAAGTATTTTTAAGTGATCAACTTGGGAAGCGGGATGGGATTTCCATTCTTAATTTTTTTGGTATTGTTGTATTTTATATCAGTTTATGACGCTAGCTCTTAAAGTTAATGAAATTGACAAGTTCCTGTTAAGGTTGACAACCACTTTGAAACAACGAACACTATAGCTTGAACGTTGATAAAGTTTATTTAAGATTGACAAGTTCATGTTTAAAATTGACAGGCACTTTAGCAAAATTCAAAATTTCAAGTTAATTTTATCATCATATTGTTTAAAATCAGCAGTCGACTTATGCTTTATTACGCTAGTTTTTATGGTGAATATTAAATAAATAGTAATTATTTGGTATGTGGCTGTACAAGTTAACAATCCCATTTTTAACACGAATTTTAAAGTACTCGATTCTTTCAGTTGAATTTTCGACAAGCTGGCAACATCTTATCAATATTGAAGAATGTGGAAATCGAATTAAAATAAATTGTAATACAAATCAACACTCACAATTTTACCACAATGTTAAAAAGAGGATTAAACAGCTTGACTGCCAACTTAATTAATCGACTCCCTATAAACTCAACTTACAGAAATACAGGGTACAAGTACAAAAGTAAAAATAAATAAAATTGAAAAGAGCCAACTTTCACTGCGACTAAACTTGGCCAAGAGAATTGAGAAATGAACAGACGCCGGCATCGCTTGAAACTTTTGCCATAGCTCGAACATAATTATAAAAGTTTCGACAAGCATTTGCCAGGTGGGCAAGCGTTGCCACAAATCTGGACTTGCGACATGCACACGGAATGGAACTTGCGACTTGTACAAGTGGCCAAAAATGCCGAGTGCCAACTTCCAGTTGCCGTTTGTCGTTGTTGTTGCTGCTGCTGCTGCTGCTGTGTTAATTAGCGCGCCATTGGCATTTATGCTTAAACACTTAATGAGCTTGTTGAAATCGGGGCTACTCGCCTCCTGTCAGCCCCTCGCGCTAATTGCTTTTGCCCACTGCTTATAGATATGTGAACGCCGTATGCGTATTTAGTAATTTCTGGCGTGTCATTCAACCAGCCGGAAAATGGCTTATAGCGCTCCAGTCTGGCCCATAACAAAGCCTGGCCTGTCTCTGTCGTTGACAACAACTAACAACAGCGGGCAAGAAATGTGCACTGAATTCAAGGGAACGAATTGTGTATATTCTTTCTGTGCCAACTACACTGGGTATATATAAAAAATAAGTATTTAGATATTTATTAATTTCTTTTTAATTTTTCGTCCTTAGAACTTTTAAAATATATTACAATTTTATTAATTTTTATAAATGGTTAAATATATGATTAATAATAACATATAAAGGGAAACTTATAAAATATATCAAATTCTTTTTTTTAAATATATTATTTTTATTTTTATAAATTCTAAAATATTTTCTTAATAATAACTAGCTATTTTTTAAAACTGATTTATAAAGGGATTGTCATGGTAAAACTATAAGGCTGCGGGCAACGTGAAACAGAAATGCCAATTATTCCAAGCTTTGAACTGAAACTTAATCCGAACGAGGAATAACTAAATATTAATTTTGAATAGAATGTTTTATTTTAAAAATCATGGTTCGAACCTTGACCAAGCCAGTTTCTTAAAGAATCAGCCGAACCCATTATTTTAAAATGGTTTAATTTGCATTAATAATAATTTGCAAAATAAAAAATTGTACCTCTTAATTAAAAAAATAAAAATAAAAGAAGAAAAGTTTCTATCTTGTGAATAATAAATCGAATGTTTTTCGTATAAACTTGAACGAAAGTGACGAAACTTAGGAGAAACTTAGACAAGAATATTAAAGGCTACCCATGGTGTCATTTATACTAGAAAATAAAGTAAACTTAAAAAAAAACTTAATTTTTTTTTATTGCCAAGCTGCCTCAGCTAGCGTGTATGCCCAATTACCGCCACAGTATAGCAACAAAAGAGTTTGCGGATGGGTGCAAAAAAAGCACACACAGAGAGGAGCCACTTAGGCGCCGAGTGTCGCTGTGAATGGAGCCTATGCTCCAGCGCCAACTATTATACCTGGGACCAGCAGCACTTGGAAATTGCTTTGAGTTGATGTTGGGTGCTGTTTTCTTATCTCACAAATAGGCATTGTGTCGAGCCGTGTGTGTGTGTGTGCTCGTTGGTATGTTTTCCTTTGATTTTTCGCATGCACGCATGAAAATTGTTTTCCTTTTGTTTGGCGCACGGCAACAGCAGCAGCAGCAGCAGCAGGAAAAGCGACAGCAACAACAAAGCCAAAAGGTTGTTGGCAGCGGCAGGAAACTATGAAGGATTATGGATCTGTACGACTCCGCCCACTCCGCCTAAGTGTGTGACGCTGTGGGCGTGGCAGCAGGTGTGAGTCGGCCAAAGGCCGCATAATGACAATGCACAGCCATAAAAGGGGGAAAGAGGGGCCCATTCAAATGGGTCACGAATCTGGCAACCGAGCATTGGGCATTCAAGCAGCCAAAGTGCTGCAATGGAGCTGAAACTGGAACTCGAGCTGTACCACGTGAGACGTGATTGAAAATTGAATGAGAAAAGCAGCAAGCAGGTGGAGGGAGGGGGAGGGGGAGGTTAAGAAAACCGGCAGTTTCCCCGGAAGGATAGAAAGTGCTGTTATCGTTGCATCAGTTTCGCCTGCTGCCCATTTGAAAAGCTGGCTTAAAATATCGAAACGTAGCGAAAGTGCTTGACATAAGCAGCATTCAGCATTGCCAGCAAATTGTGCAAAATCTAATGAAATTTGCATTGTAACATGGTAAACTACATATGCGAGATGAAAGGAAGCTAAAGGAAAGTTCAGGAACTCATTTCCCTTGCAAGCTTATGAAGCAAAGCAATTTTCGAGTCTGTTTGAGGGATTTGCCCCGCATCAAATAATTGAATCTCTTAAAGGGAATGTTATTTCTTAGTTAGCTTACATATTAATAATATATTCACTTACCATATTTGTTTAATTTGATTGTTTTAGAAAGAAATAACAGCTTGTTAAAAAATATGTGCGAGTATCTCTTTTCCCTTTTACACGATCCCAAAAAATGCGTGAAAAATTCATTAAAGTAAAAAAGCAACTAAAAAGTATTCAACAATATTGAAAAGAGTAAGAGTTGGCTTGAGAATTTAATTTCCGTGCTTAAACATTTAAGCTCTTTAAATATGTCTTAAGAAATTGAAAGAAGAAAGAAATACATTAATATAAGAAAGAGTAAAACTAACATTTTATTCGTTTTCTAATTATTATTATTATTATTTATTTACTTTTTATTTTGTTCCTCAATTTGAAAAATGATTTCTCTATACTATTCAGAATAACATATAATGCAAATTTAAAATGTATAATTTGGGTCGGGTTAGAACAAAAAAAACTTTATTTAAAAACCTAGCGAATATTGTGCATAAGGCAGCGACACCTTGCAAAGCAATACATATAAAAAAGAACTTAAAAGGCATAAAAGAATTCAAAAAATATATTCCTATATAAAATAAAATATATTCAAAATGTCAAATAAAATTAATTCGCGTGAAAAGAGAAAAATTTTTAAAACGTATTATTTCCAGTTCGTCTAAAAGGCGAATTAGATGTATTTAAGAATTCTTAGTTCTTAGTTATAAAGATAGAATAACAATAGTGGCATGTCAATAATTGAACTATTTATGATATTTATAAATAATAAGTCTTACAATAATACTCATTAAATAAAAGCACATTCTGATGTTGTAAACAATTTCGTAGGAAATTTGCCAACAAGCGCAGCTAATAAGCCCATATCCATAAAGATCTGCAGAAACGCAAACAAAAGCTAATCCCGTGAAATGTGAGTAAGAAAGCGGCTTAGCATTACGAGAATCAGAATCAGAAGGCGAAAGGTATTTATTATTATAGTCCGACGATTTATAAGCGCCAAAATAACAAGCATTAAATTTTCTCGCAAATCTCTCCGCCTGAAATCCACACAAAAGTATCTGTTTATATATAAGCATATATAGACGATATGCTATATATGCAGATGTGCCGAGAAACCAACGAGGGAGACAAACGGCAGCCACTTAAAACTGTCACAAGTTAAAAACCGCAAACTGCAGTCAGGGTCTCGCTGCTTGAGCTGGGGCTGGGGCAGGGGCAGGGGGAAAGGGGGCTGACTGCGGGGGATATGGGAGCCGTCTGAAGGACGTGGCAAAAGAAAGACATTATGCGCCGGCATACCGCACAACAATTTCACAGACAATGAATACATTGGCAAAATGAGGCAAGACACACACGCACACCCACACACCCACACGCACACACACTGACAAAAGGAATTTAAATAAATGCATGTGCACGAGCTGCCCGCACTCGCAAAAAATATAAGCTACAAGAAAGAAATCACAACAATTGCTCGGGCGGAGTTGCTGCGGGTCGTTGGGGCAGGCGGATCAGCTGCCTGGCCACGCCCACTCAAGGGGGCCAAGGAGCGTGCGGCTTGCGATGACTTTGCATTTTGCATTACTTTTTCTGGCGACTTTGCTTTGAAAGCAGTTTCGAAATTACTGTCTTTCAGCTGGCATTGCCAGCGGTCGTCCTGCTGCTCCTGCTGCCCCCCTCCCCCCCCTGCTGCCCAAGCGTCGCCAACTCCTTGTTGCCAACTTCGCCACATTTCAATGTTGCGTGTAGAGTTATTTCAACTCATTGTTGTTGTTGGTATAGCTTTTACCCATTGAAAATTTAAAGTAAAGGGTATATTGCAGTTGAAAGAATTAATGTAACAAGCAGAAGCAGGCCTATTTTTTTAAATTTTTTATTAGTTAATCTAAATAAAAATATTCTTGATGAGCAGATGCAATTCATGAACGCTGGGAGACTATAAAACCACGTAACATTAAATATTATATGGAAGTTCTCAAATACAGACATGGATCATATACTAATTTAATATGTTTTGTTCAACAACTTTTCCTAAAATCGATAAATATAAAAAAAATTAATTTAAAAAAATTAAAAGAGTATTTAAATTAAGTGTTTCCCGTATAAGCGCTAAATATAGGTTTTTAATCACATCTCAGAGATTATATAGGCTGGAAACACCATTTCCATCTATCGCTTACTCTCTTTTTCTCTCTCTCTCTCAGTCTCTCTCTCTCTATCCCTTTTTTTCTTACTCACTTTTTGTCTTGTTTACATTTCACACTTTTTGCACTCTATCTCTCTTTATCTTTTTCTCTCACTAGCTGTTTCTCACTCTCACTCTTCATTTCTCTGTCCCTCTCTCCCTACGAACCTCATTTTCAGTTCCTCATTCCTTGTATGTTTTTCGAATTTTTTTTTAATAATTATTGGAAAAGATATAAGATAATATAGATATAAACATATCGATTATAATCCTTTTTTTTCGCCTGTATTTGCATCGTACAGCACACACAAATTAGGTTTAATGCACTTTTTGGATACCCTTCCAAACTCCAATGAAAATAAAGGTATTTTTTTATTTTGAATTTTATGCCTTTATATACATGTTTGAATGTGTGTGCGGCACAGGGTATCTGTTAGCTGAGCAACCCCAACTCAAGCACTCTAGCTTGTTGTTATTGTTGTTGTGTGTGCTTACACACGCAAATGTCTTATTTATGCTCAGCACTTTTCGCTTTCCCAGCGACAACTGCGTTTTTGCTTTATCCTGTGGCTGCAACGGCACAGATCGCAGGCTGCCGGATAGGGGAGGTGGGGGCAGGTCGTGACGGGGAGGGGGGTGGGGGGTGACTTGCTCCTTAGCATTATATACACTGTTGTGGCTGTCTCAGTGCCGTCTGCTGTTCTTGTGGCTTCACTTGCAAATGTTGCCTCTGCAATATCCTGTGTGTATCCAGCTGTGGGTGCGGGTGTTGATGTGTGTGTGAGTGTGCGGACACACTACGCCATTTGCATTGACTCGGGTCACGGAGGTAACTTCAGTTTCAGCAGTTAGTTAGCAACTGCGGTCATGTTGCACAAGGCTCCGCACGCAGAGAGAAAAGAAATTATCTAATTTTCGTCGGCCTGTTGCCAGTTAGCTGTTGGCCAGGCCATAACACAGCTCTTAGCTCAGCACTTATATGGAGTGCGGTTAATTAGTTTGAATTGTAGTTCTAGAGCAGTAAAATATATGATTACTTACTGCTAACATTTTACTTCTTTTAAAACTTTGATAGAATTTTAATTTTATGAATTTCATTCAAAAATAGTTTTACCTATTATATAGTTATCAAGCTAATATATCAAAAATATAATAAAACTCACTTATAAAGCAAATATGCAATTTTTCTGAAACTAATGTGATCAGATCTAGTTTTTATACCTCAGCAGGATATCTTTAGCTTTTTA
The DNA here is from genome assembly GCA_035043565.1 of Drosophila robusta. Taxonomy (NCBI): domain Eukaryota; kingdom Metazoa; phylum Arthropoda; class Insecta; order Diptera; family Drosophilidae; genus Drosophila; species Drosophila robusta. The sequence goes on from JAWNMW010000414.1 coordinate 445,194, forward strand.
TAGCAATAGAGTAAAAAAATTAATTAACGAGTAAAAATGGTATCTTTGAGTTGACAGATATTAAATACACTTGCAGATATATATTTGCAAGTTTAAACAAAACAATATCCTTATATTAAAAAATGTATTTTGAATCCACCGAGTAAATCCTGCCTACGCCACTGCTTGCAGACGTCCGATTGTTCCTATATGCGGTTATATAGTAGTCTGATGTTGGATCTATTCAATGACGAAACTAGTTTGTATTGAAGCTGAATTGAACTATATTGCATCGGCTCTTAATACTGACAATGAATATATATACCTTATAGGATCGATTTATTATATCAGTTTTAATATTTGCTTACTCAAATGCATTATTAATTATTAGACCAAATATTGTAAGAATTTTTTGAGATTATGGTTTACGTTAAGTTTCGTATTATTTGCTAATTAATTTTCACAATATTAAAACTTATAAGGCAAATATATACATAGCTTTATTAAATCGAATTGCTTTTACGCTTAACAAAAAGATAATGCAATACACTCAAGACGATTTAAGCCTGGTGGAATATTAAGGTTTACTACGAGCCAAAATTAAAGAAAATTTTATAATATATTAGATGTAGTGCAAATGGCATATATAATGCTTAACTCTTCTGATATTGTAATTGTAGCGCATAGAAAACACAGCTTGGATGCCACAATTTTTATGTGGGATCACTGGAAAGAGTTGTGGAGCGGGGGAGTGGGGGAGGGGAGGCGGTTGGTCGAGCTTGTTGCTGGTTGTAAACTCTCTTTTTAGCTGCTTTGGCTGCTGCTTGGGCCATACTTCAACTTCAGTCGTCGTGCTTTTCTTATGCAAAAATCCATTGTACTTGTTATTGTTGTTGTGTTGCTTGTTATTTTTGCATAATAGAAAATTGTTTATATAGCTTTCCACATATATACATATATATATATATATGACAAGGAGCAGCCTGTCTGCTTAGTGGGGATCTGTGCGGCTCCAGCTCTAATAGACCCTTGCCAAAAAGCCCCGTTTTTTTTTTATTTATGCTGCTTATTATGGCTCAAGAATGGCATGACCCGCATGTAGCCCCAACACCCCCTTGAATTTATTTATTGTGCATATTTAAGTCAGTTTTAGTTGAGAGGCAGCAGCTGAGCAAAAATGAAAATAAAAACAAAAATTGCATTTAAAACGGGCGCATAATCATATTAACTGGAAACTGTCGCCACTAACTTAATAAGCAGCCAAGTTTAGAGTTGGTAACTGAGTGGGGTAGAGAGGGTGTGGGGGAGGGGGATGAGCAGTGCGACATGGCACGTTATGCAATTTAACAAAATTATTTAAAATTCCTCAACTTTTGCTGCTGCAAAAAGTGGGCCAGAAGCAAAAACTTTGCAACATGGCAACTTGGCACAACAACAACAAATGCAACAATAACAACAACAACAACAACAACAACTTGAGCTCGCAGTCCATGGGTCAGTGTTGTAAACGGCGCAATGGCAACTTTTAAATTAACCCTAATTCCTACAACAACAACAACTGCAGGGAGCACTATATATACACTATATATATACATATATAGTATATAGAAGTTTACAATATTCTTGCACATTTTTCAACTTTAACAATTTATTAAATGGGTCAAAAGCCACTAAAACTTCATTTATCATTGCATGAGCAGGCAACACGCCCCCCAAGTTAGGGCTTCCACCCCCCCCCCCCCCCCCTAGCTATGTCGTTATACCCTGTGTGCGTTGGCTTATAGGGTATCTGCAACTGTTAATGTTTAATTTGACAATGGCAGCACATGTTAATAAAAATTATGTTAATTTAAAATTATATTTTTTAAATAATACATTATTTATTTTTCTAAAATTGGTTTAATTGGTCTTAGCTATATTTAACAATTTATTTTCAATTTCATGTCCTTCCATCCATATTATTATCCTACGTTACTCTGGTCTCACATGTTTTATTGGATTGAATTAAAAACCATAAATTAAATAAATTTGTTTGAATTCAGGTTAATTATGTTTTTAGTTTTAGGTATCCAATAAAATTTATTTTTAAGTATTTCGTGAAAACCATAACCTGAAAATATAAAAATGTTTAAATAAAAATTTGAAAAAAATATCCAATTTTACGTCCATAATTTGCTTATCCTAAATTACTAAATGTACTACATTTTATAATTATTTTTTTATAAAATTACAGGTAACGCTAAGAGTTTATATAAAAGCACTACAGTAAATTGTAAACATTACTGGGTATTTCATAACCTTGTAGCACCTAGAGCTGTCCAACTTGTTGGTCGGCGCTTGAGCGCGTTAAAATGCCAACAAATCGCAGAGACGAATGAGCTCAGCAACTTGAAGCGTTTCCGGTATGCCGCAGCAATTTTTTCCGCCTGCATTCCGGTTAGTGGCGCCTCTCACTAACCCACTTGTCCAGCGTGGCAGCGCGCACCCGACGCCCCTCCCCCTTCAGCATTCCCCTTCACCCGGCACCAACAAGAAATGCACAAAGAAAATACACGGCACAAGTTTGTCGAGCCAAAACAAGCGGCAGCGAAAAAAATAAAAAAAAGATATATAACGAAGAATTAAACAATTTATTAGCACACTGTGCGCCGAGTTCAGGAGTAGTATCCAAACCAGCGAGTGATGGGGATAATAGAATTTTAAATATGCATGCACGCCCAGTTTTCTGCTTATTTCCTTTTCTTTTTTAATTTCAAAGTTCAACTCGACTGCCGCTGAGAAGTCTATTAAAAATTTAACGTCACGTGGGGCATTTTTATTTTATATAATGTAGGGTAGTTATATATAAGTGGCAAGGTGAGTGTACGCTGAAAATGGGGCTGCCTAACGGTAAAATGCAAGGGGCACGATACAAAGTCTTGCAAATTGACGGTCGGTACCTTTGAAATAACTTAATTGCCCAAATATACCATCCAAATGTATTTATAAAAAGTGTTGACATAACAGACATAGCAATAAAACTTACCTGCTAAAAATCCATTGTTTAAAAACACTATTAGCTCGATAAGTCATAATAATTAGCAATTAATGATTTAAAACACCAATTTGCATTAAAGGAACACATTTTTAGCAAGTGGCTTATTGAAGAATAACGGATACCTTTCATTTGAATTCAAACTTAACAGCTGCTAAAGAGCGCCAAGTCTCTGTTGTCAACAGAGCTCTAACATTTATTTCAAATCAAACTTGACGAAGTTGATAAGCTGTGGCGGTCGGCCAATATACTCAACGAAGGGTAACACTTTTAAAATGACCATCTCCAACGCTAGTACACAATAAATAAGATGACAGGACAACTGAATGGCCATATTTTAAAACATTGGTAATTATTTAGAAACACTTCGAATATGTGTAGGGGCAGAGCATTGCTATAAAGTTCAATCATTTTTATTTTCCATACTGCATAATGCAGAATCTCGACAAAGTTATGGGCATTTCCAATTTAGAAGCTATGGATCCAAGAACTTTGCATGTCAAAATTGTTGTCAATATTGGTATGATTTTTGACAAACAATTTGACCCCCTCAGAATTGATTTTACTTTTGTTGTTTTATACTAATTGTGACAACCAAAATCGATTAAAAATTTTAATTTGTATTTCTAAATTTTGAAAAAAAAATTTTTTTGAAGATGAGTAAGCGGCGGTAAAAATCCAAACATTTTTACTTTCAGTATTGAATATATTTGAAGTGCAGAATCTATCTAGAGTACAAACCATGAAAAAAATGCCATCAAACATGAAAGTCGGTTCAGTTATGACAATGTTCTGGGCATTTCAGCTACTTAGCTACGGAGCTACGTATCCGATAGCTTTACACATCAAAACTTTTGTAAATTTTTGCATGATTTTTGACAAAAAATTGGACCCACTCAGAATAGAACTTAAGGTTATGGGCGTTTGAAATAAGGTATCCGACTCCAAATATTTGTCAATTTTAAACATCATGCTGAAAGACCGCAATTGAAATGTGGCGGCCAGTCGATAACTTTGTGCTCCTACACCTACCTTGAAGTTGGCTGCGTTGATATTGCAAAAGGCGCCACAGTTCGAAATAATCATTTATTTTTATTGCTAAAATTTTGTTTTATTACTAATCATATTGTTGTACAAATAAATCATATGTATTCTATATCAAGATAATGTAAAGCTATTGCATACTTGAAAAAATCACATATTTTCGTATTAACAGATATTGAGTGTAAAGTTTTTTGTTTCATTTTGCAACTTTTCGTTTTGGTGATGCATTAAAACTGCTAAGGAACACTGAAAGACGCTACGATTCTAGCTCCAGCTTGATAAGGAGCTGCACATAATACTAACTATCAAACTATGGAATCTTAAGAGCCCTGTATAAAACTAAATAAATTGTGAATCCCCCTGTAAAACTTAGGCATGCTCGGCATTCCGCTGAAGCGCGCGATTCTCCATCGGCGGCTGCAGTGGCAGCAGTTTAACGGACTTATAGCCACGATCGCGTCGCAGCCACAGCCAATTGTCGCCATTGAAGTAATCCTCGATGTGCTCCAGACTGCGGCCCTTGGTCTCCGGCTGGAACAGGCACATGAAGAGCGTCAACAGGAAACTGGAGACGGCGAAGACGAGAAAAACGCCACGCATCTTCAGCGCCGTTTGCAGCGCCGGAAAGCCCTTGGCAAAGATGAAGAGCGCCACATTCATCGAGGCAAACACGCCGCCAGCCGTACGGCCGCGAATGCGGGCCGGAAAGAGCTCGCCAATCATAATGCCCGGCATCACCATCAGCGCCGTATTGAACACAATATAGCCGAGGAGGCAGCCGCTCGCCACGAGCACATCGTAGGGCATCACGGGCTGTCCGACACGCATGTACATGAAGACGCTCAAGACCAGGCAGAACAAGCCCGAGCCGATGCCCGACAGAATCATGATCAGACGCCGGCGCACAAAGATCAAGATCGCACAGAAGATCATGCAGCAGATCACACGGACAGCGGCCGTCCAAATGGCCGCCTGCTTCGGGTCGAAGTCCGCACCGAACTCGGAGATGATATCGATCGCGTAGAAGATCACGATGAACGTGCCGGAGAACATCTGCAGCAGCGAGAACACAATCACAATGAACAGCGGCTTGATGGCCACCCGCTGGCAGCACAGCCGGAAGATGTTCTCGTTCGTCTTGGTCGTGGCGCGCTCCCTCTCCAGTCGCTGCTTCATGTTGTTCAGCTCCTTCTGGGCGCAAATCTCGGCGCCCCTGAGGAACGTCAGCGCCTTCAGTGCGCGCTTCTCGTACCCGCTGCGCTGCAGCCACGCGGGCGTCTCCGGTATAAAGTAGATGGAGATCACGGCCAGGGCGGGCAGTATATTCGCACACCAGGCCACGCTGCGCCAGTAGAGCACGGTGCCCAGCGAATAGACGATCAGTATGCCGCACGAATAGGCCACGTATGGAGCCCCGATGAGCAGGCTGCGCAGGTTCGGCTCAGCTGTCTCCGCGATGTACACCTGGTCGTTGAAGGATAAGGCGAGAATTGCTTATTTTCAGTTATTTAGATGTTTTTGTTAGGAATATACGAATATATATGAATCTTCTTTATGCCCTGAACCCATTGAAAATGGCTTTCACTATACACATTCTTGATCAGCACGACGATTTAGCCATGTCCGACCGATTGCGACTCTCTAAAGATTTGCTGATATCTCACAGTTTTAAAACCAACATCATTAAACTTTGAAGATATACGCCAGCACTTAAGCTACTTCCATACCAACGATAGGTCGGAAAATGAGTTTTTGCATGAAAACCTGTTTTGTTGTTAAAGATATAACCTAACATATCTGCAATATCTTATCAACATCGCACATTTCGTGTACGTATCACATAGCTCTAATAAGAAAAAAGATTGAAAAAGAGATTTTGTATTAAAAACATTTGGGAATTGAACTAAGCTACTTGCTTATCTGCTAATTCTTATAATTCATATCTGGCCGCTATACCGCAAAGTGTCTAGACAAGCAATCGCTAAATTCAATATTTTGTGGGAAAAATAAGATAGCCATAGATATATCTTCTTTATGTCATATCTAATTTCTATACTTGCTGGAATGTATTTATCGTTTAACGCATAGATTCTTCCACCATAGCCCCATAGTCAGCTGCCCCCCCCCCCCCCCCCACACGCACATGTACATAACTAAAGCCACCTCAATTATTTTACCCCAGTGACCAAAATATCAGCATGCCAGCGTGACAAATTCCTGGAGGCAAGCAACCCACCTTGACCTCGCACAAGTTCTCGAAATGCCCACAACGACAGCAACAACAACTTTCCCTTAATCTTAAAGCACACACAAGCACACACACTCGTACACACGCCGTGTGTGCTGGCAGCTGGCGTGTGTGTGTATAAACAAACAATTTGATCAAATTGAATCCAAAACAGGGTCACAAAAATATCAGCCAGCTATATCAACTATAATAACTTAATCCTATGCTTAATCATAAACTCATAAATCTTCAGCCACTTCCACAGCGTCTATTAATGAATTTTTGTTTTGTTTTTGTTTTTACTCTCGTTCACGAACTGAAAAGAGTACATTGGGTTTGTGCAATGTCCGTCTTGCAGTCTGTCCCCCTGTCTGTTTAAACGCAATTTATTTGGCCGTTATGGAAGCCAGAGCCTTGAAATTTGGAATTTGGAATATATACCCGTGTGTGCCCATGTCAGCTAAAATGATAAGATTTTTTGGCCACTGGGGGCGTGGCAATCCGCTAAAATCGAAAGAGCCCACGCACTTTTAAAGATAGATTCAGGCAGACTACTAATGATCCCACAATGTACTCGATAAAATATTTATAGCTCCCTCAGTTTTGGAACTAAATACCGATAATTTATTTCAGACATATTACTGACGACCTGCTCTAAGTATCGCACACAAATTTTTTGTATATGGCCACTGGGGGCGTGTCAAATCTATAAATTTGATATAGCTTGGTAAAATAAAAATAAAGTGTATACAACAGGTAGCCTGAGAAAATCCATATTTTTTTAAATTTTAAAGCAAGAGTTACCAAATTTGACAGATAGTTTTTTGATTGCCTCCTCGATATTTTCCCAAAATAACCATGATAGTTAAGGCCGTTTTCGACTGTTTTAAGCTGTTGTTATATCGTGAGAGCGTATTGCGCAGTCGGTTACACCCGACTGCCACGTTCCTCGCAGTTTTCTTTACGCGCAAGACACGCGCAACAAGTCACGATGACAAAGCAGCTGCCACCCCCTCGCAGCGAAGTGAATAAAATGTGGTGTGCGTGCGTGTGTGTGTGTGTGTGTGTTTTTTTTTTGGGGGGGAACCACCCACAGCGGCAGGCTACAAGCGACAGCCAGTACAACAACAGACTTATTATAGACTAAGGTCAAGAATCCGGAACTTGCTTGTGTGTGCGGAAAACAAAGCCAATGCAAATGCGCTGGCCATTTAAAGATGACGCCGACATCGCTTTCGTTATCATTTTGGCCGCTTGATAAGTCATGGACATATCCATAAGATAAATAAACGTATATATGTATAAACATACTATGGCAGTATAAGCAGCCGGCTGTGCGAAATTGTTGCTCACTTGACGCCCCGATTAACATAGGCACAATGGAGCACTCGAGCAGTCGGAACAATGGCATTAAGTGAGCAATTGACAGTCAGTCCAGCCGTCAAGCCTGACAGCCAGTTAAACTGACAGCTTGACATGCATTTTCTTATTTTCATGTTTGTGGCATAACACTTCCTAGTGGGCTCAGTTCAGTGCTTATTGGATAATCTGGTTATGGGTCAGCGTGTGAATGAACTTTTCGGGCACTTGGCATTGGAAATATATATTTTTTACCTGTCCGGGTCCGCCCAGAATGCCTGTCGCAAAGCCGCACAGGAAACGCGCAAATATCAGAGCCTTGACAGAATTCGACATCGCCATTGTGCTCCAGCCCAGGAATAGGGGTATCACCGAAACAAGCAACGTCTTCCGACGGCCCAAATAATCGGCCAGAGGGCCAGAGATCAGGGAACCAAACGGGGTGGCCAAGCTGTGAACGCTGGCTGTAAGCAGGACAAGAAAATCACATATTTTTATAAGAAATAACTGCAAAGTATTACAATTAATGTTTGGTAAAAATTTAAAAAAATATGTGAATAATCCCTATTTCATTAATTAGAAAAAAGTATTATTATTATATATATTAGTATCACCAAATTTGGTATATAGTTGCTATATATTGGTCAAAATCATATTATAACATAACATTCATTCTTATCTAATATATTTTAAAATTCATTTGTATTATCGTAATTTGTAATTTTCTAAAAAAAAACATGCAACTACAAAACAGGAACCAGATCTGTTTTGTATTATTATTATTATTTAAATATTTTTAACACAATTTGTGTTTCTGAAACCATTAATTAGAGAAAAATTAAGTCAAATGTATTTGAAGTTTTATAATAATTCGTCCTTCCGAAATATAACTTTCGTAAAGAAACTTTCTGCTTTTTTCTCATTTGAATAATTACTTTTAAAATGACTTTCGAAAATAATCTACTTATTAAGAACCTAAAAGTAATTTAAATGTTATCAAACAGATATATGTTTTATATCAAAGTGTAAATTGGAAAAGTGGGTTAGAAAAGAACTTTGCCATCCTTTTTTGTAACGTTTAAGCAGAGGTACTTGTGATTTAATTCAATTATGTTCTGGTTACGAAATGAATATAAAATAGACAACTGTATCCTATATTTTTAATAATAATAAACTGTAATCATTTTTGCTTGTAGCTCATATTCCATACGGCAGCTTACCAATCCAAGAACCTGTGCTAACAGTTATGGGCACCTCCGTGGTGTTCGAGCTGAGCTGTGGCAACAACACCGCCGAGTAGCCAATGGGCATGCCACAGCCGGCGGAGAGCAAGAGTACAGCACAAGTGGCCAAAATCTGGAAAGGACGATAAGAACAAAAAATTATATCTAGTTAAATATAAATGTAAATATAGATATATATATTTAGATGGATACAAAGATACAAAAATTAGATATAGATACATATGAAGTTATACAAATTTAGATAATTAGATAGATACATAAATGTAGACTTTTAACTATAGATAAATAAATATATAGATAGCAGACACACTTATAGATATATCTATAAAGATATAGATCAGAGATCATAACTGCAATTGATATTCAATTGAATGGGCAAGCAAACTTGTTTTTAATTTCTTCATTTTGATTGGAAGACGGGCAACTGTCAACAATTGAAGTTGCGACACGTTGCAATTAAAAAGGCATTGGCGTGTGTGTGCAAATGTTGATGCAACCAACTATGGACGACATCAAGTGGCCCCCATTTCATTTGAGGTAATGGTGATAAACGATCTCTGGAGGAGACAGTTCGAGCCTCAATGCCAGCCTCCGACTTCGGACTGCGTGCCTGTCATTCAAATTCGTTATATGTGGTGCACATATCTATTTGTGACGTCAGCCTGTGATTGTGAGGCCCTGGCATCGAATTCTATTTCGTTCAATTCCTGACACATCAGCGTCACATGGTTGGTTTTTCATGCCATGATTTTAATCACGCGAAGAAAGTTCAATTGCATATCTTATCATTTTGTCCTTCAATTTGTTGTAGCTAAACAAAAAATGTCATGTCTGGTAGCTAGTCTACCTGCTTTTGAGATAAAAGAGTACTGAAAAATGCGTATTACTACCGAATTAAAATTGTTACTCAAAAATTTCTTATCTCCCTTCTACTTCGTGAGACACAGTCTTGAATTGTATCAATATTTATGCAATCCCAAACCTCAACGCCAGCGACAGCTGCTGCTGTTGCTGCTGCTGTTGCTGTTGTTGCTTTTCCAACTGCATTTCATTTTCAAGGGCAGGCAACAAAAGTTGCCATCAAAGAGAGCTGCGATTTGCTCTTTAAGCCTCAACCTGAAGCGAATTTCTGGGCAGCTTCAAAGCTATGCGAATAAGAGAAATTGTGAACAGATGCTGCTAACCGGATTCGTTTGTACACAGCCAGTTCGAGGAATTTTCTAAAGCATATATGACGCCGATTGAATCGTTTCTCGGTATTTCGCATAGTTGCGGTGCTTACCTGATTTATCATGCCCCTGCGATTGGCCACGTCGTAATCCTGCTCATCGATGGTTGACAGTTTACGTATCTTTGGAATGGACATGGACATGGGTAGCTTGCACTGGAACTCGGAGCCGGGCACCACATGATATGACATCTTCGGTGGCACGAATTTGCTGTACTCCTCATCCCTGTGGTCCATAACGAAATGAACAAATAACAATTAAATAGTTGACAAATCAATTGAGACGCAAATTGCTGCTGCCATTGTCTGCTGATGGACACTTATTGAAGTGCTTTGACATCAGAATTGTGTATATATGTACATGTACATGTATTATTATATCATAAAATTTGTGGTACTGAATATAAATTGGGGCAGCAAGGCTAAAGAGATGGCAATCTAAATCTATCTTAAATATTTTCTTTTTTTACTACTACTATTCTTTTTTTATAGCTTTTTTATACTCCTTAAAATTGATTTATTTTTCCTTGTTAAACTAAAAATTTACACTACAGTGTAAAATCTATACATATAGTTGAATGCAGTAAAAGTTAAAAGTTAAGTCAAAAACAAAATTCAGAGACAATTGAGGAAACTCAAACTTTCAAATGAATTCTTTAAAGGAAATCATAAATAAATATCACATTAAGTTTCGAAGAAATAAATACATAATTATACAAAAATGTCAACAATGAATATGTTTAATAAATAAATATATAAATATTATGGCTGTCAAACCAATAAAAATTGTCAATAGTTCTAACCACAATGGCTTACAATTTTACATATATTAAAAAAGTGCATAGTGCAAACTATCTATTTAATTTCGTTCTATAAAAAATCAATCGCAGTTTAATATTAAAATAAACAGAAAAGAACAGTAAAATTGTAAATATTCTCTATGAACACATGCGAAATTAACAACATGTACGACTCAACGGAAGTAAGGGACTCATCATAATTTTATACCGAAGTAAAAGCAAACTTCTATGTAATAAATATACCTTTTGAGCAGTTAATTAAAATTCTGTTCAACAGAAATCAAAGTGTCAACTCATGTGATCTGAAAGAATGTCAACAAACACGGCCGGTTCGTTTGGGGTTCGTTTAAGCAGTTCAAGTCTATAGACTACACTAACTGGTTTAAGTGCCATTCAACTGCAGTGCGAGTAATTGACGAGCGTTAAGAGCGATTAAACCGGTAACCTACAATTACAAACTAAGTGAATTTAATGTGCGCAGGGGGTTCCCCGTCAGTTGTTGCCTTGTTGACTACAACAGTTAATAACAGTCATAACAGTCAACAAACAAAACTCTAAACGATGCAGTTGCTTTATTTTATTTTGTTATTTCTCTGTTTTGCTTTTAAAGAAGAAACTCTGAAGCCCGCCCGAGTGCGAAACAGAGAATTACCCAACCGGCAAACGCTGCGTATACGTCATAAGCCAAAAAGCCATGTGACGCGTTTTATGTTTTGTTTTTTTTTTTTTTGTTATTTTCGATGATAAGCAAAAACGGAAAAAATGCCAAGCGGCGCCGTTGCCAAAAGAAACTAAACAAAAACAAAAGCAACAACAAAAAGCAAGCGGCATTTGCTACGTGTTTTGTTTTTTTGATATCATTTGTATTTGCACACGTTTTTTTTTGTTTTATTTTTTGATTTGCCTAATTGACTGTCAGTTTTTTGTTATTGTTTGGGTTTTGTAATTATTTTGCTTGGCGAAAATAATTATCATTTTTTTCTGATTTTTTTTATTTTTGCTACACTGTTTTGCTGCCCAGCTGCGGCTAGTGCGAATAACTATTGGTTGTCAAGGCAAGGTCTGAGTTCACCTTGATTCACCTCTTTTCTTACATTTAATTTTTTCATTGCTGACCATGTTTGATGATAAGGAAGCACAAGTGACACATTTCCTAACACAAAGTTTCATTAAATTTATGCTTTATTGAATTATCAAGAAAATATATTTCTTATGAATAGGGTGGTTTTTGTTTCCCCAATTTATTATAAATCTACTTAAATCAGTTTTAATGATTCCCCTGTCGTTTATATTTTTTTGTCTGAACGAAAAAATGATATTTATTTATGCAGCTTTAAGTATTCGTGAACTACACTGGAAACATTTATTTTTATTTCTAAAATATATAAATATAATTTATTAAACATATATAAATTGAATGGAAAGACTATAAGCAAAAGCTTAGAACACAAAGTAATCAGGATATATACAGGAACATAGTCTTAATTTATTTTTTTTAAATTTGGAAACTTATATAAATGCAATTATGAGTATAAAAAACTTTCCTTATAATTATTAACTTCTGTATAATGATAAATGTGTTTTTTTTTTAATTTTTTACTTGCATTTTATTTTTTAATAAATAGACTCAAATTCAGTTTTAAAAACATTTATTACTTTCTATGTTATGCAAAGATTTCGAAATGGTTAAGTTGAAGAAACCTTTTTTATAAAATGCAAAATATATTTTTGCTTACGAGTTAGCCAAAATAAAAAGTGTCACTGATCTACTAGCCCGCCAAATCTTCAACCTTGAACATTAAACTCCGCATTTGTAGCATTGGACACACCAAAATCGACTAAGCGTGAATTGCATATACAAAAATATAGAAAACAAACAAAGACCACAACAAAATCGCATGTAGAATACGGTGTGCTAAGTATTATCAGCAGAAGTATATATATTAAAAATTGAGGAAGCACGCGTATTGATAAAGCAAATGGTTCAATGTACCAAAATAACAAACAAAAATCCAATGACAGTCTGTGCAATAAATACAATGGATAAAGAGAATATACTCGTTAAGCAATTAACAGCACGAGTTGCACGCTTTATGGAAATTCAACAATCACACGACGTTAATCAATAAACGGCGTGATTGATGCCAATGAGAAAGTTGAACGCGTTTCGCGTTATCAATTTCAAGTGTGAATTGAACAAGTTTCTATGTCGAATACCGGTGTTGACCGCACAAATTAGACAATTGATAAGGAAAGGCAAGTATTATATACATCTCTCTATATAAATAAATATACAGCTGTCCAACTTCAGCTGAAGCGCAGTTTGATATCGATTTGTGACTTTGCCATGCAGCATAATTGAGCCAATTAAGAAGGCATCAATAAATATGAGTGTGCGTGGCCGTAAAAGAAAACAACTCCCAATCAGCCATATGGCATACAGACTCATAGACATAAATTAGAGTATATATATACCTATAATAAACGCATTGATTTCATCATCATTAGCGCATTGCTGTCGTTGTCATGACTGCCACACGCTGCGTATGCGTAATTAAATTGCACAACACCGTAAATAGCTGAATATAGATAAGATAACTTGTGCTTAGCGTGGGAATTTGTACTATAATTCATATAGCTACACTTAGCCAAAAAAGACCTAAGAATGTTATACTTTAAACAAGTACAAATGTAGATAAAGTTTGAATTTTTTTAAGCTGAATTCTAAATTCTTTTATATATAAAATTTGTCTATTCATTTTAAATGTTGGGATTCATTTTGTATTCAATTATTACTATTTTTCTTATATTTTAAGAATAATTTAAAACTCTTGTATAAGAATATGTTTTTACTTAATTTTTATTAGTATTAAAAACGATATATTTTTTAGCTGAGTGTAACAATGCTATAGCTGCATATCGAAATCAGCAAGTCTTCAACTTGAGGAATTCACTTTTTAACCAATTATGGTGTAATAAAAAAAAAACTAATTAATGAAAAATTGCTTCCACATTTTGAACAATTTTATTAAGCCTTGAATTTCACAATTTTGGGTAATGAGTCAATAATTGTAATCAATTAATTTACATTTTCGGTTTTTTCCTTCAATCAAAAGTAACTTGAATAGGATTTTATTGGACTTATGAAGAATGCAATTTAACCAATTTGTACAGTCAACAATGATATGGCGAAATTTTTTTTAGAAATTTAATTGATTTGTCAGCTAGGTATATCAGTCAATAATCAATCAGCTGTCGACCTATCGAAAATTTAAATAGAGTTAAACTTTGCCCATTTAAAAATGGGTTTGGCATCATGTGTTCTATTCAAGTACTTTATTCTTATCGGTATAGTTTTTTTTTTTTTTTTTTTGATTACAAAGTTATTATTTATGTAATATAAAACAATAAAAATATAAATAAGCATTTTTTTTGTATAATTACGAAATAAAGAATACAAAATATTTACATGATTAAAATATATTAGTACCTAACGTTCATAAGACACTCAAACAAATTATCTTTCCTCTTGTCAGTCAAAAAATTAACTATTATATAAATATTTTTATTCCGCTATAAAAAAATGTTTTGCTTGGAAAGGTATTGAAATTTGAAAGACTTGTTTCTGAAATATTTTATATTCTTATATTATAGAATATAAAAGAAAGATAACCTGAAAAATCAGATTTAAAGCTTAAATAGGGATGTCACAACAAGCAAATATCCTAAGCAAAAAAAACAAAATTTACTAAAAACTTTCTTCCCGTAATATTTGCTTATTGTCGCTTGATTAATTTTTGCGAGTAGACCGCAATATGTTTATAAACTTATAGGCATAACAATATCAATATTACTCAAACAGCTGTCGTGACTGTTGTGTATTTAAAAATTTAGCGATTGCTTTTTTATAAAGCTTCACTGGAGCATTAAACAATGTATTTTTTGCACTTTTTTTTTGCACGATAAAATAATTTATATAAATAATATTTTTATTTAATAGAATTTTATCAAGATATAATAGAACACTTAGAACATATTCCATAGTTACGTTTTAAAATCAGCGCTATTTATAGTATATATTGTCACATTACTTCCTAAGAAATCAAATCTACTTTACAGATTCTCAGTTTTGAAAACATAATTTCTATATTTAGCAGCATTTTCATATTTTTTCCTTAAAAATTGAAGTCTTGTTTTCAACAAGTCTCGTTTCTATGGAATCAATATCTTATCTGGTTGTTTAATAACAATTTACACGCAACTACCTGTGGCTGGTAAAAAGCAATCTTTGTTCAAAGTTAGCAATGAAATCGCCAGATTTAAGTTGATTGCAAACAATCAGCCAAATCTTGAATGATTTGGATCCAAACTTAAAACAAAAAAAGTTCATTGATCAAAATGTGATTCGATCGTATGTGTTTTCATTTAATATGCAAGATTTGTTGTTTACTTTTGTTGCATATTTTTGCTCTGCTTTGTTTGTACTTTTTTAGAGGGGAGTTTGATTTTGGCCAGACGCGGCGTCACAGAGGGTCGTTATCAAAGTTCATCGCAAAGCCCAGTAGCTACTCGGAACTGGCAGCTGGCACTTGAGTTGAAGGCCTGGCAACAGCTACAAAGATCTTGTCGCAACAGGGAGAAATAGTTGTTTTTTTTTTCGATTTTGCTTCAATAGTCACGGTTAAAAGTCGAGACTGTTAAATATGCAAAATAAACAACAAAAAAACAGGCAAACAGACTAAATCAAATTGTGAACAGCTGTCTGAGCATTTTGTTTAAATTACATGATATGTGTTGTTGTTACTTTTACTTTGCATTTTGAATTTACCTTTCGTTGCTCATTTTGTATTTAATGTAATCGGAACACGCACAGCGTAATTGCAACTTTATATAACGGGCGATTTTCCAGAGTCAGAGTCAGAGTTGATTTAAATGCGCCACTTAAACACATTCGATTTGAATATTTATTTTAAAAGCAGACAGTTAGCAACACACACAGCACACACACACACACAACAGCCCGCGTTGATTGTGAAAACACGCTGCGGTACAACGTCGATTTGTTTTGCTGCCAAAATGCGAACTGGCTGCGGGATTTTCGCAAAGTCGGCTTTTTATTTATGAGCGTCGAGTCGATCGGCAATTGGTCGATCCTCACGCACACAAACGCATCTCGACGAGGGCTGCACGAAAAGTTTGTGCTGCGTTCGCGTGAGGAGCCAAATCATATGTAATCTGAATAAGAATGTCAAAAGCTCCATGCAGTATATTCCGAGCTTTTAAATACACTTATTTTAAAAATAAAAATGGTTTAAATAATAGTTAACATTTTTTTAATGAATATTAAAATTAAATCTATGTTATATATTAAATTAACCTTAAAAACTTAATTTAAAAACTATTTTAGCTAAAACCAATTTTAATTTATAATATAATAAGCCCACGAACATTAAAAAAATTGTGTATATACAGTGAATACTATTTATTTATTTATTACATAAACAAGAATTAACAATGCTTTCAAATTTCATAAACAAAAATAATATAAAACTATTTATCAAAAATTTCAGCAACCTTATTAACTGACTTTGCAATTACCAAACTGGTACTATCTTTTGTGGCTGCCCTTGCATGCAAAAAGACAAAATGAGCGGTTATATATAGCCCTACCTCTTTCTCTCTCTCTCTCTCTCTCTTTCATATTGAATCAGTCTGGTACAAAATGCTTGGCCGGCAAATACGCTGATCAGCTGTTCAAAGCGCCTCTGTTTTTTGAGTTGTGAATGAAGAGAACAAAAACTCTTTCTTGCGTAGTTGAGCGCAAAGCTGAGCGCAATTTAAACATTGCTCTTAAAGTATCAATTAACGCTTTTATGGTTCGTGTTTCGGATGAAAGCTTAAACTTGAGATCACAGCAAAAGCTTAGCGCAACTACTTAATGTAAAAAAATAACCTTTTTAAAATGGAGAATCACGCATGTATGCATTTAATCCGTGTATAAGTCCAAATAAATTGCATGCATGGCACTCTAATGAGTTCATATGAAAAAGTAGATTCGAAACCCACATGTTTCCATTTCCTGCGAATCTGAATGCTATTATAGCATTAGATATGGCATGTGTATGCTACAATTGCCAGCAATTATCCCTCAATCATCAACTAAGTTGCCTGCCGCCTGCTTGTTGCAATTCTCAAGCACAGCCCAGCTGCTGCTGCCTTTTGCCCGCTTTTGGCCGGGGCTTTTTTAATGCCTTGTTAACGACCTGCCAAGGTTTTTCAGGAGAAGCGCGGGAAGCTTTTTTTTATCTATGCCCCATGCGCGGCATTCGGAAATGTTGCCGAAGGGCCAAACACAAAGCTGAATTGAAGAGCTTTTCATTCATAACCTTGCACAATAACAACAACAGCTGTAAGCTATAAGAAAAAAAATGGAATAAAAAATCTACATAAAATGAGTTACAAAGCAGTTTCAGCTAAATGCAATTATTGTAGCTATGCTCATTATTATTATGTTTTATTTGTTCAGTTCCCGCTGCTGCTGTTGTTGTTCCTGCTTTTTGCTCCTGCTTTTATAATCGCCTTATAGTTTTACCATAACGAACGAATGTTCCTGCCTGCCAGTTGTTGTTGCTCCAATTTTTTTCCGCCTGCGCCTACGCACCAAAAACAAAAGTACCGAGAACGAAAAGGACAACGCAGCCGGACGCCAGCAGTTTCCCGTTTGACGACGTACACGCTAAGCTTTAACACATGCCCCAGCACAGCACAGCGGCAGAGCGAAGCAGAACAGAGCAGAGCAGAGCAGAGCAAAGCAGAGCAGAGCAAAGCAGAGCAGTGCAGAGCAGCGCAGCACTGCGCAGCTTCTCAGGCGGCCCACACTCGTAGCTGCTGCCACACCGCTGGCAGCTGCGGCGTCAGCGTCAACTTCGCTTTCAGTGTCTAGGTCGAGGCAGCAGCGACAGAAGCAGCTTTTCCTACTCCCGCTAGAGGTGTCAATGTGTGTTTGGTGTGCGTTTGTGCGTGTGTTGTGTATCATGTGTTGAACTGAAGGTCACCCACACTGCCAAAACGCACAGTTACTTGCGTATTTTTTGTGTCCAAATTGTTGCTGGAATAGTTCAATGGCAGCACAAGCTGAGAGCAGTGGAACAGGATAGAGAGAAAGAGAAAGAGAGGAACACAGGGCACAGAGAGACTGTGTTAGAAGAGCGCAAAACGACAGCTTAATTGTTTTGGAAAGCAGCATCCGCAATACATACCATAAAGATACAATTGATATTATTATACATGTATTTATTTGATGGAATAAATAAAACAATAGAATACCAATAAAAATGTATTTAAATCTCTACTATTTAAAATAATTAAATTAAATAACTAGCGATAAATCTGGTATTCTGTAGTCGTTGAAAGAATGTTAGATAGATTATAATGTGTCAATATTAGTTTTAGGGAGTCAAAATGTATTAACTCAATTTATTATATATTATTATATAAAATATAAATATATAATATAAATTTTAATAAAATTAAGTCTCATAAAAATAAAACAAAATAAAAAAAATATTTTTTTAAAAGGAAATATCATAAACAGCTTATGCAGGGATATTTCTAAAATTAAATCCCTTTTAAATTCTGGACAATTTTAATTTCTTAAAATTATTGTTATCGAGAATCTACTGCCTTAACAATGCCAAATTTTTCCCAACATTTCTTTAGCAAACTGCATGTTTTCAACCCGTTTTAAATACGCCCATGTAAACAGGAGGCAGAACGTGTGTTTAGGCCCGCTCTCTAATTAACAATTGACGGCGAAAACAATTCGCAGTATTGCATACACCGTATACTAACTGTTTTATGCATGCACATCGTGTTTTGAAACGTGTATCCGAAAATAACAGCCAAAGGCAAACAAACAATTCTCGGAATTCAACGTGGGATGTGTTGGAAAAAGCGCACAATTAAAATCTATCATCGCGCTACGTAACATATCTGCAAAAATAGGTTTGGAAAGGCGAGATTTGCCGCCTTAAGACAAGTTGTAAGAGTTTTTCAAATAGCCCGCAGCATAAGTTATCCATATTAATGACTGTCAAATTAACTGAGTTAGTTTTTAGACACCCACTACTGTTTATTTTTAAGCGCAATTATTTTCTCTAAGCGCCCTACACGCCCACAAATATGCAACATATCCGCACATAATTAAGCGAATAAATCCAATTTACAAGAAGGCACGCACACGCGCATTCTTAACACCAACACACCTGCACACACACACACACACAGAAACACGCACACAGTAAAAGCTCTGTGTCGCGGCCTCTGCCGAAAAATGGCGGCGCCAGTAAATCAAATTATAAATCAAACGCAGCAGTAACGCCGGCTGCGCTGCCAACCGCGCTAGCCATAAACACTTTTATAGCAAATGCCGAGCGAGCGCGCTCACTGGCCGAAGCTTCTCCGTTCGCTCACGCAAAAGCTCTACTGTGTGGGTGGCTGCCGACGCTGCCGCCGACGCTGTCGCTGCCGATGCTGCTGCTGCGACTGCGGCGACTGCTGTGACTGCTGCTGGCGTATTGCGTTCAGTTGCTTTCGAATTGTGCGCCAAAGTGGTTGCATCTGGTTAACTAACATTCAATTAACACCCAAACCGACAGACAACATCAACAACAACTATAACTATAGCCAACCAACAACATTAAAAAAAAATCCGAAATAACAGCTGCAAAAATTGTGTAAGTCGCGTTTTCAAAGCGTATCTTTATTACAAAACTTTTGCGCGTCGTGTGTTTTGTGTCCGTGCTGATGTCCTGATTGAGTGCGCGTGTCCTTCGTCCGACTGCTTAGCAAAATACACTTTCAAAAACAATTAAATTCGCCAAGTGACGCGCCGCGCTAAATGATATCAAAAAACTTAAAAGAGTAATAAAAAAAGGTAGCGTCTCGACGTCAAGGACCTCGTCCTAGCCAGCCATCGTTGACAAATTCAATTAACCCTATTTACCAGCTGAAATCAGATGCAGGTCATGGTTCCGACTGCTGCACAGCACAAGCATATTCACTGTCTCTGATATATATATTATATACATGTATATGTGTGTTTTATATACCACGCACTTGTGCCATTATCCTGCCAAAGTGGTTTTCACTGTGAGCTAATTATCAGCTAATTAGCTGTACTATGCACAGCCACTGACCAGCCGCAACATCCTTTTCGATGAGGCATGCGATTCTTTTCACTGTTGTATGATGAGGTTCCTTTATACAAATTCTCTTAATTTGTTAATTTTGTCAATACTTTTCGCTGAAATATTTAAAATAGCTTAAAATTGAAATCAGGCATACACTTTCAATATAAAATCTAATTATTTAATTGTCTTGCCAAAAATAAATTCTTTTTAATTTGTTGCATAGTTTCAAATCCTTCATATGAAGCCTATATAGCAGAGTATGCATTCTACATTTCTTACAGTGTTGTACGACTCGAAATGAAGTTTTGTATATAAATTCCAATACTTTTTGTTATTCCGAGAACAAATTATCTTCTATTTCTTGAATAGTTTTGGATCTAAGGCTTTCTGTGTTGTAAAGCTCCTCTTCATTTAAATTTCAATTACATCTAACTCGCTAATTACAATTTTTTTCACACGAATTCTTTGGGCACGTATCTATTGGGGTAAAGTATAATTAGGTAAATTAATTTAGTTTGTTATAAAATTTCAAATTTTGATATTTTCATATAAAATATAATAATATATATAAAAAAAACTATATAAAATGTAATAATAATATTTTAGCAAAAACACAAGATTTGGCTGTTGTTGCCTTTTATAAATACAAAATTAAAGAACATACTATATTTGCTTTTCTAGTATTTTGGAATTCCAAACATTGTCTTCTCTTAATGAAGCATAGCAATTTCGATGTGATCCCAATAAAAATTCTTTTCAGTTTCTCCTAAATGTCTTCGGCTGCTTAATCGCATTCCATACTTCTTGGTCCTTTAGAAGTTTCTATATTCCCTTCATTCATGCCTTTTTTGCAAATTTGTTTGTGTTTCTGTGAGCAAAAGTTCTTTTATTTACTTTAAATGTTTTTTATTTCCCTTATTAACCCTCTTTCATTTGCTTGTGTTTTATTACGGATTTATTATAGTATTTAAAATATTTTTGATTTTCTCTTATAAGATCAAATATTAATAGGTCGCTCGAATTTATATATTTTTATATTTTATTATATAATTCCTTAATGTAATAATTCCTTATGTATTCCTTAACAATTGTAATCTATGTTTATTCATGAAATGTGTAAAAAATAAGTTTATATTTGTTTATTCCTTTTGTCAATTTAAATTTGTAAGTTTGAATTTCCCACATTTTTATTATCAAAACCTTTCCCTTATAATAAAAAATAAATTAGTAGAGTGAAGCCCAGAATTCCATAGCATTAATTAAAATAATCAAATGGCTTTTATACCATGGAAGTATGAATATGTCAAGTATTTCTATCTAGAAAAAGTTCCTATTCAAAATTAAATTGAAAAACAAAATTGAAATTTCACATTTTACATATTTTTCGCTTTAATTTCTCTTTCACTGCGCTAAACTATGCAGCTGACTGAAACTTTGTACCACAATATTTTTTTTTTGTGCATACTTCATATGCATATGTTATAAGTTGGCCTTTTGTTATCCTCAATATTATAGTATAAACATATATAGATGTGTATGTGTGCTCGCAAGTGCTGCAATTGAGTTCTGTACCCAAAATTTAAGAGGTCTTGAGCCATTTTGAACCCAAAGGTAGTCGACAAATATTTGGCCAAAAGTTCTTGGGCTACCTGACCTGCCCTGCTAGGAACTTCCTCTCCCCCCACGCTCACCCCTGTATTGCCCCATTCCGTATTGCAGCCAAGCGTAGTTGAACGCAAAATTAATTCCAGCTTCCGCTATCCTGGCCCAACTGAGCAGAGCCTGGCAAAACTTTTTGCTGCCTTCTTTGCTATTCTTTGCCAGCCTCATTGTTATTGGAATGTCTATGCTTTCCTTTCTCCCTTACACTTTTTCTTCGCGTTGTCTAAACCCTTGCGAAGGGTATTTGAATTATTGCCAGGGAATTTGTAACGCAATAAAGAAGACTTTCTGAATGATCAGTATAAGAAATATAGTCTCTCGTTTATACGGCTTCTTTATTCAAAACTTTGCATAAATCTTATTTTTTTGCTGTACGCATCACTTATGTCAATATCAGCCAAATCAGCTCACTATATCATATAACTGTCGTAGAAACTATCTTTCTAAAATTTGATTTTGTATGAAAAACTTGTTAGATCTTCAAAATATTGTATTCACTCTCAACATGTTGCGCCACTGTTCTTTTAAAATATCTGTAAAATCCTTTTAACATATAGCTCCCATAGAAACAACCTGTAGGAAGTTTTTAATTTATATTATTTTTTCAAGATATCTTTTCGAAAATTAATAGTTATGGCTTTAAATACGCTGCCAAGATTTTTCGAAATCTTTTTAGCATCGTAGTATAATTGTATAGTTTCCATAGGAATCGGTTAAAAATTCAATTTTTGTATAAAAAACTTCTTTGTTATATTATAAATCCTAATCAAATTACAAAATTCGATCTATATCTGACTGCTTTATAATATAGTTCCCATAGAAAATTGAAAATTGAGTTTGTGTATGACAACCTTTTCTTTCTGTGCAAGGGTATATGAACTTCGCCAGTTTGAACTATTTTTTCGTGACTTTTTCCCCCATTTTTTGTCTCGGTTGCTTTTGTTATAGTTATTGCTGTTGTTACCTTAGAATCCTTGTCCTTGGTTGCCGCTGCCGTTCGTCAATGCTGGCCAAAGTCATCGTCGTCGTCGTCGCTTTTTGCTTTCCTGTCTGTTTGCCTTGTGCCTGGTTCCTTCCTGGTTCCTGCTCGACGTGAACGTGCGTTGTTTCCTGCTCACACAGAATCGCTTGTCCTGGCGTGTCCTGTGTCCTGTGCCGTGTGCCTCTATTTGCCTTGGCTCAACTTGCGCCCCGCCTCCTAGTGCCATTGGCTTTTCTAGCAGCGTTCTTTTTGTTTTTCTCCCCTTTTATATAACCAACAATTAACGACTCAAAGCGGAGGAAATAAAAACAACAACAACAACTACAACAACAACCACTTGGCTGGTAAGTATTGCAGTTAAGTGCGTAACTTACACCCACAACAGGTGTCCCAAGCTAATTGTCGCACTTTCGATTCATGCAAAAATCAGAGCGAGCCTTTTGATTGATTGCTCGAACTTTTGACATATTTGCCTCACTTGTCACACATGAAGTATGCGTGATGCGAGGCAGCTTAGCCACTTGCTAAGCCAAATTCAATCAACGCCAGCCAGCCAGCTTAAATTGCTTTGGCATCTAGCTTTAAATTACCTAAAGGACATGACAACATTTGTTGCCCCAAAAAGTAGGCAACAAATTTGTTATTTTTCTTATACAAAGACAATGTTTGCAGAATCCTATTATCAAAGTAGATAAGAGTAACTTTTCACAAAGAGCTTAAAGTATTAGTAAAAGCAAAATCCAGGAATGAAAAAAGCAAGCAACACCTTTTCACCAGACTTCTTTAGGTTGCAAATATTGCAATTCAACTGAATAGACTTAAATATTAATCAGTTTTGTATACATTGTTAGATACCTTTCAAAGCTAACTCAATTCATTTTAATTGTTTAAGCTTTTTGTGCAATATTGAAAAGTATTATATTTAATGCTGCATATTTTTTGATTATTAAAGAGTATAATGAAAAGAAAATGTTAAAATAAAATCTAAATAAATATATCGTTTTAATATTTATCATTAATATTATTCTAAATTAAAACAAACAAAACTACACTAAATATTCATTATTCCTTTTAATTATTATTCATTAATTACCAATTAAAATTATAAAAAAAATGTGCGTCCATTGTTTTACATATTTTATTTAATTTGTAAAGAAAAGTTTATATATATATACACTTACTTCAATCCATACAATCAATTCGACCTTTAACTACTGAACTAGAAAATATATCCGTTATCATCCATTTATAGGGTTAAATTGCGATACTGATTACATTCCACTTGAATTTAGCTTAAATTCAATAAAATATCTTAAGCTTAGTCAAATTTTCACTACTTATATATACTTATAGCGCACAGGCACTCCGAATGTTAAATATATAAATAAAAGCAAATAAAAATAAAAAGCACAGCTCCCAAAGTAAACCCCTTGCAATAAAAATAAATAAATAAAGGTAAATCAAATTGCAATTTGTTTTGTGTTTTTACATTTTTGCATTTTTATGGCAAGTGGATTTTTACACCTCCAGGTACAAATATATATATATATATATATATATATATATATATATATATATATATATATATATATATATATATATATATATATATATATATATATATATATATATATATATATATATATATATATATATAATATATAATATAATATATATATACAGGACTTTACTTATAGTTTAAGAAACATATATATTTCGATTCCACAAAGAAAAGCAACTCATGGTAAATCAGGGATTACAAAACGTAATTCCTGACCTCACACAATCTAAAATAAACATTTATAAAGAGCTTAAAGCTGAGGGTCAGGGGATGCGGCAAGTTCTCTGCTGCTCAGGTGAGATTTTCTTGAACTCATTAAGCTTCAAGCCGGATTGTTTTATATCAATGTTGTGCTGCGTATTATAAATATATATATATATTGTATGCATTTACGCCTCACGTGCGAGCTTAGAGTTAAGTGCACAGGATGCACGTCCTTCTGTGCACTTTTTACCCTGAGTAAATGCTGTGAACTTTGACCTCAATACAGCGCGAGCCATTGCCACAACAATAACAATGGCAACAACGGCAGCAGCAACAACAATGCTTAGCTAAGCTGTTAAACAGCTTGTGCATGTCCCCTTGTTTCCTGTTCCCCGTTGCGCCCCCTATATCCTATACCCCCAGTCCCTGACTCAATGTTCCTGCCTTTTCGACGACACTCCCCTGTTGCGTATTGTTTTTATGGCTTTTACTGCAACAATTTTTATGACAATGCAACTGCGGCTGTGTGTGTGTGTGTGTGTGTGTGTGTGTGTCCATATGTGTGTCACTGATTGTATTAGTTATTTGCGGCTAGCATTGACATTTATGTTTAAGCGCAACTCAAACTTAAAGCCAACAATAACCACAATAATTTTGTAACAATAGGGAAAATATTCATGACAGGGAATATGAAAACCAAATTAAAATGCAAATAAGCGCTTGAATAAGTTAATAAAAACAGTTATGTAAAACTCATACAGTTCTATGCTTTTTATAGATTCTTCGGTTCGGGCTATGCTAAGAGCGTGTGTATTTATGTATACTAAGCGAAAAAATCAAGCAGTTTGTACCTAGATTAAATGTGAATTTTTTTAACTTAGCAACAATATCAAAATTCTTTAAAAATAAGTTTAAATAAAATTCCTTATCTAACAAATTATTATAATTATTCTTATTATTATTCATTGTACCTTAAAAATCAGTTCTTGCTTACAACATTTCCTGTGAATTGTTGTTATGGATCGTTTGTCTATGAATTTCTTCTATTCTCACCCGTCACAAGTTATACAATTGAACTTCGCATTATACATTATACAGAATTGACAACAATGGGAAATATACATAATAATAGAGAAATAATTGTGAAAAATTGAAAAAATATGATTCAAAGGACATAGCTATAATAGGTTTATTTTTTTCAAATTAATTCACTTATTTTTTCTCATTATATTTTATAATATATTTAATGAGCTAAAATGTTTAGGCACGGAAAATAAATTCTCAAGTTAACTCTAATACGACGTTTTTAATATTTTTTATTCTACTTTTATTGTAATTTTTTAGGCCTGGCTTCAATTGACTAGTTTGCCGTATAGTCAATATATTTTATACACGAATTTTCTAATTATATTGTATAAGTAAATTGTTTTATTTTATATTCAACAGCCCCCATAAAATCTCAAAGTTTAAACCTAAGGGAAACCCGTTTCTACTCATTGCGTTTAATCAAAGTACAGAAACTATACTTACCAAGACCAAAACTTTTCTTAAGAACATTTCAGATTTTCATTATATTGAGACTTTTCCAATCGAATGGCAATGGTTATCATTTCAATCACTTTTCGTTTGTT
Organism: Drosophila robusta; assembly: GCA_035043565.1. Classification (NCBI taxonomy): domain Eukaryota; kingdom Metazoa; phylum Arthropoda; class Insecta; order Diptera; family Drosophilidae; genus Drosophila; species Drosophila robusta. Next base: position 471,340 of record JAWNMW010000414.1, read on the forward strand.
GCTGTTGCTGTCGTTGTCAGCTGCTTAGTTTTATCGAATGCAATGTGCATTTGGCTGACAGAGCAGGTAAATGGAAAACAGAAATGCGGCTGTCATTTTGCAAAAGTGTTTGCAAGTCATGTGACAGCGCTAAGTACGGACGGACGGACGGCCAGACAGACAGACATCAGACAACAACTCTTATATAAAGGCATGAGCCATGGCAATAAATGCCAAATGGGGGAAAAGGGAATGTGGTTTCCACGGCAGTGTGTCTGTGTGTGAAAACTACGGACCTTAAATTTGATTGATGATAACTAAAAACTAAGGGATTGCTTTCTTAAATAAACATTGAGTTAGAAATATGAAAATGAAAGTTTTGAATTTTAATATAACTGATATTTACATTGAGATTCAAAATGAGATTCGAACCAATTTCAATTCCAAGAATTATTTATTATATTATAAAGCATAGAGTTTCATGGCAATACATTAAAAAAAATAAATCCAAAAAGGCAAGTGTTCTTGCAACCCATTTGAAAAAAGTAAAATAAGTAAGAATAAAAGTGTTTTTAACATTAAAAAATATTCATTTATATAAATTTGTTGATTTCAAATAATTAAAGTAAAAACTGAAAAATGTTACCATATATTTTGGAATATTTAAAAATTTCGTTCCATTTATTCAAAAAATGCGGTTCAGCTTAGCAGTTTCTTAAGCAAGTGTTAAACTACTTAATGTACAATGTTCAGTTTATATTTAAAATTGAACCAATTTTGTTAAGCAGCCCTCATAACTATAGATAATTATTTATTATAATTAATATTATTTACAGTATAGGAGATAATTATAACCTATCAACCTAACTATTTTCAATTAGCAATGGTAGCTCTGACCTTTGGCAAAGGCAAACACTTCATCCATACACTAGAGATTCGAACTTAATTCATTCACCGAGGACCGCTTAAATAACTCGTCTTATATAATAATGAAACGTTTCTATAGCAGCTTTAATTTTTTTAGCTTGGGTGCTCATTAAAATATAATTCTTATAATCAGTATGTAATATATATATATATATATATACTGTAAACGTAACCTTTTAATTAGCATACACAAGCCTGTAATTTAAGCTAATTAATTTAAGTTTCTCGCTGTTCAGCTGCCTGAATGACTGGGTAACAAAGGCAATTCATATAACAAAAATTAAAATAGTTATAAAATTGACAAGTTTTATATTGATTAAGTTTTTGAATATTTTTATATGACAGCTTTATGATATAGTAACTTTTTAGAATATAGCTTTGTGCCTTAAGAAAGAGTTAGTTTTAGAACTAATCAAATTGAAGTAGCTTTATATATACTTACTTATATATACTTTTTCAACTCAAAACTGTTCCTTTTCAAGGTTGACAAAATTGTAATACCCACAGCAAGCGCATAAGAAACAGAGTATAAACTTGAAATTATATATTGTTCTATAGTTCGATATTCTCTTCTAAACAAATTGAAAATTCATGTTCAGAAGATCAAATTTATTATAAAGATACAATATATGTTGCTTATATGAATCACCATATATATATATAATTATGGAAATTATTCTATACGAAATGAAGGCAATCGTATTAATGAAAATGTTTTTATGTAATGAATTCAATGTATTTTCGCTGTTGCATATAATTATAATTATATAACATATTTCTGTAATATTTCCTAAACAACTCTGATAGTTTTTACCAGCTCTATTAATCAAGCTAACCTGATCAAGTATCCAAGCAAATATCTAATAAACAATATGTCCTCGCTTCCTTGAACTATTCGTAATCGAATTCGGTGCCATCCCGAGCGCGTTCCACACACTCCATGCGTGGATCAGTGGGCGGATCATCCGCCTGCTCATCGCTGCTCAGCTCGCACGTGCTGCTGGCACATTTCACCACTCGGCCCTGGATATAACCTTTCTGCAGTAGACGGGCCTCAAAGACAGAAATACGCCTGCGGCGCTCCACTTCCAGCTGATGCAGCTTCTCATGGTGTGGCCTCATGAATTTGTGGAAACCAAATTCGAGTGGATATGGAACAGCCAGAGCTTTGATCAGGCTCACATAGACGGTGCGACCCTGCATGCGGTGGCTGAGCTGCTGGAAGGCGCAGTGCGTATTCAAAAAGAACTGATAAATGGGCGTGGCAAGTGTCCAGAAAGCAATGCAACAGCCATTGTGCAGCATGGCCTCATAGGGCAACCGATCTTCGGGCAGCAATATCTGCAGCTCCAGCGTGAAACGCGTTTGATAGTAGCTGACGTCGGGCCGCCGAACATTTGGCGGCATCTGTTGCAACGTGTCGGGAATTCTTTCGGTGTTTGTTGCTGTTGTCTTGGCGTGGGGCGCAGATGGAGGCTGTGGCAGTTCCGACTGGGACTTCATGAGTTGGCTGAGCACAGCTTCGGGCACATTGCCTTTGTCCGCTGTTAGTGGCTGCTCCCGTGAGTTCTGCTCCGTCAACTTCAACAACGTACACTTCATTATACAATTGTATAGGGCTTCTATGCTGTCCTCGGACTTCGCGAGCGGCAGCTGCTCTGCCTGATTATCCGGTTTTATTTGCTTCTCTGGTTGCACTCTTTCCCGCTCCCCACGCAGGCGATTCTCCTTGCCCAGCTGCACGGCCATTTTGGCAAAGACGCCACTTCTGCTGGCAGGCGGTGAAGTCGTCTTGAGCTTTGGCAGCACGGGCAGCTCCTGCTCCACCGTTGCCAGCTTGTCACTGTCCTTTGGCAAGAATTTCAGGAGTTTCAGAACTGCCTGTTCGCTTTTCTTGGCCAATTGTTGACGCACCAGCTGCTGGCACATGGTCAGGCGGCGCACGTGCAGCTTCAGGTTGGCCGCGTAACTCGTCACGGCCAAGTCCTGCACGAAGAGCGTGTGCGACAGCGCAACCACAATGCGGGCCTGCAGGAAATTTGGCTGCGGCACAGCATTAAGCCAGGCGGCACATTGCCGACCGTCCTCCGCGTGCCAGCTGCGCTCGCCTGTGTAAGGCACCAGGCCCAGGATGCGCACATCCAATGCCAGCGGCGGCACATCGCGCAGCTGCGCCGGGCACACATACAGCTTGCCGCTGGTCGTCTTAAACTGCCGCGTGTCCACGTCCAGTGCCTGCACCTCCACGGCCACATCCGAGCGCGAGAGATTCAGCTGCGCAATGGGCGCCACGCGGAGTATGCGCACGCGCTCGTAGCCATTGGCGTTTCGGTAGACGCAGATTTCTCTGGCCTGTGGCGGCCAGTGGCGCACGCACTCCTGCGACTGGAGCAGCTGTAGCTGCAGTTCGAGCGTAGCCTGGCGCGGCAGCGGCTGCCAACTGCCGCCGGGCGGCAAATGCTCTAGCAGACGAACACAGTAATGTGCCGGCGAATAGACGCATATAAGTTGCAGCTTTACATCGCCACCGGCGCGCAGCTGGGCGGTCAGCTGGCGATCTTGCGGCAGCAGCTGATGACGCTGCTCGCAATGGCCACCAACGCACTCGCCCTGGCTGAGCAGCAGATCACACAACGCCGGCTCATTGCACTTGGCGCGCTCCAGGCGATTGCGTATGTGCCGCGCCAGCTCCACAACGCGCTCATCCACTTGCTGATGCATTTGCAAAAAGTCCACAAGGCGCGGCAGTTGATTGTTGTTGGTCTCGTCCAGGAAAACCAGCGAGAGAAGAGAACCTTCAATTGGAGTAGATATGAATATGTGTTTCCTTGCATCGGCCAACTCACCCTGCTCCGAATCCCGCTGCTCCTTCGCCATTCCCGGTTGCGTCAGCGCCAATCGATTGCGCAAATTGTCGGCCAGTGCCAGATGACGCAGCTTGAACAGGCTCCAGCTGTTGCTCATGCTGTAGTGCAGCAGCGTATGCGCATGCCTAATGTCCAGTTCCGGGCACTGATCCGTGCACAGCAGCAGCTCGCCGCGGCTCTTCTGCATCCAGCGATGCACCTGCTCCCGCACCTCCCAGTCAGCCGTCTGATAGTAGGGCAGGCAGCCATAGCCATGTGCTTGGAGTGTACCCACCAGCTCCCTAATGTCCGCATCCGTCTGGCAATTGATGACGGTCCGCAGCAGATGCGGCGGACGTTCGCGCAGCACGCGCAGCAGTTCCTCATGCTTAGCTTCCCGCTTGACCAGCGCGATGCGCATGCGTGTGCCGCCATAGACGGCCGCCTCGAGCACATCGCCAAAGAGCAGCATGGGCTGTGAATTAAACTCGTGCAGCATGTGGAGCAGCTGGTGTTTGTACGTTTGCGTGGTGATGACCAGCTGCGGGCGCCACTGCCTGGTCAGCGCCAGCAGCTGTTGGTGCGCCTGCTGCAGCTGCCCAGCCAGCATCAGATCCTCATCATCGTAAACGACAAAGCGCAAATGCGGCAACTTGTTGCCCTTGTCGCACAGCCACAAGAATTGGGCGGGTGTGGCCACCAGGCAGCCGACGCCGTTGAGCAGGCGCTGAAAGAACTCCGGCGTGCAGGCCGAGGGCACCGTCAGCACCAGCGTCAGCCACTCCTCGTTCTTGGCCTTACGCAGCATCGCATTGCACAGGCCGCCAATTTGTTGCACCCGCTCCAAATCGGCGGCCAGCACCAAAGCAATGGCGCCCTGCAGCTCCCAGTGCTGGCCCCGACAACGCTGCTCCGTCAACGTGGTGCACACCACCTGGCACAGAGGCGGCACATAGCTCAGCGTGCGTCCGCTGCGAGGCGCGCTCACAATTACGGCGCCGTGGTCCGCACCCCCGCAGCTCAGATGTGGCCAGGCGTAGCTCTGCAGTCGCAGCAGCTGCGTGAATCGCAAGCGGCGCATCGTACAGAGTATGTGGGGCAGAAAGGACACTTCGTTTATATGGCGTGCCGGCTGCAGCGGCACATTCGAATGGGCCACGGCGTACTCCGAGCAATTGGCCGCCAGCAGCGGTCGATCGTGCTGCGCAAAGGGAAAACTCTCCTGCACCTCATAGTACAAGCTATCCGAGACACTGTTGTTGTTATTGTCCAAGTTTGACGTCATTGAAATGCTCTCTAGATAAATTTCAAATTTTCCAATTTGTAAACAAGCAAGGAGGAGCTCAATTAAGTTGGCTGCGCTTGCGCCAAAAAGTGTTGCGTTATGTGGCTAAAGTATCGACTTTGGCATCGATATTCGATTGGTATTTTACATTGCTTTGGTGTTTAAAAACAGGAAAGTTGGCTTGACTAAATAAAAATAAAACGCATTGAAGTTTATTTTTGCTTTTGAATGCTGCGCACAAATTTCAAAACTATAAAACCTTTTCACGGGGTATTATATTCAACGAATTCAATCTGAACTGCCGTCACATTAAATTTCTCAAGCCAATAGCAGCTCAATTAAGTTGGCTGCGCTTGCGTCAAAATGTGTTGCGCTTATTGGCATCGATATTCAATTTTACATTGTTTTGGTATTTTAATACAACAAATTGTTGGCTAACTACAATAATACATAAACTCAAAATACATTCTTAACTGCTTTATGGATTGCTTATCGCACTCTGTAGTCGTAATTATGCGCACATCTTACAAAGCTATAAATACCTATCACAGGGTGTTTAAATACAGTATGTACATAGCCTATTTACAGGGTGCAAATGTTTGCCGGCTTAAAGCAACAAATGTTTCAAGTGTGACCCAATGTCATATTTAAATCGTTAAACTTTCATCGTTTCCTAGTGATCTGAACGCTCAGCAATAATCTGTTGCACGATGAGTCCGCTCAGAATTTGCCTGGCCACACGGCAGCCATGACAAGGACAATTCGGTGTATTGGGCAGGTGCTGCAGTGTGAGTGGACTTTGCATACGACGCTTCACTTCCGTCAGTCGCTTCTTAGACGCACGCGACTTGCAGTAAACAACGCTGTAGATGATAATGCCTGACAGAGCCAGTACTTTAATTAGTAGAGTTGCCAGATAGTTGCATTTTTTAGACCCACCTCCTCCAACGATGAGTACGTGCAACAGCAGGGCCACAAAGGCTACCCTCATCAGTGGATCCACGGGAATATTAATGCTATTTTTATCGTTAATGTCGCTAATAATTCTATAGCCACTCGAATTAGTTGTTGCATCATCATCATCCTCCTGCACGGACTGTGTCCCATTTAGCCAGTCATCATCTGCAACAACAAAAGTTAACTTCCTACAATACGGACAAAGTATTTCAACCTGCCTGTAAAGTTGCTTGCACGCAAGACTTCGGCATAGCCAGTGAGCAGTAGACACAGCAGCAACTTTTCCATAATTTCCAGTTGTGCCGCCTTCATTTTTACTGTATTTGTACTCTCTTTGGCTTTCGGTCACAAACTGAATCTACGAGCAGCAACGACTTTGCGATGAAGTCTTTGCTCGGTGCTAAACTGTATTTAAATGGAAAAACAGCTGTGCACAAAGTACTTGGGGGCAGGTACGAATATGAAGATTGAAGCACCATTAATTGCAGATATAAAGCGTGTTAAACTGTTTCGCAAAGCTTTTTAATAGCGCATATTTAATTAAACTGAATTCGCACCACACTCTCGATTAGTCAGGTCTTTCAGTTTATCTAACAAAATTCATCTCTCTCTCGAAAAGTGTCAGTTTATTTAAAACTTCATACTATGCACTAATGGACTGTAAAAATCGATATTAAAATTTTAAATAATTAATTACATTTAGAAAGGTAAAATTCAAATATAGCTTATTATCATTTATTACGATCATATTATCAAAATAAATTTACAACTAAAAGTAAGTTGGTTCAGTCTAAATATACCCTGTACCCAGCTGCGAGCTGCCTGTACTCTGCGTTTTCTGCCCTCAGACCTCATTTTGGAACATTTTGATCCTTAGTTCTGTATTTACTTTTATTGATCTAAATATAGTATACAACTCTGTCCTTCTTAAATTGCGAGTTTTACTTTTCAATTTTGGGGCGAGTGGAAATACAAATACATTCTTGATCTGTGATCATAATTCTTGATCATACCAAATTTGGTGGCTCTTACTCTTCTATTCTTGATATTTATCGATATTATGAAAATGGGATGAGATATCAAAAGAAAAGATGCACTTGTGCTACTTTTACATATAGCTTATACAGACAAACAGAAGGGTATAGTTTAATCGACTCAGCTCGTCGTTCTGAGCAAGAATTTATACTGTTTATGCGGTCGAAGATGCCTCCACTGCCTGTTACACACATTTGCAAAAAACATTATATCTTTTTTTACCATTTTGCGTGTGTACGTGGTATTAAAATAAAAATTTATTTATATCAAAATTATTGTTATTTTATTATTTTTTAATAAAATCTTAACTAAAGAAGAAATGGTTATTATAGGAATTTCAATTTGTTCATATTAAATTTCTTTCTTTAAAGTTATATCTTTAAAAACTACACATAATTAAAGGCTTCGATTGTCGTCAACTTAAACCTATTAAAACAATGAGATTATAACAAAATTTGCACGCAAATCGCTTGACAGGAGAGTCAACATTCCGTTGCATTCAGACAGTCTTCCAAACATAGGACATTCCTCGCCTGGGAGCAGCCACGGCAGAGGCAGTCTATGGCACCGGGCGTATGTAGAAAGCTCACCTGCAGCACATGGGCCGTTTCTTTGGGCAGTGCTGGCCACACAATACTCTGCGTGCGCGGAGCATAGGCGTCCAGGGTCTCCGAGTGGCGCCCTGACGTGCGACAGCAGCTGCAGCAAAGGCATCCTATAAAACCAAAAAACCAGTTGGACTTCTGAGTTAACGCTTGATGCGAGGCACATAACTTACCCAGGCAGCCGAGCAGGGTTAACGACAGAGTGCCCAGGCCGGTCAGAAAGAGGATCCTGTGACTGCAGTAGGCGGCGTTCAGTGCGGACGCGTTCAGCACATAGTTCTGGCTGGGACTCCCACTCATATAGCGCGACTCGCACATCGTTTGACAGGCGATGATTAATAATGCCCAAGTAATGGAAATGCATCGTGTGCGCTCGCCCAAATCCATTTCGTTAATGACTAAAAGACTTTCCACCGCTGCACAGCCGACTGGACGACTCCCAACACCAACTTCTGGTTCTTAGGGCTAGCCGGCAATAGTTGCCCCACTCCGCCAAAAAAAAAACAGTTGTGCGAGGCGACATCGCAGCCAGTCGTTAACCAGCGGCAAGAGCAACCAGTTGCAATCAAGTTTAATATTCGTGAATACTATGGCGAAGACAAATTATAGCGCCTTTAATATATATACTTCAAGAAACAAAATAATGATGCGAAATCTAGATGTCAAACTTTAACCAATGGCAGCAAGCATCAAAAAGAGTTGAATTTTGTAATTTTAAAAGTTGAGATTTTCATTTACTTAAATAAGGAAACTTTCAAGGTAAACATTTTTATTTCTCTTCGCAAGGTTTTCGACTTTTACACTTCCTGTTAAAAAAGGCCGAAAGTAAAATCATTCTAAATTATTTATTATTATCGTATGAAATTAATGTAAAAACAAAATAAAAATAGGATCTAAGAAATGGTATTTACAAACATTAATAAAATGTAATTGCCTAATAAGGTTAAGGGTCGAGTAGGAAATCTAAGAGGAATATTTACTATAGATTAAATCACTTTACGTAGAAATAAATAAATATTAAATTTTAAATTATTTCTAATAACGTAGAAATACGTTTAAATGTTCTTCAAATATATCGTTTTTTCTGATTTCTATGTTCGATAGCGACTTGATTAAGGGAGAAGGAAATTAAAGAAGAACATTTGCTATTAATTAAAAAGTTTAATTTTGAGCATTAGTTTTATACACTACATACAAGCTAGAAATCATCTTAAATATTTGTAAAGATAGCTTTTCTTGCAAATTTGGGTAGCAATTAATAATTTAAATTAAAAAAAATATATTTTAAAGAGAAGTATAGGTAAAGCCTTGATTAAAAAACCAAAGCCCTTCAAACAAATACATATGTATATATATTTCGAAGATTATATAATTTAAATAACCATTGAAAAAAAACACAAGTATTGCCCGAATCAAGCTCAAGTCTCAAAGAATTTATTTTGTTAAAATTTTAGAAAGACATGTTTAAATTTGAAAAAAAGACATTACACAACAGATACATATGTATGTATGCAGGTATATAAAAAAACAAAAAATGCAATTTTTATTTCGTTGAAAGAAAATCTGTGGAAACCTCTCAAGAAACACCAAAAACCACTTTAGAATCCATCTTTAAACTCATTCGCCTGGAAAATCAATGCAATTTACTCAAAGTTGAGGCATATGAGAGACTATGAAAAGCATTTAAAGAGCAATTTTGTGCGGCGTGCCAAACTCAATGACATTCAAGCTGTACGCGCTCAATAGAAATACCACACAGCTCTGTTTTCTGTGCTTCGTTTGAATTGCCAATTTTTCATATATCAATTTTTTTGTACATATATACATATATATATTTTTCTTGTCATAAAACGTGCCAATGTTTGCAGAAAGCATTTTTGCAGACAATGGAAAATGTTCCGTTGAAATTTATACAAAATTTCGCATCGATGAAATGTGGCAGCCTTTTAGGCGCCAAGCCATATACAAATGTTTATTTGCATGATGTAGGGCGTAAAGTTTTTGGCATACGCATAATATTATTATAATGGAACGTGTTGGAATAACTCAATTGCAACGAAGAAACATGAATTGAAGATTGTGCTCAAGACATCCAAGTTAGCTTACCTTTGAAATGGGGTCAATTCGACAGACACATATGTATTTTGCATCTCTAGCCGGTAATTCGTCATGCTGTCGCCTTTAAAAGGGCCATGCCACGCCCCGTTTACTTCACAGCTGTCGCTGGATGTTAAATCAGAACGCGCGCACTCGTCATAAACCAAATAAACAGTTGAGAAATTACATTTAAATTGCAAATTTTAAGCAAAATAAAAAAAAAATAAAAATAAATAAAAAATGAAAAAATTTACACAGACACAGACACAACATGCACGGGGTCTCTATTAAATCAAAATGTATGCGCGTGGTAAAAAAGTAAAAAATGATAAAAAAAAAAATAGAAGCGTCAAAACAGCGCTCAAAAACTTTTCGGAAAAAACATTAATTCACTTAGTAAATATCGCCAGTCTGTTCCGCAACCCTTTGCCACTTTTTCTCTACACGTGTTGTTGCTGCCACTTTTTCAGATTTTCTTGCCTTTAGCTGTTGAAATTCAAATGAAATGCATTTTGTCTTCAAGGCGAGGCGGTTGCAAGTTTTCAGTCGGCGCCATTAAAAACTGGCGACAAATTGAGCGGATTAAATGGAAATGCAATTTGAGTTACCCTTTTTTCGATTGCTTGAGGGAGGGGGAAATAATATGCAAATGCCAGCAACATTTGCGTGCAGTTCGATGCAGACCTTGCAACACAACAATTTAAATATATTAAGGGGTTAGCTTGGATTTCGTTTGGTCAAAATAATGTAATGGGATGTTAAATTTGTCTCAATGACATATTGCATTTTATTTGATCCCTCCCATCGAATGGGACACATGTATTTCGATATGTCAGCAACATATCTGCCAATCGATAAATGGTAAAATTTCGATTTCTATGACTGGCAACAAATTACTCGATACTGTTTGATAAGCAATCTTTAACTTGCGCTTTTCAGAGACGTCCGTCACATTTGGCTTTTTAATTTGTTTGCCTTACATTTTGTTCGGATTTTTTTAAGCATTCATTCAATCAACCAAAATGACGCATTTCGAATTCATAAAAATCAAGTGAAATGCCACTTTACGCGCATTTTGATTGAGATTTAGCGCTGAATTTGCGATTACCAACGACGACAAGGACCGAACCAGATGACAAGGACATTCAAGGCGTCTTGCCACCTTAGTATGAAATTTTTACATAAGGAAAGAGAAAGAGAGATAGAGAAAAAGGCAAGAAAAGGCAAGCATCTTACAGAATGCCGAATACTTAATGCACTTGTGTCTCAAAACGATGAACTTTTAGAAATTATAAATGTATACATGCATATAAGAAACGGAATTTACAACCGGGCGACTGGAATATAATATCCTTTATTCTAAGAATTTCATGTTTTCTGTTTGTAAATTTAGTACTTATAGTTATATCGAATAAGGAAATTTCAAAACCTCAAAATAAATTTTGTTTTACAATCATTTCAGATTTTAGTTCAACATTAAAGTGCAACTTGCGAAAGATTTTCATTTAGCTGCTGCTAAATAATTTATGAGTTCATTTTGGTTTCGTAACACATATCCTGGCAAAAGTAAAAACCCCTTTGCAAGGGTATTATAAATGACAAACGATGCGAATAAAAAGCAACAGCAAAACGAAAAGGTTACTGAAAAGCGCAAAAAAAGAAATGCAGCAGGACGTGAAATTTGTTTGTCATGCTACACCCGTACCGCGCCACCCCGCACCGGACACGCGGGTGTCCTCCCTCCCCCTTCCCCTTCCCCCTGCCCTCCTCACTATTTACACATTCCAGACAGGTGAATTTCAGGCGAATTGGTAACTGGAATTCGTATCAAAACTAATTTACATTCGTTGTCGAAATGGTTTCTCCGAGAATGCTCCATAATCAATACGAGGTTCACTTCAGGTTTTTGTCAGGTTTTTACTAGATTTTACAGCTGCAACAGGACAACAGAACATAGAAATGAAAGAAGAAAACAAGAACAACAACAAGTTGTCATCAGTTTGCTTTACGTGCTGATTTATCAATGCATGGAAAGCCGATGGCAAATGGCCGAGAATCGCAAAGCAAAAGGTCGAGGCCATTGTCCTTATTTGTTGATTGTATGCAGCCTTCGTTGAATCAAGTTCAAGCGTTTCAAATGCCCCCTAACCCGCTAACCCCACTATCCTCCCTCTCTCTCTCTTTTTCTCTCTCTTTATTCTGCAGCATTACGGCCCATTTCTCACTCAGTGATGGCCACTTAAAAATTTCCGAGAATTGTGCAACAAAAAATAATAAGAATGAAGGCGACAAACGAGTACAATCATGATTATGATAATGTTGATGATGTTTTTCATGAAGTTCTCTTGTGCTCCCATTGTAAATAATAGCAGATTTTTTGACTTCTGCATTAAACTGTCAGTTTGAATAGGAGAGTCCAACTTTCACAATTACCCCAAAATACTCGGAAACGCATTCTTGGCAATCAAGGTTTTAGTCTGAATTTCAAAAACCTAAGGAATCTGTTTTAATAGCTTTGAGAGAATTCTAATGTGAAATGATACTACACAAATCAATACATATGATGTGATTCTTGTGAATACTTAATTTTAGTCAGATCATTTCAAGAAAATTCTATATTCAAACTACCTTTTCGTGGTATAGTAAATGGTCTAAATGTACAATTAGAGAAAATATATTTTTCAGATGAAGTATGAAGATGATATTTGCAATAAATGTACAATTTTATTTAAGACAAAGTCAAATATTTTACTTATTTTAACAATTAATATCTCATTCATAGAAGAGTAATGTTCTTTAAATGTTATAAATTTTTTCTAAAACTTCATATATTTGCTGAAATTTAGATAATAGAAAATATATTCCGGGCTTGAGTTCCCAGCAAGTATAATGTGTTTTATGTCTTAGCCAAAAGACTTTGTAATCAATACTACAAGTATTTAAAAAATTGGATGGATAGTTTAAAATCATATCCTATATTGAAATAGTAATAATATTTCTTCAAAAAATGTCTAAAATCAGAAGACTTTATTACAAAGTTTTTAGAATTATACGCAAAGTACTATACTTAAATATTATCAAATAGACTACCATTCAAAGTTTTGTTCAGAAAAATATATATATTATATATGATAGTTTTTGAAATATTCATCCCTTCAAATAAATCTAAAACCAGCTAAAAATCTGTAATATAACAGCTTAAGGCATCAATTTTGTATATTTAAAACATCAATATTAAAAATAACACTAGAAATTGTAACCTAGTTTTCTGATTTCTATTACCCACTTCCCATTAAATAAATTGTGCCTACTTCCTTGCCAAGAGGATGCAAATTTTTATTTTAAACCTGAAACGCAGTTGGGTCCCAACAAGATGCCGACAAAACGGCAAAACTTATATAAAAACTGAATAAAAAGAAAATTAAATGAACAAAAGGACATAATGTAGCGCCACGCCCACCAGACCGACAATGGCAAACGGCGACCCTGGGGGCTGGGCAATGCGTTTCGTTCCATGCGCTTGCACACTGCAGCCCAAGGTCAATGGCTGTGTGCCTGTGTGTAAACAAGCGAGAGCCGCAACAACAACAGCTGGCCAGAGCAAACAACAACAATAATGAAAAGCGCTCGACAACATTTTCACACTCGAATTGACCAAACAAAACGAAACGTGAAGCAACCAGCGAAAGCAGCACCTAACAAACAACAACAAAAAATTGCTGTTTTACTTTCTGCGGGCACCTCATGGCGTATACGTAACACTTAATTGCTACTTTTGGGTTTTTAACACACGTCAGCCTGTATAGGTATTCGTGGGTGTTTGTGTGTGTGGACATGCCGCTGCACATTAATTATTTGGTATATGTGGCATGATTCAGCACTTAAAGAAGTTCTTAGCAAGTTTTGTTGCCAACTCTGCTAACAGCCAACATCTGGCAACGCTGAAAAATGATGGCAAAGCGCCTTTTGTAAACTTTTATAAACGCTTTGCACGCGTAAGTGTCTGTGTGTGTGTTTGATGTGTGTGTGTGTTGCCTACAATACAATTCAAAGGGCTGTGGCATGTGGCAGTTATGAGTGATTGTTTTGCGGGTGCTCTGGGGAATCCCCTTAAACTGCTTTAACTTGTAAATGTCAGTTTCAGTTAAGCATCATATTTATTAAAGAGTTTTTCTTTATAGTTTCCATTTGCATTTTTAAATTTAATTTGAAAAAGCTATAAATATTAAGAGCAAATTGTTTTCAACAATATATATAGCACCTTTTAAGCCAACTTTGAGCTGACCTAAAAATGTCTCATTTAAAATTTATCAGCTACATCAGAACCCTTTTACTTAAAGCTTCTTACCTTTTTTTCTAAACCCTTACCGTTAGCTGGGCCAGCCATATTTTATTTTCGCAAGAATTTCTTTGAGACAAGCAAAACCATTAGCCAATTTAACTTCCATTTTATTTAATTAGGTTAATTTTGCATTTGTAATGAGCATTGCCACACTTGGAGGACAATTTCATAAATTGCGCTCGTTAAAATAAAACAAAAATTATGAGCTCATGAACTCATTAATTTAACTTTAAAATGGCTTTCTTATTTTTAAAGAAAACTGTTTTGTTTTATTGAATGCATATCATTACAGGATATTCGATAGATAAATATACATACATCAATCTGTCTTTGAGTAAAGAGGAAATCAATTAACGAATTTGGAACAATTAAAAAGTTGCATGAATAAATGTTGACTCATATATTTAAATATTAATTTCTTTATTCTTATTAAGATATTTCTTCTAAATTCTATATTTTATTATATATGTATATGTATATGTATATGTATGTATATCCAATCACCAATCCATCAATCATAATAAGGGTATTAAAACATCGACTATCCAAAGCAAATGAATTTTCGTTTTATCCGCCGTTTTGGCAGTTTTACCTTGTAAAGAAATCCGGAAAGAAGTTCAAAAAAGTTTTCATTTCGCAGTTGAGTACAAGAACTGAAAGTAAAACTTTTCGCAAATTTTACAATAAACTTCAAAATTTTGTCGCATTTTTTAACCTTTTATTCGACATGCTTTAGCAAGTTAATCAATAAAATAAAAGTTAAAATCCTGCGCAGTAACAAAGTCTTAATGCTATTTTAACTGCCTGTTAACAACTTAATAGGTACACTAATACCCCACTTCCTCAACTTGCCACAACACTAGTGGTGCAGCCAGCTGCCATTTAAACTATTTGCAACAAATGCCGACGCCAATGCCGCACAATTTGCACAAAGCCAAACGATTGTTATTATTGCTGCTGTGTATGTGTGTGTGTGTGTGTGTATCTGTGTGTGGGGTCTGGCTATGGGCTATAAGGCTGTGTGTATTCGTTAACTGGCCGCAAGCATTGGAATCATTAAAAACTATTTGCTAAGCAAATGCCACAGCACAAAGCCACAGCCGCAGCCTCAGGACCCAGCACCAGTCCCTACAGACCGCGAATAACAACAAAAACGACAGGAGGAAAGAAGGGATGCAACAACAACAGATACAGATACAGCAGCGATGTGGTTAAAATACAGAATAGTTGTTTTCCTTCACCAGATAGAAAAAATACCAACAGCACAAAATATTAGAACAAAACAAAAGTTTTTGCGTAAAACAAAAAAAATAAAATTGAAATATTCCATTGTTGCTCTAGTATAAGCCACATATTTCACTAAAATTGGGTGATATGTGATTTAACGCTGATATAATGTACGACGGTTTATATTCAGTTTGACTTATTTAAATTCATCTAGAATTTACTGTACTATAATAAGCTATAAGAACTTTTTTGTTCCTGGAACATGGTTCTCTCTTCAATCTACCTATACCAACTTTTAATCCATATTTTATTCTATCCTATACTATCCTATACTATACTATCCTATAGCACAGTCTACTATACTAGCACATAATATACAATACCATAAAAACCCGAAACATAATATACCACATCATACTATTTTTTACAAAACTATATACTATATTATATTATCTGAAAACCCTACACCAACTTATATTATTATTTTCATTTTAATTTTCTTAAATTATTTGCTTTAATTAGCAGAAACATTTTTCAGCCCAATTAAACTTAAGAATTTACCAG
This sequence comes from Drosophila robusta, assembly GCA_035043565.1. Taxonomy (NCBI): domain Eukaryota; kingdom Metazoa; phylum Arthropoda; class Insecta; order Diptera; family Drosophilidae; genus Drosophila; species Drosophila robusta. The sequence continues at coordinate 487,204 of JAWNMW010000414.1, forward strand.
CGAAAACAATTAAAATTGTCGACAACATAAAATTAGAATTGGAATTCCCAAACAATTAAAGCGCTGACTTAATGAAATCGCTTGGTGGACATGGCAAATGCTTGTACCACGGCCCCCAAAACAGCTAAACCAGCTGCAGTCTGGTCCAGGCACATCATCAGCGGCAGAATCATAAAAACATTCACACCCGCTCACTTAAATGCACATTTGGCTGCCTAATTATCAAACTTGTCAACGAATTGCCTCACACAAAAGACAACAACAACAAAAGACAACGCAAAGACAAAATGGGGGCATAAAAACGTGACCAAGAACTGAGCGCTGAGGGTCGCCTCACACACTCATACAGCTCATCCCATTGCATCTCATCTAACAGTTAACATCACACGATGTTATGGGCCAACACAAACACACAAGTCTGTGCGTGCGTGCGTGTGGGTGTGCGTGCGTGTGTGTGTGTGTATGAGCGCATGTGTGTGTGCCGACAGCATCAAGTGCCATTGACGACACGTCATTTTCTCAAGCACTCATTTATCTCAAAATGCTTGGCATAAATCGGTCAAAGCGGGCTAAAAAAAGCATTGCTAACTAAATCGGGGAAATCAATTAAATATATATAGCCAACACAAATTGTTTTTAAATATTACAGTATATTATATCAAATAACAATGAATTAAGAAAATTTGAATTTCCTTATATTTCAATAACCAGTAATTAAACTAAGCTTGCTTTTATAATTTATTTTCTTATTTATCTGCCATTTTAAACTTGTTATCAAATTTCCTGTACAATATTCACTTACATAATGCAAAAATAGTTCAGCCTTGAAGCATGCAGAATAAATATTTATAAATTTATCTTGAGCTAAAGAAAATCAAGCTTATAGGAAATGTTACTTTTGTATACTATATTTTGTTGTTCTTTTGTTCATCAGCACAACTAAATCTAACATATTATCATTTCCATTTTGCTGTACAAGAATAATCTGCAACAAGGTTCAACATACTATTTTTGTACACTATCCTTGAACAAAATCTTTTGTTGAGGTTTCTCTCAATTGTAAGGTAAAACCCTCGCAAATATGTAAACATATTCATATAACCACTGCTGTTGGTCAGTTGCCCTTGCTGTTACTACCTTTGCTATCTGTCCGTATGCATCAGCATCAATTCAGTTAATTTAAAATATATTTTGCATGTATATATTTTTTTTATTTTTTCATTCTTTTTTGAATGTCAATGTGAAGGTTTTTCCTATATAATTTTTTATTTTATTTTTACTCGCTGTTCTTTTCAATGCCAAACGAAGTGCAAAATGGACTGAATCGATGCAGTTTTGATGCCAATATTTTCACACCCATTTTCAAATGCGAATGGAAATGGGCAAATTTAAATACAGTTCACACAGTTAGCGGCCAAAGCGGTGCAGGTCGGCGTATGGATACAAATGAATGCAGTACTTGGAAAATGTTGCTATTAACATGCGCTAATTAACAGTGTCTATTTAACTCTTAATGCAAATCGACAGGCGAAATGAAAAAAATATTATTAAAATTATATGGAAAAGTTCCACGCTAATTGAACTGGAAAATCCAATTTAGCCAGAAGAAACTTAAATCATTTTCCTTAAATTCTGTGCATGTGGAAAACTTTGTTTAGCATCATTAACCAAATTTTCAACTGTCTTTGTTTCCAGCAGAACACGAACATGACCTAAGGACTGCTTCTGCAGCCACGCCCCATAACACACAAGGCCAACAACAGGTTTCGGACACAGACGATGCAAGCGTTGGCCACAACCGAGAGCCATCTGTTAGGAAAATTTGAATTTATGAAGCAAGTGACATAAATCACAAAACAGGGGCAACCGAAAAGCTGCAGCACAGCAACACCGAAGATAAACGAAGTGAATAGCATGCAATTAGCAGCAACAACTGTGACACAACATGGATAAGAAATCAAAGACAAAATCTAAAACGAAAAGCCTCAAACCGAACAAAGAGTCAAGCACTCAACTGGATGTGGATCTATGGGAGGTAAGTAGCTTAAAGCAAAACCATCTATTAATATTAAACGACTTTTCAGATTTTAAGTTAATTTTAAATCTAATAAACAATTATTTTACATGGTACAAATTTTATGGTATTTAAAAAAACGATGAAGATCCGTTATCGACAAACAGTTAACCATAACTAACATTATAGTCTTGATCGTTTTGCTAACATTATGCAGCACTACAAATAGTGCTATTTAACGTAGTTCTTTTAACTAGCAATATTCAGGCATTTCAAAACACTGTTTAGGTATTTTTTCAATAGTCGACAGTCTCGATCACTATCCATTCTAGTATCGTTAATATTATTATTTACAACTTTTGAATTTAAGACTAAAGGGTAACAGAAATTCCCTATTATGCCCATTATGTGCCACTGATGAGGGCTAAATGCCATTCATTGTTGTTGCTTGGCAGCTGGCCAGGCGTTTGTCAAGTGACTGTCATGCAAGGTTAACTAACTGGGCCAACATTCAATCCCTTGCAGCAAAATGAGGATCGTTTCACCAGCTGTGAATTTAATTTGGAGCGCAAATCACACAAATTGCCGCACAACAACAAAGCAGCTGCAACAGCTTCAGCATCTGGAGCAACTGCTGGGGGCGGCGTTGGGGGCAGTGTGGTATGTCCTGGTAATGCGGCGGCGTTAACACTGACAGCATCGCCGTCTGGCAAGGAGGTGACAACGCCACAGCTCAGCACCACACCCACAGCGGTAAGCATTGCTGGCTGTGCCTCGGGCACGGCATTGGTCACGATGGATGCGGATGCGGTGACCATTGAGACAACCGAACCGGAACGTGGCAACTGGACAGGACGCTTTGATTTTCTACTCTCGCTGCTCGGCTACTCGGTGGGTCTGGGCAATGTCTGGCGCTTTCCTTATCTCTGCTACAACAATGGAGGCGGTAGGTATTGCCAGCGGTAAGATGACATGGAAGCTAAATGAAATTTCTTTTACTTGCAGGCGCTTTTCTGATTCCCTTTACCATTATGCTTATCATTGCGGGTTTGCCGCTGATGTTCATGGAGCTCTCGTTTGGCCAGTATGCTGCACTTGGTCCTGTGGCCATCTATCGGCGATTTTGTCCACTATTTCGCGGACTCGGAACCGGCATGATCATCGTTTCGGCCATTGTCATGTTGTACTACAACCTGATCATTGCCTGGACCATATTCTATATGTTTGCCTCGTTTCGCACACAGCTGCCCTGGCAGAACTGCGAGCCGGAATGGAGCACGGAAAGTGAGTACGAAGCAAGAACATAATTGAAGAAGAAAAACACTTTTTTGTCTTTTTGCAATAAATTAAGCAAATTGCAAGCTGTCAAACGTGAAACTTTATTCGGACCAAAACTTTTACTTGGCTACATGCGATGTATACGTGGCCGAAATTCCTAAATAATTCCAAATAATACCCAATGCCCGCAAAAAAATGTATTAGCCACATTCTTAAAGCCTAGTTGTTTGTTTAAATAGCGCCATCTCTGTTGTATTATTGTATTTACGAGTATCGATACCACTGAGAGGCTTTATTGTGTAAATAAAGCAATATCGATAACTTGAGCAGTAGCAAATGCTGCCTTGGCAAATTTACTAACAAGGTTTTTATTCATTTGCAATTTACGCACACGTAAACAATAAAAAGCAACGTTTTTTTGTCAAAAATTATAATAATAAACAGGCAGCAACAACAACAATAGGCAAGCAGGCAAAATGTTGCCATGAAGTAGGCAATTGTTTTTGTGCTGCGGCTCGTTGGGTTTTCATTTGACATTGCTAGAGGTGTGTCTGCGATGGGTGTGGCAGGGAAGTTGCGGCTGCTGTGGCTGGGAGCGCATATTGTGCGCGCTTAAGCGTGCATTTGATTTCTTAGCACACACACCCACACACACAGTTAAAATACAAAACACACACACAGACACAATTTAAAATTTTGTCCGCCACGCGAAGGACATAAATCTTTAACGAGTCTTTGAGAGTAGGCACACAGTCAAAGCTATTGTTTGAACTAGGTGGCAAAATGCAGAGTATGAGATAAGTTTTGAGGCCGTATAAACTTGGTTATCAAATCTGGATATCAAGAGAAGGGGAAATAAAAATAATAAACGATCATAGCGAAGAAAGTTCGCGCGCTATAATGCTGAAATTTAATATTAGAGCAGCTTTTGAAGTATTTAATATATATTGATTTAAAAAGAGTTCTTATATTAATGAAAATAAAATATTTTTTATAAATAAAAATATATTTCTTTAGCATGAGCGGAATTTAATTTTTTTTCTAATTTATTTAAAATAAAGTTATAAACTATCAAGTAATTAATTAATTTATTTTTACTGAAAAATTCGAATACCAGGATATAGTTTTTGTCTTAATATTTGAATGAACTACTTTAAATTAAAATAATAATAATCCAGAAATGCCATGCTATAGAAAATTAATAAACAATTTTCGAAGGCCGTAAAGCTTCTTTTTCTAAGTGCAGGACTCTTTGTTAGAGCATACATAATTCGTTGCTTAAATATAATTTAATTTGCAGCTTCTTTTGCCGTTTTTTTATGCCGCGTTCACAGCGTACTCTGCTTATTTTATTGCCGCTGCCTCAGTAGCACTTAAACATGTATACACACACACACACACACAAAACAGCCACACGCACACTCAAGTGGCGCTCAATGTGTACAGTCTACCGCCAGTACAAGTAATAATCATAGCAACAACAACAGCAACGGCGAACGCCATTGAAAGTTTTTGCATGAGCCTCAGCAATAGCAGCAGCAGCAGCAGCTGCTGCCTACTACAACTACACGCCTCACGCCGCCCCCGCAACGGCCAACATGATTTAATATGGCCGCCATTGATGCAAAGCCACAGCCCAAAGAGGAAGAAAAAGCGACAAAAAACACACACACACACACACACATTGAACGCGTCGACTGGCATTTCCGTTTTGTCGGTTAGCAATAGAAATCGATATGCGCAATGGATGCGATTTTATTGTTTGCTTCGCCCACATCGATGTCTAAGTTGCTCCCGTTTTTATACCCTATGCGTACATTAAATGGGTAAATTGGTTATCATAAAAGTTGTGCAAATTTATATGAGAGACAAGGTGTATGTTTTCTTGATCGGGACAATTTAAAAACATTTTCTTTTGTATATCATATGTAGCTTAAATATGTTCTATATAACTCTCACGCTTTTTTTTAAATCGATTAATATCGATATTCTGTTCTGGCTTTAAAGTCTATCTCGATAATTACATGTGAAGCCTAGATCAATTTTATGAGCCTAATTTTCATAGACCTAAGAAGAGAAAAACATGTGTGCAGCTTAAAGTACTCAACTGTAGTGTATACAAATATTTTTTATCGAAAATGTAAAATACAGGGAATCTCCTAGTCAAGCCTGCTTGATCAAAGCAGTCTTACCAGTTTTCCTACATTTTAGCTACAAAAGAAATACTTAAAATGACAACAATTATGTCTAAACACTTTTTGACATTCAATCGGCGTCGGGCTACAAGTCAATTCACAACCTTGTGCTTTGCTCAGGCTTTTTATAAGCTCTTTAGCTACACACACACACACACACACACACGCACGCACGCACGCACACACACAAACATTCTAGTACATTCGCACACAGCCGCAATCTCAGCGGCAGACAAGCAATTTCTTAAGGATTTCATTTATTGACACTCACCTCGTCTCGCCTGTGGCTTTGGCCTCGTATTCGTCTTCGTCCTCGTGCCCGTCCACGTCCTCGTTCTGATTCTCATCGAATTTTAGATGATAAATGTTTACTTTTAGCCTCATGATTAAAATGTGTTTAACTTGTTTGTCCATTGATTGAATATCTCTCGTACACTTAGCGCCAACCTTAGTTTGTTTGTGACCCACAACACAAACAACAATAACAACAACGCAAACACTTTTTTCTGTCCATATTTTGCTGACAAATTCTTTCCTTTTTTGTGGAGTCTGCTTGAGAAAAGAGCTTTTATTACAGGCTGTGTTTGGTTTATTTTCGTTTTTATTGCTTGCTTTATTTGCTTAGTGTTAGTTTATTGTTTGCCAATTATTAACATGTGCAAATATTGCAAAAATTACAAAATACATGATATTTAGAAATAAATCCAATGATAACACATTATTTATAAAAATACCTAAGAAATTAGTCAAATAGGGAAATTACCATGATGAACCAAAAAATATTAATAAATTAATATTTCTTAAATTTGTTCTTAACTAATAGGCATAAGGGTAAACAAATTATAAAGAGCTAAAACTTGTTGACTGTACAAATTATAGAAAATGTTTTTAGAAAAGAATTCAAATATATAAATATATAAATATTCTACAATACAAAAACAGAAAGAGAACATAAAACGTTTGCAATAGGGCAAAGGCGAGAGAATTAGGGCACGCGTTATACTGTTAAGCAATAAAAAAATATTATTAATATAACCATTATATTTATAATTTTTATATTTATTTATTGATACATCCATAAAGATGTCGGAAACTTGAACCCTAATTCTCGTTATTCAGCTGCTTCAATCTGAATCTGGGTCACTTTCACGACACATCTGCCGAGCACTGCAAAAGTGTTATATATACCGTATCGATTTTTGATACATGCTGTGTATAAATAAAGAATCTACTACAAGAACTATTTCTATTATCCTTTTATATTCAATTTAAGTGAACTTCCAAACTCGTACTCTACTCGAGATTCCTCTGCCTTTTTATTCAATCACATAAAATGGAGCTCAACTCGCAGCATGTGTTTGGCCCGTATTTGTGGTTATAACTTCTAATTGGGCCAATAAGGTTGTTGTGCTAATCAATGTGATGTTATGGACACAAACATGCGCCTGACACTGGACCAACCAAAATTTGTTAGCAAAAATTTTGTGGCGCAAAACTTGAAGGTTGACATCAAACTTAAAGGTCGCAAAATTTAATGGCAATTTCCTGTGCTAGTCGACTTGGGAGCGGCTTGTATAAGAAACTTATCTAAAAATGTGTGTGTGTGTGTGTGTGTGTGTGTGTGTATATTTGTAATCAAATGTAAGATGCCGACACAAACACGCTGACACACAAACACACAGTTGGCTGCGTAGACACGCTCGAGTTGGCCAAATTGAAAGGCAGACAGTTTTTGCCTGCTGCCACATTCACATAAAGTTTTATATGATTTGTATCTACGGGTTCCAGCAGGTTGTGCGTGTGTGTGCGTGCGTATGTTTGTAATAAAATTAATTGCATAACAAATAAAGGCAGACAGGCAAATTAAACGGCGTGTAAACACTTTGAAGCCTGAACCAACTCCAGCGCCCTCAACAACCACAGGGAAATTTCTGTTCAATTTTCCAGCGTGTGAGGAGAAGTTGATTTTCATTTCGATGCTGATTGATTAGATGATGAATATGCTGTAAAAGCGAAGCAATCTACATTTATATATGGGGCCATATGTTTAACCTTGGCTTAGCTGTCATCGTATCGAACGAACCTAGGCGACCTATGCGGCGTATGCGTAACGCGAGGCAATTGAATAAACGCTGATTGAGTTGGGTATGGCATGTCAGACTCTTTGATTAATTTGAATGGAGTTGCATGGAAAATACATCATATTTACGCTTAAATTAGCTTCAAATGCTCGGCAAGCCTTACAATTTTCGACTAGTCCTTTTTGGTGTCTACAATTTACTGAATAAAATTCAAATTTGGTGTAAAGGAAAAAAAATTATTTAGTTCATATTTGATAGGCATTTGTATAAAATTGAAACCCTTTTATAATTGGACCAAAAAAATTAAATTTTATTTATAAATTTATATGGCTTCAAAAAAATGGATACTGGGTTTTGTCATTAGCAATAAAATGGACATTGTGTACCACAAAACATTCCTAATTTATAATAAAATCTGGAACACATGACCAACCAGTCTAACCTTATCTTTTGTAATACTGCCAGTTCTAATTTTCTTTTAAAAAAATGTTGAGCCCAAATATAATAAATAATATATAAAAATGCTTCCTTAATTTATTGTCATGAATATTCTTGACTTTTTTATAGTTTTCTGGATTTTTCCAATTAAATTAGTTAAAGAAATTATTAACATGTTCAGAAACTTTAAACAATTCTCGGAACCTAAAGATACAAATAAGGTTCAGAGCAGGATATGTTTAGTATTATTTAATATTATTATTGACTAGCAGCTATTAACCATTTCAGTTATAAAATACTTACTTCCTAATTAACAGATTTTCTAAAACTGTGATGTTGAGGTTTGAATATGTATTGAATATATTTACAGCCCTAACAAATATCGCAAAAGTTATCTATTAAACTAAAAATCTCACTAATTCCACTACCATAAATTTTATTAAAATGGGATTTTAATGCATATAACTATAGTTCTATCTTGTTTTAACCGATTTAAATACATAAAATATTCTTTATAAAATATTTTCAAAAAATGAATGCTCAGAAATGTTACCCAACAATTTTGCCATCCACAAGGATAACTTTTGAAAAGGGTAACATTTTGCCAACAATCAATTGCCAATCCTAAATATAGACCGTAATCACAATTGGAAAAAGCGTTCTGTTTCCTCTGTAATCAACTTATCCAATTGCCAGCCCAAGCTTCATGACCATAGTTGCAGCCACAGTGAACTGTAAATATGGCTGTCAGAGCGTTGAGACACGGTGCTGTTACCTTTATTAGCTCTTTATTGGCAGCTACGTGAGCTGCATGGCAAATTTGAAAATTAATTGCATACTAAATTGGCCGACGGCAAGACGCAACATTCCGACTAAATTGCCAGCAGCAAAGCAAGTTTCACAAATACCAAAATGTTTATCAAAATGCAATGTGGGCCGAAAAACGATAATCAAATTTTTAACTGAAAAACAAGCTAATAATGGAAATTCGCATTTTTGTTTATAATTTCTGGCTTATGGTTTCTGATAGCCCTCAAAGTGAGAAATACGAAACTCATCAAAAATGATCAGCAAAAGCTGAGGGTCACAGTCCATTAGCCAATGGGAGTGTTGGGGCAAGTGGGGCATGCACCTTGACTCAGCACTTGCTGCCACATTTCAGTTGAACGGCAAACACTCTGAATGTCGAATTGCCAGTTCTAAACTAAGCATCGGGCAGCCAACAGTCAGCAGTCAGTTAGTCATTTTTGCGGTCAACCGCTTGCCTCGTTAGTCAACCGAAAGACCCAAAAAAAACTCTGGCATATACACACACACAGTCACACATGCAGACTGGCACACCACCCTCGTAAACATCGGCCAGAAGTTTTTTGGGGCAGAAACTCATACGCCCCGTGTGGCAGGCGACGAGCGCCACAAGCCAAATGTCATAAACAGTTGCTGACTTGCCAACGCGCTGTGGCAGCTGGATTAACGATACCACTTAACTTTGCACACAAAAAAAAATGCCCACAAATTGGTAGAATCAGGTGTGCGAAAGCCATTTAAAAATCCGCTAATACCTGAGTGGACAGCTCTTTATTATGCTATTTTATGCACACAAATTTGCTTAAAATGAACTGGTTCACATGCACAAAAGCCGCTTAAAATTGACCATTACACGACGAAGCTTTGGTTTGGACCCGAATTAAATATTAAATGCATAATCAGGCTAAAATCTGTTTCATTTAGCTGCATTTTGTATTAGTGGCGTGAAATAAAAAAGCAAATTTGCTGCGGAATGGGCTTGCCTCTAATCAACTGTGTCAGCATTTTCCATTTGTATTGACCTTTGAACCCTTTGTCGATATCCAACATCGATTTGCTTTGGCCTCAACTCCATAAAGCACGCTCTTCAAATTTAATCAGGCCTGGGTCAATAAACGGATCTCTCTCTGCTTTTCCACTGTCATAGGGGCTGACGGCATTTTAGACAGTTTAACCCTTTTAAATACCCTGGCTGTACAGCCTAAAAGGAGTTTTAACGAAAAAATAAATGACCCATTTATTAAATCTTTTTTAGTCAACCTATTTAGGTGTCTATAGATTAAATAAATATATATATATAAAATTATTTATTATATACTCATGTAAAAAAATTTGTATAAAAATTTTTTATTTTATTTTAAATTTTTAGTATTTTATGTGAAGGGTATATGCGACTTGAATGTAATTGTATATTCGACTCGACTGTAATACATTTTTAAATATGAATAATATATGTGTAGTATTCTACAGGGTATCTTCAAGTCGTTAAGCCTTTCAGTAAGCCTCCACAGCATTTTTTATTGTCAAGAATTTGAAACATATGAAATAGATTTTTCCAGCCAAGAGTATTCCCTATATAGGGTACTTAAAAGTCTTATCAATAGCAAGTAGCTTTTTATCGGTATATATAATTTACCAAACTACCAACCAAACTAAGGTTTCCTACAGGGTATCTCAGAATCGTATATAGCGTGTGTAAGCATATGCTTATGTATATGTCTATTTTTGAATTTAATTGCATTGCCTGAAAAAACCTAATGCATTATTCTAAAACAGGGTATCACAGAGTCGTACACATGAACTGTATGTGTCTTAATTTGAAAATAAGTCCTTATGCAAGGATAGACTTGAAAAAAAACCTTTGAATAACACACTGAGCATAAATATGCAGAATATATTGTACAGGGTATCTAATAGTTGTATAGCTCAACTGTAAGAGTATTTAGTCAGATTTGGGAGCAAATGCAGACAATATATAAATAAACTTTTAAAGAAAAGATTTTACAAACATAAAAACTTGTATATATATTTTGCTACAGGGTATCCCCTAGCCGCATACCGCAACTGTTCGCCGCATTCTGTTTTTGTTTGCTCACTGGCAACAACAACGACGACGACATCGTTGTTGTCGTCCAACCCTTTTCATGTTTTCCACTGATTTGCTACTTTGTCCTTTTAATTATGAAGCCGCACAAAAGTTGCGCGCCTCATGCTTTGTTGTCCTTTCGCACACATTGAGTCCTTTTTCAGTAACTGCCATTTCCATGCCTCCTTCTCTATCTCTTTTCCTCTGTCTTTTTCTCTGCTTTCAGCGTTTTTCTCTCGTCTGACAAATAGTTCATAAATATTAAAAAATTGCTGCCCCTTTATGCATAATTGAGTGACTGTCGTGTGCCCTTTTTATACCCTTGCAGAGGGCATTATAATTTTGTGACGAAATGTGTAAAGCATGGAGGAAGGCGTCTTTTATATACTTAATTGCTATATACTATATTATATATACTATATTATATTCATGATAAGTATCGACAATTAAATCTTTATAGCAAAGTCCGTCATTCTTTTTGTCTGTGCAAGCTACTCTCTCTGTTTTAAAACTACATTTGCTTTTTGCACATTTGTTGAAGTTGCCCAGATCGAATCATTATATCATATAGCTCTCTTAGTAATAATTGGGTGAAACATGAGTTTTTGTATGGAACTTTTTCTGTTTTCAAAGCTATCCTTACCTTACTGCAAAGCGAGTTTGAACCGAACCGGTTCAAACGAACCCAGAACCGAACCAATTTGAAAAAATACAGCTGACCCTGAACCCGAACTTTTTACAAAATGGTTTGGTTCATATAATTTGTTTAATTTGAAAAAAAATTGCAAATTCCGTTTCTCTTTGTAATTTTACGCATAAAAAGATTAGTTCAATTTTAAGTTGAACCAATTAAAAATTATAAAATAAACCTGGTGAAAGTGAAAAGCCAGGTTCATGAACCGAATCCAGAGGTGACACATGGGTTCAGTCTGTGAACCGAACCCACGAAACCTTTTTGTGGGTTTGCAGCTCTGTTAGATCCTCACATATCTGCAAAATATTATCAATATCGAATCATTATACGACGATAGTGATCTGAACCCCACTTAACCTTACATCTAAGCGAAATAAAACCAGCATCGAGCTACCATATAATATAACATTCTAAAGGAACAATTGGCCAAAATCAGTTGTGCGATCACACTTAACTATAAATTTAGAGCGTATATCAAGGGTGTTTAAACTTGGCCGCCTCGTTGGTTGCAGATTGCTTCTCCTACGTGATGGCGGACCAGTGTGAGGCCGTCAACGGCACCTACTATCTGCGCACCTGCTACAATGGGAGCTTTGCGGAGGAGCACGGCATTACCGAATTGGCGCTACATGCCCTGAAGCGTCCACCAGCCGAGGAATACTTCAAGTGAGTGCACACCAATATGTATTTACATATATATAGAGGAGCTGTATTAGTTGATGTGAGCCTTAATCCTTTCTCGCTACCCCATCGTTAGCAACTTTGTGCTGGGCCTCTCGTCGGGCATTGAGGAAACGGGCAGCATTAAATTTTCATTGGCCGCCTGCCTGCTACTCGCCTGGGTCATTGTCTTTCTCTGCCTGTGCAAGGGCGTCCAGTCCTCGGGCAAGGTCGTCTATTTTACGGCTCTATTTCCCTATTTGGTTCTGGTCATACTCTTCTTTCGGGGCGTTACCCTACCAGGCGCCAGCACGGGCATTTTGTTTTATCTAACACCCGATTGGAAGCAACTGGCCAATGCTCAGGTGAGTTAGCTTCACTTAAATTACCTCTGCCCATCTCATCCAATTCTTGCTTTGTTCTTTACAGGTCTGGGGCGATGCCGCCGTGCAAATCTTCTTTGCTCTGAGCCCCGCCTGGGGTGGACTCATTACGCTGTCTTCATACAATAAGTTTTCAAATAACTGTTATAAGTAAGTAGGCAATTAAGCCACCAAAGTGGGCCCAAAAGCCAAAATCAATATCTTGATATTTGCTACTTTTTGTGTTGAATGACTAATCAAGAAAAAGCTAGTAGACAGAGGTCCTATATTTTCGTTAGTTAACTCATTATTGAATACTTAAAACTAGGTTTTTAAAAATTTTATCCACAGGGTTGGAAAAACGTGTAAACGTTCATATTAATTTAATTTAATGGTTTTATTCGGCATTTTGAAAAATCCGCAAATCTATGTATAAATTCAATTGAGACGTGTTTAACATCACTTTAGAAATCCACCCTACTAGGTGAAAAGTTCAACTTTTCATAACAAAATAATAACTTTATTTTTCTCGAACCCTTATTTCGAAATATAAAGAAAAAAATAATTATTTAAAAAAATTCAATACCAACTCAGAGGAAAAGTTAATGGAATTGGATTCACATTCCTTTTTAAAACTATACTTAAAAAGTTTAATTAGACTTGATTTATTGATTGTGACAATTCCGATCTTATAGTCGAAAAATGAGTGAATAAGTAAAATGTTCAATATTTAACTTTTAAAATAAAAATCTGTCTACTCAAAGCTAAAGCTTAACGAAAGATATTAATTCGTTAATCAAACATGCTTCCTCTTATTATATCTCACATTTCCCCTTCTCTTTCAGGGACTCTCTCATTGTCGCGTTTTGCAACATAGCCACCTCGTTCTTCGCGGGTCTGGTTATATTTTCCATCATTGGTTTCCTCGCACACGAGCTGGATGTGGAGGTGAAAAAGGTTGTGGATCAGGGTGCCGGCTTGGCATTCATTGTCTATCCGGAGGTGGTGACACGTCTGCCCATCGCACCGGTTTGGTCGGTGCTGTTCTTTGTCATGCTGCTCACTTTGGGCCTGGACTCGCAGTTTGCTCTGATGGAGACCGTAACCACTGCCATTTTGGACAAGTTCCCAAATCTGCGACAATACAAAACATGGGTTGTGCTTTTTGTGGGCATATTTGGCTACGTGGGTGGACTGGGCTTTACCACCAATGTGAGTATACTAATTATTCATTATTCATATTATATCATACCATATATGTCTTCCTTAGAGCGGCATGTACTGGCTGCAGCTGATGGACAAATATGCGGCCAATTGGTCTGTGCTCCTCATTGCCATATCGGAGTGTATCCTCATTGCCTGGATCTATGGGTCGCAGCGTTTTCTTAATGATATTCAGGGCATGATTGGCAAGCGTTCACGTTTATGGAACTTTTTCTGGGGCACTATGTGGCGCTATATCACACCCGCAACGCTTTTGGTACGTTATCAGCATCTTACTTAATTTTAATGTCCTCTATTGTCACTTTATTTGCTTTTAAGCTGGTCTGTTGTTTTGTTTAAAATGTAAGCCTTGTTAAAAACCTGTCTAAAATACTATTTAATAGTTTCTTTGCTTTTCTGGAATATCTCTGTCACTTTAATTTACATCATATACTGCTCATATAGCTCTGTTCTGCTTAAAATTTCTGCATTTGGCCACTTTAATATATTTCAGAATTTGCTCACATATGTAGTTCTATTTGCATAATAAGAGAACGTAAAGTTTTAAAAATTGATAATCCCTACTATTTAGTGCTGTGCTTTCCAAACACTGCCCTACATGGTCACTTAAATTTATGCAATAAGTATATTAAATGGTTTTTATTGCTAAGAATGAGGCCTCTTTATTAAAAAATGCATTAAATAAAAATTACTAACTAAAAGTGACTTACTGTGACTTACTTTATTTGTTTGCTACAAATTTGTTTTGAACAACCTAGAATCTTAAAAATTTCGATAAAGATCTTACTTATTGCTGTACTCTTTTAACATCTATTACCTGTCCTCCATTGTCACTTGTATTGTATTTAAAATTGATTCACATAATTTTCTTATTATAAGAGCTTGAAATTAAAAAGCTCTAGTTCTTAAATAATTACAAATTCTTTCTATTGATTTGTGTGGCTCGTTGCTAAAAATCTGTCCTCCATTGTAACATTAATTTTCTTTTAAGGGGATCTGAATATGTAAACTTCAATAAGTAGAAATTCGAAATGTATTTTTTATCCTGAAACCATTTTCTATAACTCTGGATAACTCTGGCTACCTAAAAATGTACTAACAATTTGGTTACCTTCCAGTTTATTTTGTTCTTCAACTGGGTGGAATACAAGCCCGCCCAGTACGGCCATTATATATACCCCTTGTGGGCGGACACAGTGGGCTGGATCATAGGTCTCTTGCCGGTGTTTATCGTGTTCGTGGTGGGTGTGCAGCAGATCTGCAAGGCGCCAAAGCATCTGAACTTCCGGGATCGCCTCAAGCACCTGCTGCGCCCCACCGCCGAATGGGGGCCCGCTGGCAGACCCTGCGTCAATTTGCATGCCGAACGCTATCAGAGCGAGAACTACGATGGTGTGACCAACACCCAAATACTGATAAGCGGCGCTCCACTGGAGGTGATGCCCTACGAGGACGCCGGCAATGGCAACGCGAACAGCAACGGCAACGACAACGACATCGGCAACGGCAACGGCTGTCGGGACGAGGCGATGCAACTCTGAGAGCGGGTTAGCGCATCCTCGTCGGCGATGGCCAGCGTTGACGTCGATGTGCTGCCCATGACGGTGGGCAGGCTGCCCGGACCGAGCATCTTGAAGACATCGGCCAGGCACAGCAGCAACATCCCCAGCACTAACAGCAATCAGCAGGCTCAGGCGGAGAACGGGCGCCACAGGCATTGCCGGAGCTGAGTCCCAGCAAGCAACCTCT
This sequence comes from Drosophila robusta, assembly GCA_035043565.1. NCBI lineage: Eukaryota > Metazoa > Arthropoda > Insecta > Diptera > Drosophilidae > Drosophila > Drosophila robusta. The sequence continues at coordinate 502,792 of JAWNMW010000414.1, forward strand.
CATCAAAGCAGACAGCGAGCGCGAGCCAACGCCAGCAACAGTTGCAGCTACCACCAAAGTGTTGGCCGCGGGCACCATGAGCAGCGGACGTGAATGCAACAGTATGTCCACATTTGCAGCAGGCGGAGCAGGCGAGCTGGCCACACCCAAGACGACAGTTGCTGTCGTTGCCAGCAACCAGGCGAAAGCACCAACAACTGGCAGTATTGCTGGCGTGCCAGCTGGCAAGAAGCCAAACGCAACCTTGTTCTCCTTTATGCCAGCCACAAAGCCAATAGCAACAGCTGCTGCTGCAACAGATGTAAATATGTGTGTGACCAGCACGACAGCAATGAGCGACAAAGTGGCAACAACTACTGCAGTTGCCCCGGTTCCAAAATCACAAATCGCCACCAAAGTAAGTGTATCAACAAAATCACAGCCGAGCGTCACTTTTGGTAATCAGCCAGCAACAGTTGCTTCTGTCACGGCAGCAACATCAGCAACAGCCGCCGACAAGTCACAAATGATGTCAACAAAAATTATTACAACAGTATCGTCAGGAGCTGCAACTGTTGCTGCCAAGCCGGCGGCAACAGTGGCTGCTGTAACAGCAATAACCGTCACCGTTGCTGCAAAACCCCAAACCGTGACAACAACAACTTCTATACCAACAACAACAACACAACCAGTCGCAACTGTAGCCAGCAAAGTGACAACAACCACTGCAACTGTTTCAAGCAACATACCAAAGACAACAGCAACAACAACTGCAACTGCTGCAACAAAAGCCACTGCAACTGTTGCTCATACAACCACTACAGTAGTCGCAAGCAACTCAGCAGAAACTTCAAAGAGAGCTGAATCAGCAACAATTGTTGCTAGTACAACAACAACAGTTGCTGGCAGCAACGCAGTAGCTGGAATTCGAAAAGCTGCCGCCACAAATCCGGCAGTTGCTTCTCAGCCTCAACCAGTGACAACAGCAACTGTTGTAGCAATCACAATAACAACAACACCAATTGCAACTGAAGCTGACAAAGTGACAACAACTACAACTGTTGGCAGCAGTATGCCAAAGCCAACAGCAACAACAACTGCAACTGCTGCAACAAAACCCTCAGCAGCAATTGTTGCTCATACAACCACGACATCAGTCGCCAGCAACACAGCAGCAACCACTAAGGCAGGTCCTCCAGCAACAATTGTTGCTAGTACAACAACAACAGTTGTTGCTGCTGCCGCAAATCCAGCAACTGCTTATAAGCCTCAACCCGTGACAACAGCAACTACAACAACTACGACACCAATGCCGACTGTAGCTGGCAAAGTGACAAAGCCAACAACAACAAGTCCACCGACAACTGCAACTTTTACAAGCAATCCATCAACAGCAACAACAACAACTGCAGCTGCAGCAACAAAGCCTGTTACAGCTATTGTTGCACCTACCACCACTACAGTAGCCACCGGCAGCACAGCAGAAATCATAAAGGCAACCACATCAGCAGCAATTGTTGCTCCTACAGCCACTACAGTAGCCGCCAGCAACTCAACAAAGGCAACAACAACACCGGTGAAGTTCACGACAAACACATCAACAATATCAAAAGCAGCAAAGCCAGCAACCACACCAAAGACCATAGCAACATCACCGACAAAGAAGTCCACAACATTCCCAGCAACAGCAAAGCCGACAGCAACATCACCCACCAAAAAGGTTACAACATTCTCAACAACAGCAACAACGCCCACAAAAAAGGTGACAACATTCTCAGCATCAGCAACATCGCCCACAAAAAAGGTGACAACATTTTCAACTACAGCAACACCTGCAACTTCCAAGCCACCAACAGCAACATCCAGTAGCAACATGTCCCCAAAGAACACTAAGGCAGCAACAACCAAATCAACAGCAACAACAAGTCCCACAAAGGCAACAAGCAAGCCCCTAAAACCAACAACAACAAACACGAATACCACAGCAACATCAAGCAAAACGAAAGCAGCTGCAACAACTAAAAAGTAAAACAGCATCAGAAAATTCGCTGCAAAAAAGTAGTTCCCATACGAACACTATTTTTGTAAGTACCTTTATGAAGGATATATAACTATGAAAAAACTCGAGCTAAGCGAAAAATAATTGTTAGCCTGAACCTAACAAGTACTATATTATATATACTATATATAAATGTTAGATGTTTATATAGATGCAGATTTTATAAATATTTTTTTGGATTACTTTTACGTTGGAAACGAACAGCAAAAATAAAAAATGGGAAAGAATTTGCAACACTTTTTGAAATTTTTTAATAGTTTCCAGAAAACTATGAACATTTGCCAAAAAATAAATTGTTTCCTATAAGCAGAATTGAAAGATTGGGAAGAAAAACTTTTTCGGACAGCCGAATATTAAATACCCTTGCTAATAACATAATCATATTATATAGAATATTATGTTGAGTGATTTTATGGTAGTGCTACATAAAGATATATGATAATGTATTCTAATTATGATGAAAACTTTGTTTTATTTATAACTGTTATTTGTTGAGGTTAGTTAGGTTAATGCATTTGTAATAACTTAAATATTAACTAAAACTTAGTTAACAAATAAAACAGCACACTGATAAATATATCTGTTCGTTGTAAATTTAATTATAACAAGTTTTTTTATAAATTGAATATTAAATCTATATAATAATTGGATAAATTAGACAAAGATCCTTTTGCAAGGCTATTTACAAAAGAAAACCTTAAATGTTTCCTAGCAATACACCTAGTTATATAGATATTCACCAGTCGTGTACCTACATACTTGCAAACTATGTTACAATAGTTCCTTCTCAACTATTTTATATGCTCTATATTCATCTTAGTATTATGTTGAAAGACTCATTGCAATTAACAAAAAGTTAACGTAGTTTTTAGTAGTTCACATAACATTTATTCACAAAAATTGTCCGTTTGATTGTCATTCGAATGCAACAAAAAAGTGTCTATATTATATACACCTTTTATACCCCGATTATAAGTACCTATTGATTACGATTGGAAACGTTGGAAACGTTCCTGATTCAAATTGAGAGCAATGTGGAAATGCAATGGCAAAGATAAGTTAAAGTTTTAGGCAAAATAAAAAACAACATTTATATACATATACAAAATACTCTATATACGTGCATATATTAAATATAACATTTACAACAGACAAGTATTGTTTTTACTGCAAATGTTGCTTTGAAACAAATTTTGAAGAATATTTCATGTGCTTGCAGTTTGGGTAAAGAGTTGGATATTTAAATTTACAAAACTTATGTTCATTTGCTTTTAATTTAATATATATTCATGTTAAGATTAAATATTTAGATAATATTTATGTTAGAAACATACACAGTTCAATGTTAAATGTGTGTAAAACTCTATTTTGATAGGCGTAAAAAATGAGAGACTCATGTACCTAATGAACTAAGATACGAGTGGATTATTCAAGATGCATATATACTTATGAATCTAAAAGCGAAAAAAATATAAAATAAATAAATAAAAAACACCTAATTTAAGCAAATATTTAGACATGTTTTATGTGTGTGCAGTACTTAGATGAACTAAAACTAATCTACTAACTAGCTCAATGAAGCTCATATAAAAAAAAACAATAATTAACTTAAAGGAAAATAATAAAAGGAAAAATATATAATTTATATGGAAATTATTGTGTATTGTTGTTAAACATAAACTATTTATATATAAATGTTGAGTATTAGAACAAAAAAAAAAACATAAAAGCTGTGTGTTGCCTAAAAAAAACAGAGTAAAGATTGTATTAAATATAAATAATATACCTATGATATATATAAATATTTGTATGTGTTTGTACATGTAGCTAGTGGTAGAAATAAATGATACTACTAATAGCAAAATATTATATATTCTATAAAAAATGCAAAATCAAAACTATTTTAATTGTTTATGTTACAAAAAAAATAGATTTTGTTAAATTTTGTTTGCAAAATAAAAGAAACCAAAATGAGATTCAAAAAGAAAAATCCGAAATTTGTGATAACTGAGTTAAAGACATTTGACGATTTTTAAACTAAGTTAAATTTTTGGAATAAATATTATGTATTGTCCACTTATAGGAATAGAACTTAGTTAATAATAATATATGAGCATGTAAGAAAATTAACAAAACAGGAATTTTAATCAATTGTTGTTCTTCAGTTGTTGTTGTTTTTAGCGCAGTAGCTGTGAGATAATATTACGAATGTATGTACTAAACGTACCTAGAAGGTTTATATATATAGGCATACAAAAAAGTATTTATATATATATGTATATGTGTGTACTATAACCCCACTGTTAAATGATTAACCCATTGTTGCATGCCGTTAGTTAATGTGAATATGTGTGTGTACCTGTGTCAAACAAAAGTAAAATTATAATACAAAATTATCAACAATAATCTAAATATGGAAATGTTAAATGGCTGTTAAAAAACTGAAAAAATAATATAAGTATGATCAAAATGCAATTCAGCAACTAACCGTATACATACATGAATATACTTCTGTATATGGTGTAAATATAAAATGAGCTACATTTTTTTTAGATAAGCAAATCAAAAGCAATTTGCTCAAATCAAAATTATTAGTTACTTGTACTTTTAAATGAATTACCTAACAAAAACCGTCAATTCCGACAAGAATGTTGATCAATACATCAATATTACGAGTATGCTCAACATTTGTGAATGACCATAGCATATAAGATTTTACTTTAAAAATCAAAAAACCTAGCCAAAAAGTACATACACAGGAGCTTCAAATTTTATACGAAACTTTGAGAGCTATGACAGAGCACGAATAATAATAATAATTCAAAGAGAAATATTTCAAAATTCATATCGCTACATTAAGCCAACAAAATAGTTATACGACGGAATCTGTAATCTTGGAAAACTCCACCCACCTTTCTAATCCGCTCTATGTACAGTAAAAACTCATTGAAATGCAACTACAAATATAAAAAAGGTAATTGAATATTAAACACAGCAAAAAAAAATTGTATAAAAATAAAAAAATAAAAAAAATATATATATATATTCATATATATATGCCGCAGAATAGAATTGATGTATTAATTATTCAATAAGTAAAATTTATAAAAAATTATATATTAAGGTCTTTTATGCCCGTGTCGGAAATAATCGACTAGATAATGCCCGATACCTGAACAAACAGAAATTGTTAGTATTATTCGAGCTAATGGTTATTTTAAGATTGAAATTTCTTTGAAAAAATAATTATTATAGATATACATAGGTATGGGGCAAGGAAAAAAACTGGTAGACTAAAATAACTTTAAAAAACGCAAAAAAAAATAATGTTCACAACTTGAAATGTTGCAAATAAGTACAATTATTTTGTATGTACTATAACATAAAACAAAACAAGATCATTTCTCATTGTTCGATTAAAATTTATACATATGAGAAATCGTATAATGAAACATGAGTTATCCATTGATTAACACTCAAGCTATAAATTTTTAACGAACATAGAGCAAACGATCCTTATGATAATTCTTTGTTGTTCTTGTCATTAACTATTATGCACATAATATGTACTATGTGAATGTAAAATTAAAAAAAATATATTCCAATGTGGCCAACAAAACTAAACAAACTAAAAGTATGTTACAATAACATAAGAAAAAAATTATGGAATTAATTGATAATTTATGAATAAATATTTATGGGTTTTAACACAAAAAACAAAGGTGTTTTATTTTAAAAAAATGTATAATAAAAATATGTTAAATTGTGGAGGGAAACAAGGATGATAGTTTTCCCACGGATTTGATAACCGTTATGGGCACCGAAGGCGTAATTCCCACCAATTTAATCTGCCTACTCTCGCATAATCGGCATTAATTATAGTTAAATTAATCCGGCCAAAGGAGTGGCCTAATGAAAATTTACTCGGATAATTGTAAAATGCACCTGAGCATAAGAAATATATTAGAGTTCCGCGAGTGGGATTTGAACTCACGAATTCTGCCCGAAAAATGTAATGAACGGCAATTCAGCGAGTGACGCCACAAACGCATCGTATAATTTGTAGTCCAAATTCAGTTTTATTGAAATGCGCTCATCCATAAATAGAGCGCAATTTTAAGAGAACGTCTCTTGGTTTCTGTTTTGTTTGCACTGCTTGCGCGAATTTGTACGCACTGCTTTTTCAAACCGCTTGCAAACGCGTTACAAATTTGAATCCATGGTAAATTAGAAAATATTAATTTGCGTGACAAATTATGGCTTGTATAAAACGTGTGCTGCATTTGAGTTTTAGTTAATACCGAAAGTACTAGAAAATGGCTTATAATTTTCGCTCACAACTGTACGTGGCTCTTCAATTAATAATGGCGGTGGCTGCTGGAGAGAACATATTCGCTGGTTTCAAATGGTGCACAAGATCCCAGGGTGGCACTTGTCTCAATTAAATATTAACGTTTGAACTACGGAGGTCGTGCAATATATTTATTTATGTATCTTTATAGATTAGAAACTATGTACATTTTTGTAAAGCAATATTTATAAACTTGGCAGTTCTTGCTTTTAACTTCCAAAACTCAAACTGAATTTTAATAGATCATAAGTAACAGATCAATTTTAGCAAAATGCAAGCAGGTGATGTTGAGGTATTTATAATTTATAAAAATTTTCTTTTTTTCTCACTTTATACTGTCTCCCTTGCATTAGCCGAAGCGCACCCAGCGCTATGTGGATGAAGCCTTTCGCTTGGTGGCCGAGAAACCCGGCGTGGAAGAGGTGCTCATCATGAATCGTTCGGGTGTGCCCGTAAAGACTTCAATGGCACGTCAGGATGCACTGCAGCATGCCTGCCTGTACGACAACTTGCGCGAGAAGACCCACGCATTTCTGCAGAAAATGGAGCCCCCCCAGAACCTCATCATGCTGCGTGTCCGCACCAAAATGCACGAGGTTATCATAACGCCCGATGCGAAAATAACCATTTTGGTTGTGCAAAATGCAAAAGATACGTTCCTGGGTAAACAGGGTAACGAATGAGCTAAAATTACAACTTTAAAAATGTTAAAGCCTTCTACGCTACGCTTTGTTTTCGACTAACCAATAAATGGGCAAGCGTGTCTATTTTAGCATTTCATGCATTTCAATATTCCCTCTAAAACATATTCGCCTCATATTACCTCAAGGCTACAAAATCGCACAACTGTTTGCTTATCAATAAATACTCTTCTAGTTAAGCTTCAGCATAGTGTAAACGTTGCAGTCAGGAGTAACCGACAGCACAATACTCGATCTTTACAGGATGTCATCAGAAAGTTAGTGAATTATCTCTAAAATTCTGGGATATGGACGTTCGCGGTTTGCCCGACCCCAAGAAATATAGATTGGATTGATTTTCCCCGCTTCCATTGAGCTAAACAATTTTTGTGTGATATTTAGAGGGCTTCAATATTTGATATATCTAACTTTTAAGCAGAGGGAGATATATAGATAAAATTGGTTTGCCACACTTTCAGTGGGCTTAGCCAAAATATTTTCTTTATTTCTAGAGTTCATCAGTAATCTGTACGAAAAAAAATTGTATGTATATAGCTTCAAAACTGAGAGAGCTATATAGATTTATGCGAATTGCCACGACCCCAGAAAACCTTCACACTTTATCTGACGCGGGCGTACACGAGTATATATTAAAGGTTTCAAGTCGCTATTGAAGCTAGAATAGCGACGAAAAGAATCGCGCTCATACGAACAGACGGACAATGCACAAACCCAATATGCTCTCTTCACTCATTGAACGAGTATAATAACACGCGCACACACACATACGCTGGTCAGCATCGCTTTCAGGCTACTTTTGGCGGTCAGTTAACAATTTTAGCTCATTTGCTTTGCGACAGTTGCGACAAATTGACATTTAAAATGTGCATTCAACAAACTGTTTGGTTGTTGCTGGCGATTGTGCTGTGCCAAGGCGCGAATCCTGTGCGTCGGGACATTGACAATGTGGGTCATTATTCGCAAACGCTGGTCGATTCGATTTGGGATATCTATACGGGCAATGACAACAAACAGAAAAGCACAGAAGGAGCAGCTCATCGGAAAGACGCAGAGACGGCGCCCATTGTGCCCACATATATATATCCTTATATACTGCTGGCGCTGTGGATAACATGCATAAGTACGAATATCATTCCCAATCAGAACGAAAGAGTTCCTCATATTATTATGATTTCTTCGCTGCACAGGCGGCATCATTTGCTGTTGTTTATACTGCAAATGCCAGCAGGCGGAGAGCATGACGGCCTACAATTCGAATGGTTTTGAGCTGCAGGAAGTCCATGTCCTGGATCATCCGCTGCCGCATGTCAAGGGCTGTGTTTGCCTTGGCTGCTTGCAGCGCCAGGTGGCCAAGGAGCTGCAGCGGAGAAGCGAAGAATAAAAGTTTCGGTTAGCAAATTAACAAAAAATAAATGTATATTCAAGTTTTAACTATAGGTATACATGTTCGAGATTATGTAATAAATGAAAGTCGATGTCATTAAGGCACAATTTTACAACATGAGCATAAACTATTAAATTCCTTATTTATACTTATTCCGGATACTTCTTTTTTCATTTAGTTCAGCTTCTTTAGTTTTAAATGAACTATGTTTAATTACGGTGTATGCTCAAAAACTTGAATGTGTTGGTTTTAATTTTGTAGAATATACAAAAATAATATATTCAAGAGTGCTATAGATATTAAGTGCCAAGTATTATAGTTATGAAAATGCGAATCTTATATACAAGACGCTTGGAAAATACATTTTCGAGTAATCACTGTACTCATAAATTCGATTGACAACTTTATGGCACATTCTTTGGAGTTGTGAAACTTGAGCTACTCATAAAAGCAATCAAGAAAATACTTGAGATTATTTTTGTTTTTGTACTTTGAGCGAAACGAGGATGTCAAATGTTTGGCCACACTAATTCATTGTGTTGACCGATAACGAAAATATACTTGTGTATATTGTATAGAAAAGAAAATAAAAATAGGGAGAGCCACAAGAAAATTTCAACTTGTTGGGCTCCAACTTCCGAAAACCAAATACAATCAGTTGTCTATTTGATCTTCAGCTTGGAGAGTGTTAGTTGATCGACGTCCAGCGGCGATAGACTTAATTTCATATTGTGCTGTGTGGCCAAGAGGCGCAGCACGTGGAACTCCTTCTCTGTGTACAGTTTGCGGTTCATGCTGATCGTTTGCAACGAGGACTTGTCGAACTCCGCCAGCTGAGCCTCGAAATCGCGCTTAAACTCCTGATTTAACGAGTTCTCCTCGATGGTGTTTAGTTCGTCGACGTCTTCCGCCGGCTGCTTGTTGGCGAACGCACGTGACCAAATCTCACGCATGGACTTTTTGTATTTACTCACACGTTGCTCCACTTTGATGATCTCTTCGCTGATCTCCTTGTTATTGGGCTGTTTCATCTGAGCCTGCAAAAAGGCTTCGCGGGCGCGCTCGTAATCGCCCAGGGCGGCCAGAGCCCGTCCCTCCTGGAACAGGGCCTTGCAGGACGGCTGATTGCGAGACAGCAGCCGCAGTGCCTTCATCGCGATGCACACGCTCGCCGGCTTGTTCAGCTTGTTGTTGCAAATCATCAGATTCGTGTACAGCGTGATTAGCAGCTCGTTCTGCCGTTGCTCATCCTTTTCATCCGCCAGGCGGCAGTAGTTCAGCGATGCGATGGCGCGCTCAAACGCATTTACGGCGTTGCGATAAGCGCCACGCTTCACACAATCCTTGCCATGCAGATGCATATCCTGCGCCTTGGGAAACACCACCTCGAACTTGGTACGGTCCTCGGGTGCGATCTGCTCCAGCGACAGCTCGTCTCCGATCAGTGTGAAGCCAATTACCTCAATCTTGAAGAGGGCATCCGCACGAGGCTTTATGCGCGGCGGACAACCCAATTCGTGGAATAGCAGCTTATAGGATATAATGAACTCGGACTGCTCGTAGACGTACATGGTGCGCACAGCCGCCTCGAGGCCCTCCAGCACCATCTCCAGCCCCGTCTCGAACTCAAATTTAGTGCCACGCAGCATGGACGAATCGAATGGCGCACTCTGGCCCTCCCAATAGGCGCTGTAACGCAACGCCACGCGTGCCTTTGCCGGCACCGGACCCTGTTCCTTGATCCCGGCACGGGTGATGCGCTTATATATGTTCCCATCGACTTGGGTCATCAACTGGCGCAGCTCGTCAAAGGAACGTGTCCAGGGTGATATCAAGGCCTCGTGTTCAATATCCTCGTCATTGGCATCCTCAAATTCATCATCATCCACATTAAAGTCATCATAGGTGCAATTATTGTAATTACCCGTATCCACCTCAAAGTGGGCGCCAGTGTCAATTAGTTCACTGAAGAAAAATGCAGGGTATAAAAAGAGATGTGCTTGTTCATTCTCATTGTTCTCAGCACGTGCAATTGTTTACTTCATTACTTACGCAAAAGATAAGGGTTCCTTGAGCAAATGAGTACTTGTATCGTAGCGATCCTCCATTTTAAGAATTTTTATTAGCTGTAATTGCAATTAATGCTATTTTAAAAGGAAAAAGGAGCGACACAAACGCCGTCTTCAGGTTGCCTATCGATAAGAGATTTTGGCGATCTGTCATTGATAGCAAGACAGTGTTGTAAAAGAACGTACTTAAAGCTAGGTATGCAGCGGAGGACTTAAACGCAAGCAAAATTTAATTGGTCAATTATAAATTGACAAACACATTTTATTACAAATATTGACTAAATTATATATTTATTTAATTTTTCTTTGAAAATGAACACTTTTAACGCTCAAAAACCAGCTCATACAATTATCTTTTTTGGTGCACATAATACAAACTAACAAAAAACAAGGAATTCTTTATGATGGCGCAAAAAACACAAAAGTTTTTCTTTTCATGGTTCCCATGATTAATAAGTAAATGTAATGAGCTAATCTAAAAAATAATTATAAATTAAACCATTTATAGTCAAACAACTATGATGATTCACTTCTTCAACAGCTTATTCATATCCTTATTTTGCTTATTCATTTTTAGGTCCACGCTCTCGATCTTGTAGTTCATGTTGTCCAACAAACCGTTCTGCGACTCAATTTCCGTGCCCAAATCGGTGGCCAAGAACTTCAGGCGCGACAAATTGTCGCACATTTCATCGAGATTCGATTCCAACTGGTGCTGAAAGGGATTGGCGGCCCGCTGCTGGGCCTGCGCCTGGCGCTGGTGGTAGGAACTGGTATCGTCGCGTATACGACTAACCGGATGATTATCATAACGTTCCGTTGGTGACAACGGCTGCTTTGGTATCGCACCGCCGCCGCCCATGGCATTCGCATTCGAATTGGTCTCCGGCGACATTTGGCTGCCAGCGGGTGAGGCAGCAGCCGTGGGCACATCACGACTGCCGGACAAATAGTTCTTCAGACCGCCAAAAACACTTTTCAAGCCATTCAAATGACGCTGGCTGAAACGCAGCGTGGAGTTAATTTCATCCAATTGATTTGAGGTCTTCTCCAGTTGCTCGCGCTGTCTGGCCAGCTCCACAGCCGTTGCGCGGCCCACATCCTCGGTCTCGTAAAGCAAACCTGTTGTACATATGACTTTTACGTCAACGCCCCCAAACCAAAATCGAATTCTCATAAAAAAATCATACCCAAACTCTTCTGCGTTGAGTCCAGCGTGCGCTGTTCAATCTCCCTGCGCTTCTCAGCGTACGCCTGTTGCTGGGCTGCAATCGAGGACGTCGTGGAAACCTCGTCATCATCTTCGAATGGATTCGTACTGCGCCTGTTGTTGGCACTCGTGCGCGTATTTCTTAAAAACAAGTCATCGTCGACGTCTGCAAATTTATCTATATCAAAATGATTGTTTACGGGCTGCAGATAATTATGAGCCATTTTGGCGCGTTTTAGCACGATTGACGCAAGTTCAGGAACAATTTTGATAAGTAAATTTTGTTGCTGTCCAATTTGATATTAGTAAGATTTTTTCTTTGTTTTTGTTCGTCTTTCTTATCGGATAAACAATCGTTATCCAATGAATAGCAATAACGATTAATCAGGCTCACGACATCCACACAACAGACTGTTAACTGGGTGTTAGTGGCAACAACAGTATCATAACATCCTGTGCATCGCAAAAGATATTTAACATATAATATAGAACATAAAATATAAAGTTATTCAGCTATAATTTATTAAGCTCACTATATTGATTATACGCAGCAAAAATTTATGTTATAAATTGTATCGATAGTTTGCTAAGAACTCACATCTCTAATGTCAGTTATAGAGTTGTACATCGTAGCTCAATTTAAAGAGTGCATCTGTAATCGTTCACTTCGTTCATCGTTTGTTTTATGCCCATTATACAATTTTTTTAACAATCATCGTACTTAATATAAATTATATTTATTCAACGGAATAAAAAGCACAATGTACTGTAGTTTGGAGCATAGTTCGTTCGCTCAGCTTAGAGTAGTTCATTCAAATGAAGTCAGAACGATGGGATACAACTCTAGCCAGTAAGCATACTTGCACATCTCTACTGTGTCGGACCGGATAGCCGTGCGTCCGCAATTTTTACATTCGTTTAAAACATCAAATGAAAATTGATTCAAACAAAGAAAAAAAATAGTGAAAATTTAGCATAAAAAATCCGAAATTATCAACGTTTGACAATAGATAAAAAAATACAAAAATACTTGCGAAAATGCATTGTACGCTAAGCATTTTAGCCGCGTCATGTGTCATCGTCACGCTGCTCACCGCGCAGTCGGCGGCGGCGTCGACGGCGGCTAAAAAAGTATTGCAGCCAGATGGAAATTTAATCGAATTGGACGAGGATAACTGGCACTTGATGCTAAATGGCGAATGGATGATTGAATTGTAAGTGGAAACAAAGACAAAACGTAACAATAGGAAAATGTCAACGCAGACGCAGTTGTGTGGGGTGTTGCCGGCAAGAAGACACGACAACAAGAACAAGAACAAACAAGGCTGGAGCTGGTTTTGGTTAAGTGGAATGTTGCATTCCACTTAGATGTGCGGTGCGCGTTGCTGATTGGCTACCTCAGCGCTGGCCTGAGTCATGGCAGCTGCTTTTCTTTACAGCTGTTTTGGACAAAATAAAATACAACCATATTATACAAATATTTAAATAGCAAACACAAATTCAAGAGATAAAACTTGGAGCTTTATAACTTTTGCTATAACAATAAATATATTAATCACCCTTCTTATTTGCAGCTTTGCTCCTTGGTGTCCAGCCTGCAAGAATCTGGCGCCCGTTTGGGAACGCTATGCCAGCACAGCTAAAGATGTTAATGTGCATGTGGCCAAGATCGATGTGACAACATCGCCGTCGCTCAGCGGCCGTTTCTTTGTCACCGCCTTGCCCACCATCTATCAGTAATTATAGATCTTTTCACACCTATATACATATACGTGTTTTAAATGTTTCCTTTTATTCCTACAGCGTCAAAGATGGCGAATTCCGTCAATATCGTGGCGCACGAGATGGCGATGCCCTCTTGTATTTCCTCAAGAAGAGGTCCTGGCAGAGCATTGAGCCGCTGTCCTCGTGGAAAAAGCCCGACACCATTCACATGTCCCTCCTGTCCTATTTCTTTAAGCTGTCGCACACATTAAAGGTACGTCAACCTTTTGTTCAAACGCTTGTTTACGTCTGCTTCAGTCAGTTACGCCGTAGCTTAGTTCAATGCACGCATGCGGAAGCTTATCTGGCGCGTTTGGGCCAAGAGGTTAACAATGTCTACGTCTCATTCAATTGTAGCTCAGTGGGCGGGGCACAGTGGTGCAATGCTTGTTTGCATTGGATTAAAGCCATTGATTGTATTATCTGATTAAGTTTACTCGCCGCTTAACTTAAGCTTTTATGTGTTTTGTATGTGTATGATGTATAACTAATAGCACACGCAAAAACTCTTTAAGGACTTCAACGCGCGCCTTCAGGAGGAATATGGTCTGCCCACTTGGGGCTCCTATGCTCTGTTTGCCGTTGCCACCATTTTTGTGGGCGCCGCTTTGGGTTTGATGCTTGTGTGCATTGTGGACTTTGTGTATCCGCCAAAGAAATCGCAGCGTCAAAGCTTCTCCGAGTCGCAGGAACATTTAGCCGAGTTTGTTGAGGATCTGGCCACCGAGGATATCGAAGACGATGAAGATAACGCCGTGGAGGATGAGGAGCGCAACAGCGATGAAGCCGATGAAGACGAGGAAGATGATGCCGAAGTGGAGGCGGAGGCAGAGACAGAGTCGGACCAACAGAAGCAAGAAAATGGCGAAAAGGCGCAAAAGCCGAAAACAGAAACTAAAGCTGAGAAACTCGAGGCCGCTAACAATATGGCCGGCGATGAAACGCCAGAAATAACAGATAAGCCCAGCACAGAACAGATCCGCAAGCGCAAGCCACGCAAGGCGGATTAAGGAGCGTATTCCGGTTGAGCGACAGGATGGGTGGCAACAAAAAAGACTAACCTAACATTACACATTAAACAACAACAATAATAACAACAAAATGGCATTCTGCAAATTGTTGCTAATTGTATTAAGAGCCTGTTTTAAATTGTTTAATTTCGCGCACAATATAAGAAAATTTGTCGCATTTGAAAATGTTTTCCAATTGAAGCTGCAATAGATTTTTCTTTATACATATATCTATTGATTGAATCTTAGCAGCAATTACGAGTATGGCAATCGCATCCTAGCACCTCATGTATTTGATAATATTATATAAACGTAACAATAACTAAATATTTAGTCGTATACTTTATCGTTTGCAAGGCATTATTAATTTCTCCCATAATTTCGATTCAAAACAATGTGTTCACATTTATTTTACAATACATTTCTCTTTATGATTTACACTTGAATAAAATTGCAAACTGTATTAAATTTGCGTATTACAAATGAAATTTATGTGTCTTTCGTCAATAAACGAATGCAAATATTGCATATAAAATCAATCTCTTGAGCAATCAAGATCAAATTAAATAAAGCGACCAAATAACATTTGAGCTGAATATTTAATATTAAAGAAACGAATGCAACGAGCGGCAATACATTTATAAAGAATTCAATTGAAATTGAATTGAAAAACCAATTATTTAAAGCGTATTTTACTAAAATAAAATTCTATGTAAAACAAGTCCCATAAAAAATACTTTAAATAAAATTATATATGAATGTAAACTGCGTGTGTTTCGAAAACCTATTAAACTAGACAAATATATGTGGTCGAGTGTACTCCTTGAAATGTTGGATGCGTGCGTAGTTGGAATGGAGTTGACTTAAACTTGGAGCAAAGAGAAATTTACATTAAAAACAAGATATACACTTTAGAAAAATATACAATTTACTACACGATTTATAGGTATATTATTCTTAACGTTTAATCGATGGTAGCCACCCCTTCATCCGGTGCTCATCAGCTAAAGTGCTATCCAGATGCAGGCCCGAGTTACGCCCCAATCTCTCTTTATACTCGACAAACTGATAATCTTCCCAATCGGAGCTGTCGCATTTTTCTGCATTACGCATGTTGAAGGCTCTTTGACATTGGCGTACAAAATCCTTCTCCGGCGTTTTATTTATACGCAAATAACGGCGACAACTTTCCGCCACGGACAACGAACGCTTCCGATTGTTTAACTCCCGGCGGGTTACGAACATCGCTAATGGGGTATTCTGGAGTTGACTTGTTACGGCGCGTGTATAGAACCCATAATTGTACATTGTGGCTGATGAGAAATTTGGAAGTTATAAACTTATATATTTAGTTAATATATAACGAGAAAATTCTGGCTATGCTGCTGTATATTGAATGAAAATACAAATGTGTTCGTTTGTAATTTTGAGGTTTGTATTTTTAATAATTTACACATTTTGTTTCGAACTTAAATGTCAAGAGCGAATCTAATCAAATTATACATTTTTTGTACATTTATTTTTTATTATTTTATTTTAATAGCTTTAAGTATAAGAAAAAATCCCTGCAATTTCGTTGTATTAAAAACTACAAAGAAAATATATTAGTGTGTGTGTGTGGTGTGTGTTGGCCAAATTTGTTGTGTTTAAAGTTCATTATTAGTTGCCAAATTAATAACTATTGTTTACACATTGTTATCAGTATAAAAAAGTATAAAAGTTTACATATATATATGTTTATATATCCATTTAATTTGCGTCTGCACTTAAACTTAAAACTCGTTTAATTTGCCTGCTTTGTTGCTGTTTTTCACTTGGCACTTGTGATTATTGAATTAACTGTTGATTGTTGGTTCGTTGAGTATATTTAAAAAAACAGAAATATTGTTAAACAAATAACATTTTCAACAAATGGCTATGGCTATTGTAAAGTTCAATGATTTAACGGTAAATGGGATTTTTATGGGGTTTGTAGGTACTTGGTGTATGTGTGTGTGTATAAATAAATTTTCTATATATAAAATATATATTTGATATATATTTGTTTGGTTGTAAAAATTGTACTATTGCAGCGTATGGAGGAAAATTGTGGGAATGGGATTTTTGGGGTTGGGATATTTTGTTTGCATGTTTTCAAATACTTTAAGTAATTGTGTATGTGTGTTCAATTTTGGATTTGCAGTTAATTCGTATGTAAGTTTGTAGCCAAATGCTTACACAATACATATGCGTGTGTGTAAGTGTGATTTTCTGACAACAAGACAATCGTAATTACTTTAAATATTTAAAAAGCATTAATCGTGTGTGTGCATTAAAAATGTATCAAATGCAATTGAAAGCAAAGAAACAGAAAATAATATTCAAACGGTACCAAAATACAAAATGACAGCAAGCAATGCTCAACTAGTGTTGCCACCTTGCTGGCAATTATCGGATTATCGGTCAATTTTTAGTACATTTTTTGAATTGAGCTTTCAATTAGATTCGTGGGAGGGTGTTGGTGTTGCCATTGTTGTAAAATTAACTTCTGCGCGCGCAAAAGCTAATTTTAAAACAACGCAAAATGACTTAAACTACTAAATAACTAGGCTTGTTATTTGAGGTATGTTTGTATGTGTGTTAAGATTGTGGAAATTTTGTCTGGCAAATTTGTGAAATTTCGTAAACCGGTCTATTGCATAAAATTGCAGGTCCGTCGCTTTGACGTCGCACGGCTTGCGACGCACAAAGAACGTGAAAAAATGTAGCAGTATATAAAAAAAACTAGTTGCCGCCGGCTATGCGACAAAATCGAGCGGCCGATTGAAGCCACCCTTGCGATTCATATACTGGCGATACTTGCGCTTGAGGATCACATGCACTTCGCCAACATCGTTGCCCTCGACTTTCTTGTTCTTGGTCGTGTCGAATGTGCAGAAGCCCATTGTTTTCAGCATTTCAACCTCTTCCGGCGATTTACCCTCCAGGTCTGCCTCATTGATCTTTGGACGTTCCGCAGCAGCTGCAGACGATGAATTGTTACGTGTGGCACGTCTCGATGTGGATGGGCCCGAACGGGATCTGTGAAAGAATATGCGAGACAGCCGAGCGGCTCCATCTTAATGAACTCGAAGTTGATTGCATTCAAATTAAAAAGAGGAAAAAATTAAAATATACAAAAAAACGTCCTTGGGCAAACTGGGGCAGACTCATATATTAAACATCAGCAATTTGCAATTTGAGGATTTAATTATGAAATGTGACACCTTTCGCTGGCCGGATGGGCAATAATGATATAGAACCGGTTTATATAGAACCAAGTTATTTGTGGTTGTGTCTTGTATTTTGGGCTGACAGTTTACAAAAGATAACAAGGTGTGCGTGTGTGTGTGATTGCTAATATATATATATTCTAAAGGCCGCTTAAGACATTTCCTCGATGAGCGCTGCACGCAGCTTTGTTGTCACCGTCGCCGGCTGTGCTTGATTCAATTTGAAGACGCTCTCAATGACAGAAATCTCGGTGGCCGTTGTATTCATGCCCACAAACGAGATCCAATCGTTGACGACCATGCCGGCAGCCAAGACCTCGCTGCCGCGATTCACTGTGCCCGCTACGAGCGGCACTTGCAGCAGCGAGGAGAGCTCATCCTGATCCTGAATGCTCGTCTTCGGGTGCACCATGCCACCCTGATTGCTCAGCACTGTGTAGGAGCCGACCAGCGTATTGTCGGCAACGGTCTGACGAAAGACCTCCACATTGAGAACATCTGTTATGATCTCCTCGGTCTCCTTGTCCAAATCGGGATGCACCAAGGCCACATAATCGTTGCAGGCAATAACATTGCCCAGCGCCGACAAACGCTCCTCGATGCGCTGCAGGCTAACGGAATCCGGCAGGCTGTTGCGCAAATGTTGCAGCTCCTCGTCTGTGGTGGAATGGGGCACCAATAGCCCGTTGCGATTGCCGACGGTCAGGCGGCCAATGATGCGACAGCCGCCAATGTTGGCATGCACCACTGGTATGGTTTCGGCCAGCTCGGCCTCGAAGGCGCTGTAGAATGTCTCGGAGCCGCCAATTGCCACCAGGCAATATGTGTTTGTTAATTTACTGAAGACGCCAATGTCGTCGTTGTTCTCAAATTGCACGCGCAGCGCCATTTTGTGTGCTTTTTAATTTGTCTTATTGCGTACTAATGAAATGTGTTTGCTATGAGCTCCGTTTGCTTTCTAATGCCAGGCACTAGCTAGTATCGGATTTTTGACTGTATTTGTTAATTTAGTTTAACTTTTCGTGATGAAATTCGCGTATTTCACTTCACGTGGTAATTTGCTGTGCGGCTGCCGAAAGAACAAATGAGGTAGATTGCGAACTAGCAATCTGTCAAAACACACACAGACACAGGGTTGCACTGCAGCTTAAAATGAGCCCGTTCAGCTGAACCAGTTCAGCTGGCCAGTTAATATTGCCACGCTTTTTACTTAACTTATGTGCATGCCATAATTAATAATAAAATCGCTAGTACTTTATACTTATCGTTGTGGTTTGGTACACTACACTTGCTTATTCACCTCGAACGCCTGCCACGCGCACGTTCTCTGTCACGGCTGCGGCTCCTGTCACGCTCTCGATCACGTTCCCGGTCACGGCGAATGCTGCTGCTGCTGCCACCGCCGCCGCCGCCGCCGCTGCTGCCAGTAACGCCGATGGCTTCTCTTTCTCTTGAGCGTCGTTCCCGTCTCTTTTTGCGCTCGGTGCGCTCCTTTTCCCTTCGTCTGTGTGCGGGCGAAGCGGGACTGCGACTGCGACCCATTTTATCCTTTATGTGTGTGTGTGTACGTATATTAAACGTATAGAAATATACAAAATGCCTACACATAAAAGAACAATTTATTAGCCTTTTGTTATTAAGTAGTTTCCTGTCGCGCACTTACCGTTGCTTAATGCTGTGTCTAGCTTATATTGGGTGACACCGGCATTAAGTAAAACGCGCTTAACTTAAAACTAAACGTAAAACCGAAGCGCGTTCCTTCACACCCGCGACGCTACAACAGACTGCAAATGGCCGCTACCAACAACAGCTGATTGTGCTCGGTATGCACTTCATACCTTTTTTATATTCGGCAAGGTAGTGCAATAGGTGTGACCCTTTCTTCTGGTATATATTTTCGATATTTGCCATAAATATCGAAACTAAAGCTCACAAAAATATATTCACACTGCGAAAATATTGCCAACAAAATTTTAATGTTGAAAAAAAAAATACATACGGAGATTTGATAAGATTGCTTAAGAGCTGATTTTTAAGTGTTCAATTTCCCCTATACTATTTTTAACCCTTTTCTTCTTTTTTACCTTTGGCGCCAAAACTTTACCAATACCGATAAAAAAATTGCATATAAAATTTTAAAAAAATTAAAAGCGTAGCTCATTAAAAATAATAAATGGTTGATCAATAAATACGATTAAAATGCTACCCTTTGATGATTTATTTTCTTTTAAAAGTATGACTATCAATTGGTGATTTCTAAAATAAAGATTCACAATAAAAGATCAATTGGACAAGGTCACAGTGCACACACATCCATAAGCACATGCATGACATAGCAACGATCGCTTAAATATTTCAAATCTGTAATATTCTTTTCAACCTTTACATAATAAAGATGCTTTCAAATTGCCGGCGCCTTTTAACATACATACAGATGTACATATCCCCTTTGAACATTATCACCTAGTTCCGTTATCAGCAAGCTATGCAACTAATTGCCATGTTGTTGTTTATATGCGCGAATAAGCACAACAAAAGATAACAATGAAGAAGCAGCAACCGCAGCACAGCTGTTGCTTCATACCAAAAAAAGCTCGGGAACAGAGCTTTTGTGTTGGGGCCCGCACTCGCTGTTCGTCGCAGTTGTCAATTTGCAAGCAGCGCCGGCGGGTGCGCGAGTTATTTTCTATTTAGATATTGTTTGTGTGTATTTATTTTGCAGCGGCTTGCAACATGGGAGATGCTATGAAGGTGGAGGTTAAGGACATTGATAAGCTCTTCGAAATGGATGGCTATCTGAGGCCCCAGGAGCGTGAGATTCGCCGCCGGTGAGTTGAAGGCAATATTTACGGAATGCATTTGGCCAATAGGCGGCGAGCATCATATAATCCGAAGTTGACGCCGGCTGATAAGGCACCTCAGTTTGGAGCAGAGCAGAAAATCAGCTAGCTGTTCTTGTTGCTGTTGTGCGCTGAATAACAATCATATCAACTGCTTTTGCACTGCCGCCAGGTGCAGTTGGAAAAACTGCGTTGGTCAATGTCAGACGAAGGTCGTTTCTGTTGCGTGCGTTCGCTGCCGTCGCCGCCTACATACATGAGGCAAAACATTTGGAACAGCCGTCGCACCATCTATTGGCCTTGGCCTTGAGCTCCACTCAACCTGATTTCCGCGTTTTCAATTTGTTTTTGTTGTTGCTCTCTGTGCAGACATGGCATCCTGAAGGACTGGATTGCTAAGATCGATCAAAGTGAGGGCGGCATGGATGAGTTCTGCCAGGGCTATAAATACTATGGCCTGCACTTTCAACCGGACAATTCGGTCATAGCACGCGAATGGGCGCCGGGCGCAAGGGACGTGTATCTAACTGGTGATTTCAGTGAGTATGCCAATTTGAGGCGAATTGACTGCAAAAGATCAGCTGCAAACTTTGTTTATTGCTTGTTCGCTGGTGCTGAGGATGTGCAAGCGAGCTGGCAACATTTTTCGCCCTTGTTGCCAATTCGCCTGTTTACTAGCCGCGCTCCAATTTTAAAGCTGTTCAAATATCGATACTCGATCAAACAAAACTTTATTATCGATATCTTTTAGGGTATTTTAGTGAGTGTTGTTATTTAGTATATTTGTAAAGAGAACTGTTATTTGAACATTGGTGTTATCGATAATTGAACAGTTTTTTAAAATGGCGTCTCTTTAGTTACCGGTTATAATTAACTTCCCACTTAATTCACACACAGACAATTGGCATTGGGAATCGCATCCGTTCAAGAAATTGCCCTTTGGCAAGTGGGAGCTGAATTTGCCCGCCAATCCGGACGGCAGTGCGCCCATTAAGCATCTTAGCGAGATCAAGGTCATCATACGCAATCAGTCGGGCCAGCTGCTGGATCGCCTCTCGCCGTGGGCTAAGTATGTGGTGCAGCCGCCGAAGAGCGCCAACCAGGGCGTCAACTTCAAGCAGTACGTGTGGCAGCCACCGGCCAACGAGTGCTATCAGCGCCAGCACTCGCGCCCCGCCCGGCCCAAGTCGCTGCGTATCTATGAGTGTCATGTGGGCATTGCGTCGCAGGAGCCGCGCGTGGGCAGCTACGATGAGTTCGCCGATCGCATTGTGCCGCGCATCAAGCGGCAGGGCTACAACTGCATCCAGGTGATGGCCATTATGGAGCATGCCTACTACGCCAGCTTTGGCTACCAGATTACCAGCTTCTTTGCGGCCTCCAGTCGCTACGGCAATCCGGAGCAGCTGAAGCGGATGATCGACGTAGCCCATGCCCAGGGTCTCTATGTGCTGCTGGACGTGGTCCACTCGCACGCCTCCAAGAATGTCCAGGATGGGCTCAATCAGTTCGATGGCACCAACAGCTGCTTCTTCCACGATGGCGCCCGAGGCGAACATTCCTTGTGGGACAGTCGCCTGTTCAACTACACGGAGCACGAGGTGTTGCGTTTTCTGCTGTCCAATCTGCGCTGGTGGCACGACGAGTACAACTTTGATGGCTATCGCTTCGATGGCGTCACCTCCATGTTGTATCATTCACGCGGCATTGGCGAGGGCTTCAGCGGCGACTACAACGAGTACTTTGGGCTCAATGTGGACACGGATGCGTTGAACTATCTGGGCCTGGCCAACTATATGCTGCACAAGCTGGATCCGGAGGTCATAACCATAGCAGAGGTTAGCACAAAATTCTTGCTCAAATACTTACCTATTTATAACTAATGTGTCCTGAATTCTAGGACGTCTCGGGCATGCCCACGTTGTGTCGTCCAGTGTCGGAGGGCGGAATTGGCTTCGACTATCGCCTGGGCATGGCCATACCGGACAAATGGATCGAGCTGTTGAAGGAGCAAAGTGACGATCAGTGGGATATTGGCAATATTGTGCATACGCTGACCAATCGACGCTGGATGGAGAACACTGTCGCCTATGCGGAATCGCACGATCAGGCGCTGGTGGGCGACAAGACGATTGCCTTCTGGCTGATGGACAAGGAGATGTACACGCACATGTCCAAGGTCTCCGATTCGTCGCTGATCATCGATCGTGGCCTGGCGCTGCACAAGATGATACGTTTGATTACTCACGCCCTCGGCGGCGAGGCGTATCTCAATTTCATGGGCAACGAGTTCGGGCATCCGGAGTGGCTGGATTTTCCGCGCGTCGGCAACAACGATTCGTATCATTACGCGCGTCGCCAATGGAATCTGGTCGACGATGATCTCCTGAAGTATAAATACCTTAATGAATTTGATCGTGCCATGAATGAGCTGGAGGAACGCTACGGCTGGCTGCACTCGGGCCCGGCCTATGTCAGCTGGAAGCATCAGGGCGACAAAACCATTCACTTTGAGCGCGCCGGCCTGGTGTTCGTCTTCAATTTCCATCCGACGCAAAGTTTCAGCGATTATCGCGTCGGCACCAACTGGGCGGGCACCTACCAAGCGGTGCTCTCCTCGGACGATCCCATCTTTGGCGGCCACAATCGCATAGACATGAACTGCACACATAAGTCCGATCCCTGGGGCCACGCCGGTCGCTCCAACTTCATCCAAGTCTATACACCCTGCCGCACAGCCGTGGTTTATGCGCGCATCAGCGATTAGGCGCAAATATTGTTGATATATAATTATATACATATATATAATGCATGATAATGAATTTCAAATTTAGCTATAGTTTTTGTTAATGTTACGAAAGCCATCATTGAAATATATACACACACAAAGATATAGTTTTACAAAATTGTTCTCTTACTTTTGGGTAAATCTCTCTGGATAAAAACTTTCTTAAAAATCTATAAAATTTAATCAGTTTTAATCAGTTTTTGGCTGATCGACTCAACTGGTTTTTACCATCTTTTTACAAACCTTTTCCAAATGTTCTATATTAATTTATATCCCTATTTATCTTAATTATGGCTAGGACTTTTGGTATAAGATAGGGGTATAAAATATGGAATCCTGTGCTAAACCTTCTTAAATAATCAAAGTAATTCCAACATATGAAAAATTAAATCCTTATCGGTTTTAAACGCTTCTCAATATGACATATTAAAGTTCCTATAAATATAATTATATTTATAATTGTATAACAATAAGTTTAGTTTATAAAATTCATAAACGTTTCAGTTTGATCTCATTGTATTTTATTTTTGAATTTTATCTATAAATTTCTAAATGAAATTCGTATGTGTGGAAAGTTATTAGCCCATTTAAAAGAAATATATTTTTTGCTATTTATATTGTATTTAAAAATTGTTATTACTTACCGTACTTTTTACTCCAATTGTACTCCAATTCCATATATAAAATTTGTTGTATTAATTTTTAAATTTTTATTTTAATTCTTTATTTGCTTTGAATTTTTAAAATTGTATTTTTGTTGTTTATAATAAATATATATACTTTTTTTATATGTATAGTTATTATTTATAGACTTTTTATACATAATGTATTCTACTCATGTTTGCTTAATTATTTTCTTGCAGTTTAGTTTAATTCGTTACGACTTAATCTAAATAATTGTATCTTACAAAAAGTGTAGCTCACTTTTTCAATGTTTTTTATTTGTTTTTGTTTTGTTTCGATCTTAAAATAAATATGCTTTGAATCTGAATCATTGTCTTCCATTAGTTATAGTTATTTAGGCTTAAACAATAACTTTAGTTTTTTTGTGTTTTGTTTTCTGTTTTCGCATTGTGATTATGAAAAAATACTTTGATCTTAACTACGTTACCGCTCTTAGTATTAACAACTTAGGTCAGTGCTATGCTTCAATTCTTAGGCGTAATTTTAATCGTTATCAATGTATTATTAGTTTTTAACGCATGCGGATGGCTTAACAAAATTGCAAATAATATGTATATATATACTATATATTTTTTTATAAATAATATACAACATGTAGGGTAAATTGTGAGAGGGGGGGGGGGGTATATGAACAACAATATAAAAAAATAAATATAAAAGAGAAAATAATTTATTGGGGACAATGCTTTAAATGAAAATACGTTATATAGCTGCCAACAAACTATGGCTTTATTTATAGTATGCAAAGGAACAAATTATATATGTATTCATATATATTTAAATAGTATTTTCGTTTAAATTATTATATAGTTAAGTAAGCAGAAATGAAGAATTAGTTTTTACCTTTTCAAATAATACAGCATATTTTTTGTGTTTTTTTTTAAGTTTTTATAACATTAAATTAAGTTAAACATAAATTTTGTCTGGCAACAATGCCTGGTCAAAATATTAGTTAGAAAACTGGGCTCGGGTGTCTCGTTGGTTTTTTGCACTTAAAAATAGACTTAGTTTAAAAAAATAATTTAATTCAATGTTGTTAAAAATGTACAGAATTTGTTACACAACACTGCTGTGCATGAGTCAGTGTGTGAGTGTGTGTGTGTGTTTGAGTTATGAACAACATTGTATTTCTTTTTTATTTTGCATTTTGCGCACAACATGAACATAAACATGAGTTTTATATATATAGTATATATAGTACATATATAGGATTTTTTGTATATAAATTTATGTATGTTTTATGTTTTTTTTTATGTATATAGAAAAATAAATTTGGTATGCATTTTAACATTATGTAATATCAGTTGTTTTCTTTCTTGTTTTTTCTTGCATAGCTTTACAATTGAGTTGTGGCTTGTTTTAAGTTTAACTTGGCTTTCTGTAATGTTAGTTTTTGTTTTTAATTGAATTGTTTTTGATTTGTTTTGGTCTCTTTTTGGTGGCCAAATGCGTCGATTTTTGATATATGCCCTAAATTAAGTGCTGAGGGGCTTACAAAATAATTGAACTAAATAGGAGATTGGATTATTTTTTTACATGTGTTGCACGTGGCGCAAAGCAACTGAGCTGTGCCACATGTTGCTGTGCGGCAGGCGAAACGCAGTGTTGAATAATATAAATTAAAAGAAATATGTGGTTGGCATTATTGTGGCATTATTCAAAAATCGACCCATTTGGCCACCCATTAGACCCTACGCGGCAAACAGCTGCGCCGCAGCAGCAACAGCTGCGGCCTGTTGCTGTTGCTGTTGTTGGTGTTGGTGCTGCTGCTGTTGCTGCTGCTGCAGTGGTGCCATAATGGGTATGGCGGTGCCATCGGCGGTCAGCAACAGCGTTTGCGTCTGCGTCGCCGCAGTTGCTGCCGCTGCCGCTGCTGCCGCCGGCTCCGGCAGCGTCATGTTGGCCGCGGGCCAGTCCGCGGGCAGCACAATCAGTTGCTGTTGGCCAGCCTTGCTGGGATGCGCTATGATGCTGCCGTCGGAGGACTGCACCAGTATCGTGTTCGGCGGCAGATTGAAGCAGGTAACGGTGCCATTGGGTCCCACGGTTTGCAGTTGCAACGCGGCCGGCTGCTGCTGTTGTTGTTGCTGCTGCAGCAGCATTGTCGATGTGGCTGCTGCTGTTGCATCAGTGCTGCTGTTGTTGTTGTTGCTGCTGCTGCTGAGATCGAGCCCGTCTGTGTCGCCAGCTGGCTGCAGCACCTGTTGCTCCTCGCAGGCCACCTCCTCATCGATGACCTCCTCGACCAGATCGTCCTCGTGCAGCTCCTCGATGATGTCGTCCGTGTTGTCCACATAGCTGGCGGCATCCAGAGCAACACTGCCAGCCCCCGCAGCGGCCGCAATGGGCGGCGAGGGCGTGGGCGTGGGCATGGCCAGATAACCCTCGACGGTTTTGGCCGTCAATGCGGTGCCCTTGGGTATGCGAAATTTGCGCAAGATTTGCGCCGTGGATGAGGACAAATCATCGTCATAGACATCCTCATCGATGAGCTCCTCGTCCTCCTCAACCAGTTGCTGCTGCTGCAGGCTAGATGCGTCGGGAGCGATGATAACCTGGCGGCTGCGATTTGGGTTCGCATTGACGCGCAGCAAGGTGACCGCCGGCTTGCCGCCCGCCTGGCTGCCATTGATGAGGGTCAGCGGCGGATGTTGCTGCTGCTGCTGCTGCTGCTGTGGCTGCTGCTGCGATTTGTGACCACGTGCGGCCAGCAGTATGACGGGCGTCTTCTTGCCAATGGTGGCTTTGATGCCATTGTTGTTGCTGCTGCTCACGCTGTTGTTGTTGTTGTTGTTGCCAGCGCTGCTGCTGCTGCTGTTGTTGTTGTTGTTGTTGCTGCTGCTGCCGCTGCCATTGCTGTTGTTGGAAGATGAGACAGCATTGTAATTATTAGTGTGTTTGTTGTGCACATGCGAGACGCGGTTGCTTTTCAAAATGCTACGATTATGTGTTACAAAGTCAGCGAATTTGTCGACGAAACTGACCGCGGCGCTACGATTGTTGTTGCTGCTGCCGTGGCAACTGTTGCTGCTGCTGCCGTTGCCGTTGTTGTTGTTGTTGCGTGTGCGACTGTTGCCGTCGGCGGCGAGGAGAGCGCGTGAATTGGCCTGCTTCACGACAATCTCCTCGTAGTAGATGCGATTCGCTTCGCGCTGGCGACGCTGCCAATCGTTGTTGTTGTTGTTGTGGTTGTTGTGCATGTTGTTCTGAGTGTTGTTGTTGTTGCTTGGTGTGTTTGGCCGCTTGAACTGGTTGTTCTTGCTGTTGTTGTATGCTTGTTGTTGTTTAGAAGAACCTGTTGTTGTTTTTGTTGTTGTTGTGGTGATGCATGTTGTTGTTGTTGTTGTTGTATATGAAATTTTGTTGTGTGCAAATCATAAGTATGACAAGAAAACAACACAAAACATGAACACAACGGGCGAACAAAAAGTTGAGAAAAATGAAAAAGAAAAAATATTCGATTTGAAAACATTTTTTTATTAGCATTTTGCTTAATTTACTTCGTTTTTATTTTTTTTAGGGATTTTTCTTTGACTTCTTTAAAATTAGATTTTCAGTTTTGGGTTAGTAAATGAAAATATATGCATGTTTATGGTACATGTGAGCTGGGTGTGTGTTATGTACATGATATAGATGGATTTTGTTGTTGTTGTTCGTTTTAGTAACCAATTGTTAGGCCAATTAATGTAAAATGAAATTTAAAAGTGTGCAAAAAAGGGAACATTAAGAAAATGAAAGTTCATGCAGTAAGAAAATTAAATATGCCAGAATTAAGTTACGCTCTGTGCGTGGGTTTTTCTTGAAAACTGTTTTGAGGGGAAGATTTTGCAACTTTACGAATAATTATGCCCCATTCATAAAACTCATTTAAAGCTCATTTATAAACCGCCTTAAAGTTCATTTCGATAACAAAAAATACCGATTTTATAATCATTTTTAAGTAAAATGTTATAGGTCATAAAAATACATCGACAAAATTGTCAAAATTAATTTGATTGGAAATTTGTTTTATTTTGATTTGAAAATGACTGTATTAAATCAATTTGTGATTCGAGTAGTGTGAACTTACATAAGTCCAGAAAAACCAGTAATACATATATATGAAGAAATCAGTGGAATGCTAAGAAATAAATATAAATTTTTACTAGTGTACTAATTAGCTGACTGACTTGAACTCAAAGTTGGTCTTTCTCCAAAAACAAAAATTAAAAATGTATTATTAACAATTTAACTTATGAACTACTCAAACTGTCTGACAACCCCTTAAAAATTTCAATGTGCTGATAATTGAAAATATCTGATAAATTCCCTTTGTTTCGATATTCGAAAAATATTGGAAATGTGGGATCTACGATTTCGACATATTTTGTCGAATTTCTAAATTTAAATTTAATTTCAATCAAATATCCGTTACAATTCGAATTTGTCTTTGATAATCGAATATAATTTGAGATCTAAATTTTAGTTTAAATTTTAACAAAAACAATTTTCGAAATCTTTATATGAAACTAAATAATATTTTTCAAAATTTTTCAAACTTTGTAAATAAAAATATTATTACAAAAAATAAGGAAATGCTGTTAATTTTGTTGGGTGCTGCCAATTATTCTTAACAAAAAACGAACTCAAATAAAGCAATAATGTGTATTAGTAATGGAGCATGAGTTAAAATGAATTTCGAAAAAGTTTTTTAATTACAAATATATAAACTTACAAATGACTCAAATAAAAAAAAGAAATAAAATAAAAAGCGAATAAAAAAAGTACACATACCTTGCACTTAAAAAGTCCAATATTTTATTTATAATTTATGTATTTTTTTTTATTTTTTTGTTGATCAATTTTTATTGTAAGTGAATGGCGTCCATATTGAAACAAATGAAATGTTTATGAGGTGCGCAAAATATTTGAATAAAATGTGCAAAGTTGTTCATTGTTGTTGTTGTTATTGTATTGTGTGTACATCACACGCACACACACGCACACACAGCTGTGTTGTGGCACTTGAATGCATGCGAGTTTATCCTCATGTGTTAGTGTTGAGTAGTGTTGTAAAATGTGTGTGTTTGTTAATGTAAATGAGTATTATGAGTATTTAAGCGTTATGATAAAAACATATTTAATATATGCGTTTAGAATTTGTTTTTCTTTTTTTTGCCGCTTTTTCGCATTGTAAATGGCTTCCATTTGCGTTGCTTTGCTTGATTTTTCTTTTATCATTTTCTTTATATTGTTTTATGTTTTCGATTAGTGGAAACAATATATAGTTTTTTTTTGGTACTTTGGCTGCAGTTGTTGTTTTTAAGTTTTTTATGTATTATTTTGCTGTTGTTGTTTTTTCAGAGTGCTAGAAGCACGGCTTCTGATATATCGTAGCTATAGTTGTTATTTATTATTATTATTATTATAATTATTATTATATAGACGATATGCGTGTTTGTTTTGATTGTTTGTTTGATTGATTGGTTGGTTTGGTGGGTTGGTTTTGTGTACATAAAATAAAACAAGAGAAAAAGAAAGAAAAAAAGAACAAAATCGCATTGAAGACATTGTAATAAAAAATTATTTGCGAAAGAAAAAATTCAAATGATGTACATATAAATTCTTTTGTATGATTTTTTTGTATTATGGTAAAATGTTAATATTTAGGGTGTTCTTGTGAGCACTGAAACAGTACACAACCGAAAGCAACAATAAAGCTGAACAGAAATATATATTTGTGTGGAAATCGGTGAAAGTAATTTTATAAAAATATAAATAAATGCACAAATCGAAATTAAAACTAAGCTAAATAATACTAAATAAAGACACTAAATAAGTTAGGCAAAGAAGAGCTACATAATGTGGTATTTTAATAAGTAATAAATCAAAATACTTAAATACATACGGTATGCTTAAAGAAAAACTACTAGAAAATACTAAATAAAATATTAAAAACTAAACTTTGTTAATATATATGTTTTTGATTGAAGTTCAAATTGTTTATTTTGTGTATGTCAAAAGTGTGTTCGGTTTTTTATTTTAGTTTTTAGTAGCTGCCGCGACGTTGTTCAACACTATGTGTAAGAAAATAAAAACGCAACGAAACGGAATGGAATGGAACGCTAATGGTACAGCGACTGCAACATGCTGACAGCAATTTCGCAGCGCCGCCGTTGACTACAAAACTGATAAAACAAGAGACTGAGATTAAGAGTAAGAGAGAGTGAGAGAGAGAGACAGTAATAGCGAGTACAATAAGAGAGAGAGAGAGAGCGAGTCTAAAAACAAACGAGAGCGCGTTACACTAAAGAGTTACTTAAAGTAGCGAGTAGCAAAGGAATTTCTCCCTTCAAGTTGTAGATATATAGAATAGAGAGTTAAATATGTTAGGGTTAGACTGGTGTTTACCTAATTTCTTTGGTCTCCAGCAGGGACGAGGTGTTCACATCGTTCACCGCATTGATCATCGATGTGGGCGAGAAGGGCAGGTGATACATGGAGGCGGCATCCAGCGTATACGCATCGCTGCTCTTGATCAGCAGCTCGTTCTTGAGCTCCATGAACTGATGATGCGGATGGTGGCCAAACTGATGCTGTTGCAGCAGCTGCTGCGATTGCTGCTGCTGCTGCTGTTGCTGCTGCTGTTGTTGCTGCTGTTGCTGTTGCTGCTGTTGCTGGTGATGCTGTTGCGCGTCCAACGCGTTCGCATTCAGCGTGGGCTGCGCGCTCGCGTGCGTCGTGAACGTGTATTGAGGCGCCGCCGCCGCGCTCATCGTGTAGGGACACAGGTCGCCCAGCTCGGTGGCCTCCAGCTTGGGCTGAAAGCTCTGCAGGCCGTCGGGCGTGAGTATCTGATAGCTCTGCACGGTGCCGATGACATGTTGCTGCTGCTGTTGGTGTTGCTGCTGCTGTTGCTGCTGCTCGTTGGGCAGCGTGGGCGTCGCCGCTGCCGTGGAGCTGAGGTAGGTCACATTATCCAGCTCGTAGTGCGTGGGCTGCGCTTGCGCCGGCGTCTGCTGCTGTTGTTGTTGCTGCTGCTGTTGCTGCTGCTGCTGCTGCTGCTGTTGGTGCTGGTACGTTGCTGGCTGCGTGCGCTGCGGCGCGGGCGCTGTTGTGTATATCGTTTGCGTGCCATCGAGCTGCAGCGGCACCAGGTTGCCAGCCTGATCCTGAATCATGATGCTCTGGCCGTGCAGCTGCTGCTGCAGCAGCGCCTGCTGCAGCTCCAGCTGATTCGAGTAGATGAGCGTTGTTGTCGTCGGCTGTGCGCTCGGCGTCGGCGTCGTCGGGCCGCGCTGCAGCGCCGCCATCGAGCTGCTGGCGCCGGGATTGGCCAGCGCCAGCTGCGCGCCGCCCGGCAGGATCATGCCGCTAAAGTCTAGAGAGGGCAGCGTTTGTAATTGTTGCTGCTGCTGTTGCTGCGGCGCTGCTGTTGCCGTTTGCTGCTGCTGCTGCTGTTGCAATTGTTGCTGCTGCTGCTGCTCCGCGTCCGCATTTTGCACCTCATCCAGCACGCTGTCGATTTGCGCCAAGCGCTTTTTGGTGGGCGTGGCCGCCTCGCCCGCCTTCAGCTTGCGCACGCGCGGCGTCCGCGAAGTGCGCGCCCGCTTCGCCGCCGGCGTGCCCGCCGTATCCGCCTTTTGCGGCGTACTCGCCGCTGACGTTGGCGGCATGGGCACATCCCCGTGCTTGTCCTTCTTGTGCATTTTCATCTTGTCCGGACGCGAGAACTCCTTGTTGCAAATGGGACACGCGAAGATCTTGCGATTCTGGCCCTCGTGGAAGAGATACGCGTGCCGCTGAAAGCTGTACTTGTTCTTGAAGGTCTTGAAGATGTCGTTCTTGGCGCACACCAGACAATAGGCCACCCCGTCGATGATGTGCTCGTAGCGCGCAATGTCCAGCCCGCGTACGCTCATCTTCTCCAGATACTCGCCCTGCTCGTCCTCGGCAATGACGCGCGTTTTGCGCTTGCGCTTCTGCTTGGCCGCCGCCGCCTTGGACAGCAGTCCAGGAATTGCATCATTTATGGTCTGCTGCGGCTGCTGTTGCTGCTGCTGCTGCTGTAGCTGCTGCTGTTGCTGCTGCTCGTCGTGGCTGGTGATGGTGTAGCTGGCGCTCTGTTCGGCTGATTCGGCCTCCACCTCGGCCTTGATCACCTGATATTCCTCGAACTCGTGCTCATGCTCCAGACTCTGCTCCTCGTACTTCACCTGGAGGCCGCTCTCCTCATCCTCCTCGAGCATCTCCTCGTCATCGCCGACGTGCTGCGGCTCGTATTTGATAATGTCCGCGGCAACGGCGCTGCTGCCATTGCTGAGGCAATCGCTGCTGCAGTTCTCGCTCTTCAGCACGTGATACTCCTCGTAGGTGCTGCCATCGAACTCGATGATGGTGCCGTCGGTGTTCACCAGCGCTGTGGTTGTTGTCGTTGCTGCTGTTGTCGCTGTGCCCCCACCACCCCCTCCATTGTCCACCGGTGTCGCTGCAGCTGCGCTAACCGCCGTCGCGGGCAGACCACCGTTATAGTTCTCAAAGACAATGGTCGTTGGGGTCTGGCCATCCTCCCCGGTTGTGGTTATATAGTGATATTGGGGCTGCTGCTGCTGCTGATGCTGCTGCTGCTGCTGCTGTTCCGCTGCTCCGTTTGTGGTCGCTTGGTTCGTGTGCAGGATGGAGGACGAACTAATAGTTGTGACCACATTGTCTTTTGTTTATATTGATTGAAAGTACATATTCGGTTTGGTTCATATAAGAGATGTGTTTGAATGTAATATTTGCATAAATAATCAATAAATCAATTCGAATAATCGAAATCGAAATTGTAATCGTAATCGTAATCGTAATCAATCAACAATTCACTCAAAATCAACATACCAAAATCAAATAATAAATGCTGTGCAACAAATTATAGCTACAAATCATCGAACTAAACAGTCTTCATATGGACGCCTACATAGCATCCCTTTATATAAAGCTGCACTACATAACAAGATAAACAGACGATGAGTGAATTGGTTTTTATAGCTTTTTGATTTGACGCTTGAATTGGTTTTTTTACTTAGTCACTACGAATTATGTAAGTATTTATATTCATACGGTTGCAAACGTTAAGTAAATTAAAATTAAATCAAAAAATCTGTAGTAATTAAAATTATTAAAAATATAGAAAAGTAACAATATCAATTTTACGTTTGTTTACATAATAGATTCCAATACAAAAAACTGCCACACTTGACTGTGGTAAATAATATAAAAAATAATACTGAAAAAATACCTATGAATAATGTGTGCAAAATGCTCAAATTTAAGTAAAATATGCAACGCACGATGTTCACATTGGCAACGAGCGTCAATTTTTGCTGATGGGCAGCACTTTCTGTGTTAATAAGCCGCTAAACGGTTGGGCAGGACTCGCTTTAATATTCTGAAAGTAATGGACAGTACTGTTTGTGTGACCGCAACAAAATGGGCAGCACTGTTCGTATTGCTCAAACATTTGACCATCGCCATTGAGAACATCGTAAAAAAACTTAAAATCTAAACTAGAGCAACTTTAAATAAACTAAATAAATACGCTAAGTAAATAAAATAAAAATCAATAAGTGAATAAGTTTTTGGGCCTTTTTTCAAATGCGCTTTGCATAATATAATCAGTCATATATATATATTCATAATCATAGTTAAAATATTCCACATTAAGTTGGGGCCTAATTTGTGCATTTATTTATACGTTTTTGTTTTAATATTTTATTTGATATTTGGTTTCATATATATGTATATATATGTAAAATAGAAATGAGATAGCAAGAAATATATGCTCAGCAAGAGACAGAATTTTTTATGGATATGTACGAGGCATGTAAAGTGTAAAGGAACTGAAAAGCGATTTGTTATTCGGTTGGAGATGCATTTTTTATATTTTTGGAATATTGTTTTTATTTCTTTTTATTTATTTATTTTTTTTGAATAGGGTTTGTGTGTATGACATCAGCTTGAAACTGAGATTGTTTCAAATTTATATATATATATTTTTAAAAATTTGTTTTCGGGAGCATTTGTTGCCCATAAAATAGTTCAAAAAACACCGCAAATGGAAGACCAGCACATTTAATTGAGTAAACATATAGTAAATAAAAATGGTAAATTTTCATCTTTTTTAAATTTTAATACAATTTCTTCTTCTTGTTAGCTGCAGTTTGATTTGGCACAAAATTGGTTAGATATTCAAATAATTAAAAGATAAACAAAAAATGGTTAATGCGTTGCGTGATGATAATGAGTTGAGTTGAGCGGTTGATATATGGTACACAAAATAAATATATATATTATATATAGGTAGCCAATTGGAATCGTTTAAGACCA
Source organism: Drosophila robusta (assembly GCA_035043565.1). Taxonomy (NCBI): domain Eukaryota; kingdom Metazoa; phylum Arthropoda; class Insecta; order Diptera; family Drosophilidae; genus Drosophila; species Drosophila robusta. Next base: position 537,229 of record JAWNMW010000414.1, read on the forward strand.
ACAAAAAATGATATGAAAACAAAACAGACAAATAAGTAGTTAGTAAGTGTAGCTAATAAAAGAAAAGACAAAACCAAAACGAGCAAAATGAAAAACTACACAAAACGACAAACAAAACTGATAAGGTTTTTCTTTTTTAAGTTAAGAGTATTGCCAGAAAGGAGTTGCAAACTTACCGGCAACATGTTGCTGCTGCTGCTGCTGCTGCGGACTGCTGTTGCTGCTGGCGACGGCAGCGGCTGTTGTTTGATATGTGGCCGTTGATGTTGTTGTTGCCTGTCCATTTGCATCACAGAGTATTTCATTTTGCAGCTGATAAACGTTGCCATCGGTGCTGCTGTATTGTTGTTGTTGTTGTTGTTGCTGCTGCTGTTGCTGCTGTGGAATGCCATTTAGCGTATTGGCGGCGGGCAACATTTTGATGCAAGCAATTTTTTGTTTTTGCTGTTGCTGACTAGATGTTATGTTTGTTGTTGCTGCTGCTGTCGCTTGATGCTGCTGCTGACTTAGTTTTGGTATTTTGCCCTCAAATTTGCGCGACTGTTGCATGAATTGCAGCTGCTGCTGTTGTTGTTGTTGCTGTTGTTCGTTGAGCCTGCGTTTGGCATCTGTAAAAATGCGTTCGAGATGTTTTTTATTATTTATGCTAAAATAGTGTCAATGTTGTTGTTGTTGTTGTGATTAATGTTGTTGATGTGGTTGTTATATATGGCAGGTAAGCGTTGGGATTGTGAAGCGACACACACACACACAAACACACACACATATATGGTTTATATATACATGTCTTTAGCAAGGCTGAAGGAACAAACGAAGCTGCAGCAGATCATGAATAAGATAGCGAAACTGAAACTGAAGCCCAACCAGAAATCGTGTTATATATAACAGAGTTATATGCATTATTTTTTCTTATTTCTTTTTTTAGTAAAACAGTTTTGGTTTTTGGTTAGTTTTTAGCATAGTTTCTTTTTATATAGCGTGCTCTCATTTATATATATATTATTAATTTTTTTTACAAATTAGGACACAACTTGCCGACTTATTTTGTAGCAACAAAAAGATTCTAATTTGAAATCAAATACATGACATAAGGAAAACACACGAACTAAAAAACGACGACGACGCTGACGAACGTTGACAAAAAAGCGGCTGTGGAATAAGGGGGAAATCGGGTGGTTTTAAATGCTTAAAATGAACATATATAATGTTAGTCAACGGTTTGGGTTTAGCTGGTTGGTGATCATGATCATGGCTGGTGATTGGTGATTCTTATGTGACTATGCTTGTTGTTGCTGCTGCTGTGACTGTGGCGCTGCAGTGGCTGCTGCTGCTGTTGCCAATGTTGCTGCAGTTGCTGTTGCTGTTGTTCAAATTGCTGCTGCCGTTGCGCTCACCTGCGCCAACACTGCTGCTGCTGCTGCTGCTGTCAGCTGCTGCCATTGCAGTTGCAACTGTTGCTGTTGCTGTTGCTGCGGCTGCTGCTGTGCTGTCAGTTGCTGCTGCTGCTGTTGTCGCATTACTGCTGCAGCTGCTGCTGCCACTTGCTGCTGGCTCCTTTTTTCGCCGCGTCGGCGTCTTGCGCGGCGTCGCATTCGCTTTGACGCGCCCACCGCCCCCGCGCGCCCCTCGCGACGTCGACGAGGTGGACGTGGAGGACGCCGGCGATGTGGATCGATCGAGGTCTTTGTTGGCGCGCGGACTGCGACCGCGACTGCTGTTCCGCGAATTCGTGCGCCGCTTGCTCGCCAGCCAATCGTCATCGTAGTCCGCATCGTATTTGCGCTTATGTTTGCGCCGCTTGAAATCCTCCTCCTCATCATCATCCTCTGCAAAGTCAAGATAGAGTTGGGAATAAAAGCAAAATGAGATTGGCTTGACTTCGGGGCATCTAATGGCTCACCGGTGCCATCGTCTATGTACTCCAGCAGCTCCTGCTTGGTCTTGAAATCGGCGGGACTCTGCAGTGTCACGGTGTCCTCCGGCACAAAGTCGGCCTCGTCCTCGTTGAGGGTGAGCACGCTCTCCTTCAGCATGGCCTTGACGTCGTCGGGCACATTGGGATTCTGTTGGATTTCATCCAGATCCAAATCGGGATTGCGCTCTTTAAAACTCTTCGCCTTGGTGGGATTACATTGCTTCTTCATTCTGTGAGTTGGGGGAGGGGGGATAAGGCAAATAGAATTCAAATGTTTTTTTTCTTGTTTTAATTGCAACGCACTTTTTATCACACAGCAGGACGTCGAGATGCGGCGGGAGAGGCGCCGCTGTTGGCACCGCATTGGACGCATCCTCCGGATGACGGCCGATATCGCGCCCCTCCAGCCACGCATCGTAGCGCTCGCTCTGGAAGCGCTTCACGAACGTGTCCATCGAGATCTTCACCATGTCGTTGCTGCAGGTACATTGCGTTGCACGCTTCCCGTACTCGATCCAGCGCTCCATGGCAAAGTTTGTCGACTCGGCGCAGTTGAAGCCATGATTGAAGCCCGCATGGTACCCAAATGGAAATGTTATCATTATTTCGCCCGATTCCTGTGTGATCTGTGCGGTGGAGTGCGGATTAAATGTGTTAAGTATTTGGCGGGGACAGCAGCTAAGTTGAAAGTGAGCCGGGATTCGAGTTGGGTTCGGACGGATTTCGTGACCAATGCGGCAAGTGGCTTTGAATAGAATTATTCCAAGCTTTCATTTATGCGATGCATTTGCAAAAAATAAAAATAATTTACAACTTTGGCTTCGGGCTCGATGAACGTAATAAACATTGTGAGCCATTGTGCAACACTGAACTTGTTAATTTTTAGCACTTTGTTTAATTTGAATAATTAACAGTGCTGGAAAGCCCTTTAATATTATAATCAGATAATATTATTATAATTCGATTCCTGCAATAAATACTATGGGCTGATAATGAAGGTGGAAAGTAAATTTAATGTACCCTAGTTTTATTTGAACAGTGTTCGATAACCATCAACAATTATTACGGGATCGATTGAGGCAAATAATTTGGCACAGGCAATTCACAGAAAATTCACTTGTTAAACATTAAGCTTAGTTTGATTTAAGCAATAAATCATATTGGGGTTTAATTTGCGTAATTAATATGGGATCGGGTTAAAATCCCGCAGGAAAAAGTGGGCTGATAAAAGAAGTTCACTTGTGAAAAAGGAACTCTAGTTTAAGTTTAACAATAAACAGTGTTAGGAAGTTCTCAAATATTAGTAACAGGTTCGATGCATACAACTAATATTTGCGAGAAAATTTTCGAACGGGCAGGTAATTCATATAAATACCATTATAAAGCATATTACCTATTCCGGGTTGTTTAAAGGTATTAAAATTATTTAGAAGATTGTTGAAATTATACCCGAATTTGAGTAATATTCGAATTTTTGGCACTCCATTGAATGAACATTTTCCCGTGCATGTTCGAGTCACAGACTAGTGTATGGATGGAATGGCGTTAATGTTAGTTTTATATATAATACAAACTATTTATCTCAACTGACTAATTTCAATATGAAACACCAGCCGAACCCCACTGAAACTTTTACTAATGTTAAAAGATCCTATTCAAAACCGAATAATAAACTCGTAACCACGGTCGAATCCCGGCTTTTACAGCTTTTCTCATTTCGCGTTTACCTTGCTAACGGGCACATTGTGCTGCTTGAGTATCTGTGGCGAAATGAGCGTCATTTTATGGCGCAAATACGCATTGCAGTTCTTATAGCTGGCCGGAAAGTACTGATTGGCGACCTTCTCCAGCCGTCGTCCGTACTCTGGCGGCACCACGTACCACGTTTTGGGCGCGCCGAAGTGCAGATAGTTAATTGAATACAAGTCCATGTCCTCTGTGTGCCAGGCAAATGTGGTCTTCCACATGCCAAAGTACAGATAGGCCGTATTGACGCCATCGATTTGTATATTGTAATCCTTGTTGACAAAGTCCAGGATGCTGCCCAAGCGATTAATGTTCCAGCTCTGCGAACAGCGGGAATAAGCCATAAAACAAGAGGAAGGATCGTTGCAGTCGGCTGTAACCGACTGCGCAATACCCGTTCACAGTATAACAGCTTAAATGGTCGAAAGACATCATATTTATTATTGTTATTTTGGAAATATATCGATTTTTGTTAGATATGGGATATGGATATTCGCGACTTATCCGATCCAAATATATATGTATTTTAACGATTTGCGACGCCCCCAATGGGCGTATCCAAAAAGTTGTTTGTGATCTTTAGAGGAGGTCATCAGTAATCTGTCTGAAATGTATATATCTAGCTTTAAAATTGAGAGATATATAGCTTAAATCGGATTTCCACGCCCCCAGTTGGCGTAGCCAAAAATCTTAACACCTTGTCTGACGCGGGTATACACGAGCATATATTCCAAGTTTCAATACTCTAGCTAAAATAGCCGCGAAGAAACTGGCGTTAATACGGACAGCAAGACGGACAAAGCCAATATACTCTTTTCACTACGTGAACGAGTATAAAGTGGGGAATATTCGACACTTACATCCTGATCGGTGTCTGTGATGCTGCCGCTGACGTCGGCGCCGTAGATGGGCGCCACATAGGTGATGTTCTTCCAGTATTTACGCTCCAGGTCCTCGAAGTCGAAGTGCTTGGGCGTGGCATAGCGTTCGGTGCTGGCCAATTCGCTGAATTGCTTAACCGTCAGCGGTTTCTTTTGTATATTGATCTGCTGATAATAGCCCTGTTTGCCCGTGACCACCTGGCAGATGGGCGCCGGAATTGTCACATTGAGGGCATCCAAATTCGTATAGCCGCTGCGGCGGGGCACCCATTCGGCTGGTGGCACCACCTTGGCCAGGCCGGCCTTGTGGGCGCCCTGGGATTCCATGTAGGCAATGTATTTGGGAAAGTCCTTGAACTCCTCCCAGGTGGGACGGAATACCATAATGCGCGGTATATCGGCCATAGTTGCGCATATATTCAAACACGATCTGTAACTGTTAGAGAGAGAGGGAGAACTAGATAGTTGGCGTGCGAGAGCGAGAGGCAGAGAGGCATTAAATTTTACATTTGCTGCCTCCGCTGCCCGTTTTCCAGCAGCGATCAGCGCATTAATCCGCCGCAGATGCCTAAGTCTTGACGTGCCCTGCCCCCGTTGCCCTCCTCCTTCTCCTGCTGCTGTTGTTGTTGTTGCTGCTGCTGCTGCTGTTGCCAAGCAAATAGCAGTGAAACAGGAACAGCTGCAACTTTATTTTCGAGCGCCCTTTTTCAATGGGACAGCAACAACAGCAGGCAGAGAGCGAGAGAGAGGCAGGCAGGCAGTCGAACAGGCTTTAAAGGCTGGCAGGATATGCACTCAGGCAGTTGCTGTCGCTGCTATTGTTGTTGTTGTTGTTGTTGTTGCTGCTGCTACCAGTTTTTATGTGCTGCGTCAAAAGGTGCATTGATCTTGTATTTTGATTAGCTTGCAACAATTTTATTTTTTATTTTTATAGAAATATGTGCATTTATACTGTATTTTCAAGACGCTCAAAGAAATGCTTCAAAATGAATGTAATTTGATGTTATTAAATAATAGTTGTGAAATATATGTCAAATTTTGATTTTTTGGTTGGCTGAAAAGTTGTTTGGTTAACAAATTTTAAGAAGTTTAATCAATGATATAAAAAGGAAAAAAAACAGTTACATATTTTTTACCTAGGTAAGAATTAAGCCTAACGTTAGTTAATTGCCTTTTAGCCAGGCACAATTAACAATTTTAGCTGATAACACTTTTGAATAATAAAAAGTTGAGAAAAGATAAAAACTGAAGATACAAACAAAACAGATGACAAACTTATAAACAGATAAAGAGTTATTCCCTTTTAACTGGACTAAAGTATATCTCAACTATAAGTTTTCTTTATCTAGCCTCAAGCTAATATAATAATAAAATGTTGAATATACACAGTAATCCAAATTTTGTACCACCATTCCTATACTATAAAATCAATAATATATTAGTTTATAGCTTTGTTAGTTAACTACAGGATTTAAACTTTAAATTAAGAAAGGCAAGCTGATAAGGAAATAACAGTTTGCCTGATTTTTAGAATATTTTTTATTACAAATTTATTTTTATAATTCAGTAAAATACAAATCGCACTTTTTTGATTATCAACTTTTCTAGCAAATTTTATTCTTTTCTTATCATTATTAGTAATAAATCAATTTAAGTTAAAATTTATTAGAATTTTGGTGTGACAAAAGTGTTAGCCGAAGTTCCTAGTTAAACTTTGAAAAGTTTTTATAGTCTTTTAGAAGACATTAACTAACTTTAAAATATTTTTTATACTGTGTAAAAATATATTCTTCTTATTACTTTATAAATTTAAAAAAGTATTCCTAAGTCATGCTTTAGCTTATTCTAAAAATACATTTTTTGGTTTCATATTACTTGACAAATTATATGAGAAAAATATATTCTCTACTATCTCTATCTTTATTTCATCTTAGCAAACATAAATTCATATTCAAAAAATTTAATTTATAACTTATGACTGATAAGATTTGTAATATCCATTTTATTCCTATTAGGCCCCCTCTTTTACCAACTTTATATTTTATGAATTTACCCTTTTAAGTTTTTCTCCCCGTCCCGCACATAGACAAAATTGTGTTATTTTCTTTTTATTCAATCGCTTCACATTTCTGGGTTAATGCAATACATACACATACATATTATATGTATCCACCAACTATTGTGTAAGAGAAAATATAGATTAAATACCTTAAACAAACGAAAAACTGTTATACATAGCTTAAAAATGGAAAATAAATGAGAGATAGGCTAATTTAAAGCCTATTTTGGCTATTGAAAAGTCAGCAAAAAAGCAACTTAATCCCACAGCTGCATACATACGAAAAATACACATAAAGGACACCAATTAAAATGGCGCAGAGCAAAACTGCGAGCTGTAAAAATATAACAGGATACACGCCCAATAAGAATATTAAATATGCACAGAAAAACCAAAGTACAAACCTCTTTGCAATGCGTTAAATGATTATTGACAACGAATACAAAACTTGATGAATAAACAAATTGAAAAGCTCGATGACAACAGGACGTACGGGAACAAGGACTACAACGGCGACGATGAGACCAACGCCGTGCAAGACATGCGAGCAAACTACATGGAAGAAAATTTACGCAATTTTGGGTCTACGCAGAAAACTGTACCACCACCCGAAGAGAGGCGACGAGGACGACATCGACAACGACAACGACGAGGACGAAGAGAAACAACGAGTGCGCGATGCATGCGCAAGCGAGAGCGCAAATGGGCGAGTCGCAAAGTAACGAGTCAAACGTAGTTGAGAGAGACAGAACAACCATATATATATTTACATGTGTGTGTGTGTGCCAGTTGGGTATATAAGTAATATGCATTGTGTATATGTATATATGAAAAAAGTTGAAAATTAAAAACTCACTTGTGTGTGCTGTTGTAATTTTTTTAAAATTTTTTTCGAGCGCTTAAAGCTGCTTTCTCGCTCTTGCTTTTGTAATTCCCAGTTTTACATATATTTCTTTGTTTTATTTGCCTGTGTTTGTTTTTGCAGTTTATTGCACATTTTTTGCGTTTTGTTGTACTTTCCTTTGGTTGGCGAAAACTTTTTCATTTGTCACTTTTTTGTGTGCTACACTTTTTTTTGCTTTTGGTTTAGCTTTAGCTTTTCTTTTTTTTGTTGCTTATTTCTGAGGAATTTCGCTCTCTCTTACACACTCTGTCGCTTGCTCTTTTTGGCTGGCGCTTTTGCTGTATTTTGCACAATTGCACAATTTGTTGTTGTTTATTTTGGACACTCGAATTTGTTGCTTGTTCGCTGTATTTGTGGGGGTGATGAATAAATGTTATCCTGCAACATTTGCCGAGTTAAATCACGCTTTTGTGGAGCTTAGATGGGTACGAGTGGGGCGCACAGCACTCAATAAATATTAAGATGATGTTGTTGCTGTTGTTATGTTTGTATATATTTATATGTATATGTATCATGTACTGCTGCTATAAACACACACGGCAACGGGCGCGGATCAGCAACATGTTCTGAGCTGTCGGAGCTGCGAGCGTAAACTGAAACCACGACGTGCCTGGCGAGGACGAAGCAGCGCGGCGCAGCCAAGCGACAGCGACGGCGACGTCGACGCTGACAGCGGCACTCGCACTCACACACACATACACACACATCTACACAAGCAAACAGACAGACATAGACACACAGAGCGTTGTCCTTTTAATGCGAATGACGGTACTAAAGCGTAATGTGCAAGGAAAACCAAGAGCGAGCACACACGAACGAGAGCAAAAACAAGTTTGACAGGACAATGAATGATATACAAATATAACATGTATGTATGTGTGTGCGTGTGGAAAATGCAGCTAAAGGAAAAGCGGCAGTTGGTTCGTGGCAAACAATAGATTTTTGTGAAACAAATGTTTTTGTGAAAACTAGCAAAAACGAGCTGCAGCGAATGCTGCACAAAAAGAGCCAAATTCGCAATGCTTTGCAGCCTGCCAGAAAAGAGAATATATATATATATATATATAGAGAGAGAGAGAGAGAACGAAACTGAGTAGGAGTTGAACCGCGCCTGGCTTACACATAATTACGATTTGCATTAGTTCGCGTAGTTAGCGTGAGATTTACAAAGGTATTTACATTAATCTGGGTACGGGATTTGATATCGATCACTTGAATCTGTGTACGGGATTTGATATTGATCACTTGAAGCTCAAAGTAAAGGATATGTACGGTATATATATATTTTTATACACATACAGACATTTTTCAGCTGGTACTTGAGTGGTTTCCTGTGGCACTTTAAATACATTTTCATATTTTCAAAAATTTCTCAGAAAAACTAAAAATAGCTTACAAGTTAAATTTCAAATTGCAGCCAATAAGTAGCTGGGTACATTGATGGGATCAATGACAGTTTTTAATCCAATTTTGACTTTGGGCACTTCCTTGATTAACTGTCAGCTATGCAGGCAAATCAATATCTATCCATTAATTATATTATATAATATTTAAGTTGAATAACCTTTTTATTTTGTTATCGGATATACAATAGTTTGAGATACTCTCGATTTAAAATGTTTTCGTTTTAGAGATGATTTTTTTTTTGACTAACAGTTGAATTCATGGAAACTTAGTTTCATATGAAAAATTAATAAGTTAAATTAAAATTTTATAAATTTAAAATTTTTAAAAAATAGAAATGACTGTCTAAAAATAAAATTTTTTTTACTATTCTTCAAAATTAAATTATATATTAAAATGTACCACGATTTCAAAACATATATTAAAATATTATCCATGTCCAAATTTGAAATGCAGTAATATTATCTCTAGATCAATTAAAATTACCGTTTAAAAGTTGTCCATTTATTTTGTATTTATATTTTGTCCACTCCGAAGACAATAAAGTAAGAACCTCCAGAAAATAATTTAAAATATTGAAGTTTACAAAGGTGCATACTATTGATATATTATTTTTATTTTTATTTCGTAAATTTGGCTGTTTAAAATTGTAGACTCAAAACCTACCTAAAAGTAAAAGAAATTAAAGGTTAATTCTTTTTATTATTATTAATTTAATATCATAAGTGTTAATATTATTACTATTATTCAATGCAACATGTTTTTAAATTAAATTAAAGTTGCCCACAATTTTAACTTAAAAAGCAACCTTCCTCTGATCTCTGAGCACAGCTGAAGCCAATTGTAAATTTCAGGATATGCAGTACAGCATGTGTACTCGTAAACAGCATGCCCGACTGCCCTAACAAGATGCCCCTCCCCCCTCAAGTTTGCTCCTTTAAAAAAAATAAACAAGAAAAAAGCCTTTAAATACAGAATTTAAGCAGCCGCACCGCAAAAAGCGAAACCAAACTAATTACAAAGAAGAAAGAGAAACGAAACATGGCACGGGGAATATAATTTACAACATGTCATTAGCTGGGCAACGCCTATGGTATGTGTTGCATGGGTGTTGGGCCAGCAGTTGAAAGGAGCCGGAGCAGGAGCAGGAGTAGGAACAGAAGCGAACAGGAACAGCAGCGAGACGCAACGGCAACGGCAACGGCAACGTCAACGTCAACGGCAGGATCAAAGCGTGACGCGAGAGGCCGTGCGCGCAAGTAATGAAAAAACGTAGTAGGCAAAAAGGAGCTGGAGTGCAGTTGTTGTTGTACTTTTTGTTGGTTTGTGGAGCCGGATCCTGCGCGCAGCAAACGCAGAAACTTGTTTTATACAAAAGTAGCTCAAGCGTAGCATCGAGTAAAAGACTGAGACAGCAAATGAGAGTGGAAGGGAAGAGAGAGTGAGAGCGGGCGAGCGTCGCAGCGAGCTTGGGCAAAAGCGACGAGAATGACCAGGCGGCGGCGTCAACTTCCGGCAGGACAAGCGCACACACACACATACACGTTGTGTACACAATGTGGTCATTGACTGAACGGTAAAAAGCGAAAACAGGAACCGAACAGCAGCAGCTACAACAACAACAGCACAAACTGAACTGACGATGACGTCGTCCTGCGGCCGCTATTGACGTCGACAGAACCGAAAGCGCGTAGAGACCGCCATAATGCGCGTCCCCTTTTCACGAAAACGTGGGCTTCCATGCGTATGTGTGTGTGTGTGTGTGCGTGTATGTGTACGCTCTATGTATGTGTGTGTCTGTTTGTCTCGTGTGTGATTCACGCAGCATATTTTTCTAATACAATTTCATTTTCTCATAAAATTTCAATTCGCCAACTGCCTCAGCTGCTGCTGCGCCAGCAACAGCAGCAACAACAACAAGAACAGCAACAAACATTATTTATTATTCTAGCGCTGCCTGTGTGCCCGTTTTATATCCTTTTGTGAGGCTTAACAGCACACGCGTCATACAAAAAGCAAAGCGCGCGTCCCCTTTTTTCAAGTTTCCCTTTTGTTATCTCAATTGCACAACTGTGTTGTTTTTTTTCTCTTCTTATTGTTGTTGTTGTTGTTTTTTGGCTCGTTTCATTGCTTTGTTTTGCTTAGCATTTGCCGACGTCGCCGCTGTTCGTTACATTTCGTATATCCTTTTGGATAAAAGGAGGAACGCAAGGAGGCGCCCGCTTTTACAGTTTTTTTCTTTTCAGTTTTTTCTGTTGCTGTTCGTGTTGTTAGTGTTTGTGTACTTGGATCGCTAGCCGCCATTGTAGTTGTTGTTGTACGCATAGAAATTGAAGCTTTCGATGCTGCTTCGTTCTCGCGCACTCGCAATTGCAATTGCTCTCACTGACTCACACAAATGCACGCTCTCTTCGTGCAAATATGTACATATGTAACAGCACAATCTCTCACACTCTCTCAGCTGCCGCCTTTGCGCCCAGCTGCCGCCGCAATCTAATTAATTCTCTTTTGCGCTTGGCGTTCCGTTTTCTGCTTTGTCCGCCATTGTGTGACGTTTGTGCCGTTTGATTTGCGCTGCTGCAAAAATGTTTAGTGTCTGCGTCGCTGTCAGCGTTTTTGCTATTGCTGTTTCGAATGTCTGCTCTCATTGTTATTGTTGTTGTTGTTGTTGCTGTTGCTGCTGCGCTTGTTATTCTTGTTGTCTACGCACGTCGACGTCGCCGCCTTCTTGCATTGATTTTGTTTTTGGTCAATGGCGTCGCCATTTTGAAAGCGCAAAGCAAAAACGTAAAGCAGGAAGAAAAAACTGTTTTCAAGTTAACGTCGCGCGTGTTCAAGTGGCTGTTCGACCGGAAAACAGGCGCTTTCGGGACTGCGTAGGCTTTTCTATTTTTACTTTTCTTTTACAGAAAATGCTGCTCCAATTACACCATTTTGCCAAATGGCTTGGGAAACAAGGCCAACGGATATCAAGGACTTTGAGGGCAGCTCAATTTCACTTTACTTTAAAATTAATTTAGGAAATGAATAATTCAAATTAAAAGCTATCAATTTATTCATTTGAACAAATTTAAGTCTATTTCAGAGCAAAATAAAGTTATACAAATTTACATTTATAAAAATCGATATTATATATGACTAAATTATTACAATATTACTGACAAATTTTATTTATATTTATTTAAGTGCAATAATTCATATTGGTAATTTATTCCAAGAGTCAATCAATGAAAACGTTTACGTAGAAAATTTGTGGATGAAACACTTCATTTGAACATTTTACTAAATTTAAAATTTAACAAAAAAAGGTGAAAGAAATATTTTCCTTTATATAAAAATTCCATTTAGTGGTTTTATGAAGGAATTCCAAGAGTCAATTAGTGAAGATAACAAAATAGGGGCATTAATTTTTTCGTATAAATAACGAATTCAAAACAATTTTGTAAATTGTTTCTAAGTTATATAAAACCATTTAAATGAAAATTGTAATGAAAAGGAATAGTTTTCCGAATAAGTTCGCAGAATCTTAAGGTACCAACAACTTATTCGCAATATCAATTTAAAGGAAAGGAACATAAAACAATTTTCTCTATAAAGGTGACAACAAAATTTATTTTAAAGAATTTCTTGGCACATATGCTTGTTTATATTAAGATTTCTGTTTAGGAAATTAAGTCAAAAATTATGCATTACAGTGCAAAAGTATGGAACACATTATTGATATACTATATTGATATGATTATCAATATATATTTCCTCTTTGCTTAGGTCTTGTTTTTTCTTCAAACTTGTAATAAGAATCTTGTATTTTGCGATTTTAAAATCAAAAGTTGAGAATTTAAAAGTTGTCCCACAATTCATGTACTAATTGTCTAAACATATAAAAAAACATTGCTTAAAAGTATGCTATATTTTTACTTTTTATATTTTCACACAATTTTAACTTATAAAATATATGGTTTATTTAAACAAAAATAAATAAATAAGCTTAAATAAATACAAGAGCTTACTTACTTGAGGAAATTTGGGTAATCCAAATTGGAAACTCTTTAACTGTGCTACATTTCTTTATTTTTTGGTATTTTTACGACAATAAATTGTTTTTAAATATTTCCTATTAAATTCCAAAACTCTTGACTTAGGTCAATGTTCTTTGAACACACAGCAACCCACCTAAATAGCAACCTGTATGACCTTCAACCCCTTGGCCATATACACTACATACACATATATTCGTAGTATATCAGAACTTGGGACAGTGCCAATAGCATATAACCCCAAAAAATACTAATTACCCTCAATCGGGCCAGGACACACACACACACACCAACAACCACTAACCAGGGCGACCTGTTGAGCTATCCACAAGTTTAGGGGGTTGTCTATAAATAAAATATATATATATATGCGGGTACACCTGCGATTAGGTCGGGAAATCTATGCCAACAAACACCACCTAGAAAATAGAAGCCGAGAGACAGTCAAAACAAACAATACACTATGTCTATATATATATATAGATCCGGGGGTATGTTTATGTTATGCTTTATGAATGGGAGCGCGACTCTAACTACCACCGAAAGTCGCACTTTGTTTTGGTTTCCGTTGTTTTCTTTCTTATTTTTTTTTTTTTTGGGAAAACCCCTAAAAGTGACGAAGACGTTGTGTGGATGAGGCTGATGACACATGCCGGCACATGCCAATGAACTGCAAGGTGGATAATATGCCTGGTTGCTGCTGTTGTTGTTGTTGGTGGTGGTGGTGGTGGTTCGGTTAAGCACATGACCAAGAGCGGAGCAGAGCTGAGCACATGGTTTTTATCCGTGGTGGTCGGTCGGTGCCGTGTGCGTTTAACTTGGTGGTTGCTGCCGCCCGCCCGTTTTTCTGAGCGAGGAGGGGGGATGGAGATGGGGTTGCCCCGGTGTGCGGTGGCGACGACGTCAGCGAAACGTCCTTGCACCTACAAAGGCCGTCGCCTTTGCGCCAGACTCGTTGTTGTGAGCGGAACCACCCCATGCGCCATGTGGCCCAGAGCCAGTGCGCCAAAGTAGGTCGTGGACATGGTCGTATGCCGGTGGTTGCTCAGCACAGCTCAGCTCAGCTCAGTGGTGGTTCCAAAAGTTATATAGATGGTGAGCATATATATATATATATAGAGTCAGACTTGTCTAAGGGTTACATTTTGTTTATAAACATTGCGCAAAACAGCTGATTTTTGGCAACATCCCCCATTAACTGATGTGTATATGTGTGTGTGTGTCTGTGTGTAGGGTCAGGAAACCAACCCGGGCCAAAGTCTGCCCAGCGCCCAGCTGACAAAATGCTGTTGCCAACTCTGGCAACGGCAGCAACACCTGCGCTTCAAGTGCTTAGCCAGAGTCTAGAGGCAGCAGCAGCAACAGCTGCCTCTGAACCTCTGGACCTCCCGAGCCAAACTGAAGTAAACTAAAAACAAGTAAGAACGCTGCAATCGGCCGTAACCGACTCCGACATACGTGTGCACAGTAACAGCTTAAAACAGATGAAAACAGTATTAAATATTATTGTAATTTTGAAAAATTTGGATTTTTGTAATTTGGCATGGTCGAAATTTTTCTTCTTGATATTTAGGGACGGATATCAGAAAACTGCCTAAAATTTTAGGATATGGATTTTCGTGGTTTACCCGCTCCCAAGATATATAGTGGGCGTATACAATAAAGTTTTTTGTGATCTGTCTGATAAAACTGTATGTATTTAGTTTTAAAACTGAGAGAGATTTATAGATTAAATCGGTTTGCCATGTCCCTAAAAAATTGTAACAATTTATCTGGCGTGGGTACATATTCCAAATTTCAAGCGTCTAGTTTTAATAGCTGCGAAACTAATTGTGTTTATACGGACAGACGATCAAACCCAATATGCTCCTTTCACTTCATGAAAGAGTATCAAAAAGGAGCTGAGCAGAGAGCCAGCCTGGTCGGCTGACCCGCCTGCCATCTGTCGCCCGTTAAAGGTAATGATAATAAATGCCTCAAAGCCGGCTGCCTTCGGAGCTGTCTGCGTGCCTGGCGTGGCAGCTGCCCGCTGTTGCATTGATTGTGGCACTGTGGCAAGCACATCTGTTTTCGCCTGGGAGTTCCCCTAAAAACTAGATACAACAAATGCAAGCAGTTTTTGGCATGCGCCAGCAATAAGGACTGCACCACAATGCAGCATCTGCATCAGTTGCAGTTCCATTTTCCATTTCCATTTTCCTATCCAGTTGCTATTTCAACTTGGCAGCTGATGGTTGTCGATTGATTGGCTGCGGTTGCTGCCACAACTGTGCGAGTGTGTGTGTGTGTGTATTAGAATAGTTGTGAGGATTGTAAGAACTGTCTAAACTTAGACTCAATTGATTGATTGATTGATTAAGCGGACAACTAATACATGTTTTAGGCTAGCGTATTGATTGACATAAGTAGACTTAGATTTCTTGGAACTTCAGAGCTTGCTAATTGGCTTCCAGCTTTGCGTAAGAATGTCAGCGTAAGGAGTCACCAAAATAGCATTTTTCTAAGGACAAGCATAATTATCTTTATATTAAATTCCTTGCAGAGCTAAATCGTGTGAAGCTCGCAATTACCACATTTGCTAAGGGTATTTTAAAATATAATCAAGTAAGAACAGCGCAATCTGTAGAGAGGGTTATCTGTTTGAAATATGGAAGCTATGGATCCAAGCGCTTTACATGCCAACATTTTTGTCAATTTTAGCATGATTTTTGACACAATACCATCTGCGACAACCTCATTCTAATAAGAATTAAAATTTGCAATTCTACATTTAAAAAAATATTTTTTTTTTTGAAAATAGGAATATTTTTTGTCAAAAAAATTGTATTTTCAATAATGGCAATATTTTAAATGCATATTCAATTCTAGAATGCCAGAGATGTCCAAAGTGCCATCAAACGTGAAAAACAGTTATGTTCTGAGAAAGTTATGATAGTTTGAAATATGGCAGTTATGTATCTGAGTGCTTTACATGTGAAAAGTTTTGTCAATTTTTGACAAAAAATTGTAGTCCTCAGAATCGGGTTTAATGTTGCTTTTTTTAATAATCACCAATTGATTAAAAGTATAAATTTGGAATTCTAAATTAAAAAAAAAATTTTTTTTCTTTCATAATAAGAGCTTATCTTAGCTCTATTTCTTTGCGTTAAATAATATAAAAGTAATAACAAACTAAATAAGTTTAATTAGTTCGCTTGCAACACATTTTCTAAATGAACATGTTTACTAAGAATTCCTTGTTATTGACTATTCTTTAGGTATTTTATTTGAAACGGCAGCTGTTCAGTCGAATTGTATGTGTTTTGGTATTTTCAAAAAAAAAAAAAAAAGAATAGTCTTTTTAGTTCGTAAACGAGTATAATAAAAAACAAATTGATTTTAACCGCAACGTTTCCTATAAGGAAGTTATATGCTGGTTATAGGCAACCAATTGGCAGCTGCCTGAGCCGGGTCACCTGCATGTGCCCCCCAGTAAAAAGGAGCTCGCTTTTCAGTCCCAGCCAGCATATGGATATCGAGATAACAAAGTACAGCAACACATTTGTCGCTCATAGCCCATAAACCAAGAAAATAAACCAGATATGTTCCAGACGCAGCTTTTCAGGCGACTGTAACTCAATATGTCGACCCGTAGAAGACAGGGGCACGATCGCCCCCCTCAACAGGACCCCAACAAAAATTACAAAAAAAAAGTTTCAAATTGCGTTCGAAGCAACTTGTTTTGGAGAAACCGGTAGCTAACAGAGATACATAACTGGGCGTGGCCAGGACAAAGTATTCGAGTTGAGCGTGCGATCGTCGGACAGAGATTACC
Source organism: Drosophila robusta (assembly GCA_035043565.1). NCBI lineage: Eukaryota > Metazoa > Arthropoda > Insecta > Diptera > Drosophilidae > Drosophila > Drosophila robusta. Next base: position 553,989 of record JAWNMW010000414.1, read on the forward strand.
TACAAGTTGTCTGGCAAAAACTGTTACAACATTTGAGATTTCCGCTTTTTGGCCTTAAGTAGGGTAGGAAGTGCAAAAATGCCAATGAGGAAAAGGAAGAGAGACGGAAGAAAGAAAAAAACCGATGCAAGTAAAAGTGCTAAGGTCGAGAGTGTCCGATTAAGAAATACCCTGTGCCCAGCTCTGAATTTACCCAAAGTACATTTGTACTTATTTATATATGTATATGTATTCATAATTATATGCGCCAGATTGTGGCAGTGCTTCTCATTCCTTCAGGCCCACAAAATAATTTAAAAAGAGTAATTTCAAGAAGCTCTCTCTTATTTAGAAAAATATTTCTTTATTGAAAAAATCTGGCTAAGTTTAAAGGGGAATTTTCATTTCCATTTTCTGGCTTCATGGTTTCATCGGACTGTTTCATACATTTGCACAAATGCAAATGCACATATTTCCCTTTTGTACCCTTCAATGGCTACAGGGTATAGCAAAACAGAACACACAAAAAATCACGCACATCCGAGACACGAATCCTGCCTGTCGCAGCTGCGCGTGCATCCTGTCAGAAATGTTTGCGCAGGCGTACATTGAACTCTGTCTGGGTGTCCTGTTGCCCGTTCCCCTGTGCCCTGCTCTGCTCTGCCCTAAGCTGCAGGTAGGCCGCAGACGCAGGCGTCTAAAGGACTCGCAGCAGATGTTTCTCACAGTCTCTCACATTGGGCCTGGCGCTGTCTTTGTCGCAGGTCAGTTGTCGTCTGGGATAGCCTGGACGAATTGGTCCTTTGTTGCTTTATCTTGTCGCTGCTGACTCTGGTTAAGGGTTGTGTACGCATGTCAATAACATTTTCTTTTTTTTATATTATATATATGTATATATTTTTAATGTCCTTTGCCTTTCAAACATTTGTTCGTTTGCTTTGTTTACACTGAGAAGCCGAGGTGCGTTTGTTTGATTAGAAGAAGTCATTAACACCGCGATACGATTTAGCAGCTGCCGGCTTCAGTTTCGGGGCGTGGCAAAGCTGGGAATCATTGACTGACTGACTGATCGACCAGGCGTGACTATTTTTTGTTTAATAACAAAACGCAGTATTATTTTTTATTTGTTTACCAAAGTTATCTTGTACTGGAGAACGTATTACATAATGCAATTTTGAAAATTATTACATATAAAATACCAAAATAAGGGAATTGAGAAGGTCGACTTTTTTTTAATTTTCTGGTATACTTTACTTATATAAAAGTTTAATTTTAAAATATATACATATATCCAAAATTTATAGGTAATTAGAAGAAAAAATAAAAAAAAATCCGCATCATCATCAATTATCCCCCATTTAAATTAAAATACCCTCCGCAAGGGCATAAAAACGCAAAGAAAAAGAAAAAAGAAAATTAAAGTCCAAAATTAATTAATTAATAGCTTTTTAAATAAAAACAATTGAACGTTTTTGAAATTTCAATGTTAAAACAAACGTCCAAACTGTTTTTTAGTTTAAAAGGTGGCACAGTTTTAAACATCTTTGCGAATCCAGAAGAAAAGTCCAAAGGCATAGAATTATGTATGTATTTTTGGCAAGATTTAAGAGATCGCAAATTATTTAATATTTGACAATGTGTAACTTTTTTATAAAATAAAGTAACAAACAGACTGTACAAAGTCCTAAATATAAGCCCAACCGCATACTAGTACACAAACCTTAAATTTACACTAAACATACACACATACATACGTATGTCTCTGAAAAGCCTTAAATTAATGAGGAAATTATTTTAGTTACACCTCCCTCCCACCCCTATTTACGCTCGAAAGGGGCTTCTAAAAGCGCTGCAGACAAAGCTTAAGTGACGCATTACCCGGCTAAATAAAATAAAAGAAATAAGAATGTGCCACAAAGAGAGGCAGCAATTAGGCTCGTGAGAGACGAAGTCAGCTCTGGCTCGTTGCATGGCAAAAAGCTAAATTGAAAAATCGATTTTACGAAATTCCTTGCGATATTTGCAAATGCAAATGCTACACTTTAAACATAAAAAGAAAAAAAAATTAAAACATACCTTTATGAAGACTGTTGCTGGCGCTCTTTACATGCCGCTCGTCCGTTGATATCGATAAAAAAAAAATTCAACAAATTCGCAATAAGTTTTGGGCTCAGAGCACAGATGCAACAACAAACGGCGTACGTGACCGAGAACAGTGCGCGTTCACAATAGAGTAGTATGCGGTTTATTTACAATAGATTAGCACTACCCATGCACATGTCTGTGTCAGTGGTTGTGTGTATGTGTGTATGTCTTTATGTATTGTTGTTGTCTTCATTAAAAATACCCAAATTGTTTTTTGTTTTTTCCCAAATCGCAATTGGCGTCTAATCAGTATCCATGTACAACTACACTACACGACAATTGGCAGAACGCGTTCCCTCTCCGTCCTGTTGTCATTGTCCATTGGCATACGCTGCATACGGCACATTCAAATTAGCTTTACACACTGCCAAATGTTGCAGTCCATCACTTTTTTACACTGAACATAATACTTGATACACAGAAATTGCACATTTTTTATTTTTGCTAAATTTAACAAAACACATTGAAAGAGTTAGAGCTGCAACAAATTCGATAAAAACCACACAAGCATCGATAAGCGAATGAGTACTGAGTAATATGGACAGCATATATCGATAGTGTAGGACAAAATAAAAGAAACTGCGCTGGTCACACCATTTGCACACGTTTTCATCTGTGGATGCAATCTGCATAAAACAGCTTCAAAGTGAGTTTACATTAATTCATATGTAGGTTGCATCAGCACAAAAACAGTTATTTAAACATTGTTGCGTATTACATCAGCTCTATTGTTGATACTGCCAAACACCATGCCAGAACAGGATCAGCCAAACAGCGCCGAGACGCCAACCGGTGACGACGGCAAACCAAAGACGGCCAAACAATTGGAAAAGGAGGCCAAGAAAGCTGAGAAATTGGCCAAATTGCAAGCAAAGTTGGACAAAAAGGCAGCTGCAGTACCAGCGGCGGGCGACAAAAAGGAAAAACCGGAGGTAAGTGCCTGTGTCACAAAGTGTGATAGGTTAGGTTCATTGTTGTTGTTGATGTTGTTGCAACCGACAATGTTTGTTTTTGTGGGGTACTTATGACTCACGCAAACGTTCGCTTTTACCTATTTCAACCTAATTATTTTCGCAACGAGCCAACAACGCGTAAAAGTGAATGTCTGTAAAGTAATTATGCTGCTATTGTTATACCCTGTTAAAATCAATAAGTTAGTGGGCTATGCTCGGTCTTACAGGGTGTCTGATACTATCAATGAACATATGTGCTATGCTAAATTTTACTTAAATGTGTATCAGGACTTTTACATTTTAAGGAAAACCAACAATCGAGTTTATGCGTGGTATGTCTGTCGTACAAGATTTACAGGGTACCTTTAGACAACTACCCAAAGAGGGCAGTCTGTTTAGTGATTTACTTGATTTGGTGAAAGTTTTTAGAGCGATTGTGCTACTATTGTTATACCGTGCAAACAAAATTTGACAATGGGGTATGTTAACTTACAAAACACAGTGTTCGATTAAAAATTAGAATTTACAATTAATAAGAAATGTATGAAATAAACATTATTACTGTAGACCGCTTAAAACTAATATTATTAGAAAAATATAAAACTTTACCACAAATAATTCTGTATATAATTGTAAACTACCACAACTTAGTTAAAACTAAACCGATTTTGATAGGAATTAACATTTTGTTCATTGCTTCGCTTCTTCATTGATTCTGCATTTAAATCTGAAAACATAATTTAAGGCCAATCTAAAATGCAAATTTTAATCATAAATAATCCCATAAAGGTATGGGCTAAATTTTAAACTACCATAATTTTGTCGAAACAACTGATTTTAATGAAAAATGCATCTTTGTTCTTCGCTTATTTTAAATATAAATTTGGCATTTAAATCTGCAGAATGAATTTTTCTAGTCTTCAAGATTCCATATAGTCATGCGTTAAAATAATTTTGTATATGTTCAGGTTAACAGAGTATCTGGTAGTCAACACTTTACTTGCACAATCTTGTATTGTTTTTGGTTTGGTAAAAGTTTCCGTTCCGCTTCGCTTCTTACAGAAACGCACCAAGGAGTCCAAAGAGGCGGCCGTTTATACGGCAAACACAGCCCCCGGCGAAAAGAAGGACCTCAGCGGAGCACTGCCCGATGCGTACAGTCCGCGCTATGTGGAGGCCCAGTGGTACAGCTGGTGGGAGAAGCAGGGCTTCTTTACACCCGAATATGGCGTAAGCTAAATAAAGAAAGAATTCTGTAATTACATTTTTAACAAGCTCTTGCTCAGCGCGATTCTATTAATGCACCCAATCCGAATGGCAAATTCATAATGGTCATACCGCCGCCGAATGTGACGGGCTCGCTGCATTTGGGTCATGCGCTGACCAATGCCATTGAGGATGCCATCACGCGCTATCAGCGCATGAAGGGACGCACCACGCTCTGGGTGCCGGGATGTGATCATGCCGGCATTGCCACCCAGGTGGTGGTGGAGAAGCTGCTGTGGCGTGAGGAGGGTCTGTCGCGGCACGATTTGGGCCGCGAAAAGTTCATCGAGCGCATCTGGAACTGGCGACGTGAGAAGGGCGGTCGCATCTATGATCAGCTGAAGGCTCTGGGCTCCTCGTACGACTGGACGCGCGTCAACTTTACCATGGATCCGAAACTGTGCCGTGCCGTCACAGAGGCTTTTGTCCGTCTGCACGAACAAGGCGCCATCTATCGCAGCTCCCGCTTGGTCAACTGGTCGTGCACGCTGCGCTCGGCCATATCCGATATTGAGGTGGACAAGGTGGAGCTGCCGGGACGCACGTTCCTCGCCATACCCGGCTACGAGGAGAAGGTGGAGTTCGGTGTGCTCATCAAGTTTGCCTACAAGGTGGAAGGCAGCGACGAGGAGATCATTGTGGCCACCACGCGCATCGAAACCATGCTCGGCGACACAGCGGTCGCAGTGCATCCACAGGACGAGCGCTACAAGCATCTGCACGGCAAGCATGTGGTGCATCCGTTCTGCGCACGCCGCCTGCCCATTGTCTGCGACGAATTCGTGGATATGAACTTTGGCACGGGCGCCGTCAAGATTACGCCCGCCCACGATGCCAACGATTATGAGGTGGGCAAGCGCTGCAATCTGCCATTCATCACGATCTTCAACGACGATGGCTTCATCATTGGCGACTACGGCGAATTCACCGGCCTCAAGCGTTTCGATTGCCGCAAACAGCTGCTGGAGCGGCTGAAGGCGTTGGGCCTGTACCGCGAGACGCTCAACAATGCAATGGTGGTGCCCATTTGCAGTCGCTCCAAGGATGTGGTGGAGCCGCTGATCAAACCGCAATGGTATGTCAGCTGCTCGGACATGGCTGCTGCCGCCACGGAAGCGGTGCGCTCCGGTGAGCTCAAGATCTTGCCGGAACATCACACGAAGACCTGGTACCATTGGATGGACGGTATACGGGATTGGTGTGTCTCCCGGCAGCTGTGGTGGGGTCATCGCATACCAGCCTACCACGTGAGCTTCAAGGACGCCAGCCTCAAGGCCAGCACGGTGAGTGAGGGCAACAAAATTTGAGACTTCATGTTAAATTTAACATGCTTTGCAAACCCCATGTCAGCCCGATGACGAACAGTATTGGATTGTAGCACGCAGCGAAGAGGAGGCCCTAAGCAAGGCCGCGGCACGCTTTGGCCTGGACGCCAGCCAGATTGTGCTGCAGCAAGACGAGGATGTGCTGGACACGTGGTTCAGCTCTGGCCTGTTTCCCTTCTCCGTGTTCGGCTGGCCGGACAACACGGCCGACATGCAGGCCTTCTATCCCACCTCGCTGCTGGAAACGGGCCACGATATACTCTTCTTCTGGGTGGCACGCATGGTCTTCTTTGGCCAGAAGCTGCTGGGCAAGCTGCCCTTCAAGGAGGTCTATCTGCATCCGATGGTGCGCGATGCGCACGGACGCAAGATGTCCAAATCGCTGGGCAATGTCATCGATCCCATGGACGTGATTCACGGCATTACGCTCGAGGGTCTGCACGAGCAGCTCATCGGCTCCAATTTGGATCCGCGTGAGATCGAGAAGGCCAAGCTCGGCCAGAAACAGGACTATCCGCAGGGCATACCCGAGTGCGGCTCGGATGCGCTGCGCTTCGCGCTGTGCGCCTACATAACCCAGGCGCGTGACATTAATCTGGACATCAATCGTGTCCAGGGCTATCGTTTCTTCTGCAACAAACTCTGGAACGCAACGAAATTTGCGCTGCTCTATTTCAGCGGCGAGGAGCTCTACGACACGCAGCTGACCCTCAGCGCGCAATCGGGTCAAATGGACGCCTGGATACTGTCCCGTCTGGCGGCCACCATTGAGGCCTGCAATGCGGGCTTCGAGTCCTACGACTTTGCGGCCGTGACCAGCGCCTGCTATGCCTTCTGGCTGTACGACGTTTGCGATGTGTATTTGGAGTGCCTGAAGCCGGTCTTCCAGAGCGGCAGCGCCGAACAGCAGTCGGCGGCACGACGCACTCTGTACGTTTGCTTGGACTACGGCCTGCGTCTACTGTCGCCCTTCATGCCCTTCATCACCGAGGAGCTGTTCCAGCGTCTGCCGCGCGCCGAACGCACGCCCAGCATATGCGTCGCCAGCTATCCGAGTGAGTAGAGACAGCTGAGTAAATGTTTGACGATCTTCAGTCTGATTCTGCTTTGCTTTCGCAGCGAACACTTCCTGGCGCAGCGCGCAAATCGAGGCGGACGTGGAGTTCGTGCAGAAGGCAGCGCGCGTTATACGCTCGGCGCGTTCCGATTACAATTTGCCCAACAAGACCAAGACGGAGGCATATATCGTGTGCACCGATGCCGCGCCCAATGCGATACTCAAGCGTTATGCCAGTGATCTGTCCACCATTGCCTACTGTTCCACGGTGACGTTCGATAGTCCGCCGCCCGCCGGCTGCGCCATACTCACCGTCTCCGGTCAGTGTGAGGTGCACCTGCTGCTCAAGGGTCTGATCGAGGCGGACAAGGAGATCGCCAAGCTGCACAAGAAGCGCGACCAGCTGGTGCAGACCGTCAGCAAGCTAACCCAAGCTATCCAAGCGTCCGACTATGCCACCAAGGTGCCCGCCGAGGTTCAAACGGCCAACGAGACAAAGCTAACCGAATCCCGTACTGAAATCGAACGCATTGCGGCGGCCATCGAGACGCTGAAACTCATGTAAAGCAATTAGTCCTTCAGCTGGACAGGATGAGCTGCATTTTATGTTGATATTCTCCAAGACGCTTGAATATACTCGCTATAACCACTTGGTCGCAACAAGCTCCCATGCATTTTGTGCTCTAAACTTTATTCATTAATAGCTACAATTTTTAAAATATGTGCTAATTTATTAAATGCAACACGCGAATTTTTGAAATGGCAATATATCTATATAGAAGAAATTCACACCTATATAATTTATGTGCAGCTGCCTCAATTGAAAAATTATAATATATTTTACATGTACATTTATTTTCAATAACTCTCTAAAATCGAGTATTTACTGTAAAGAGGGAATATTTATATTTATTCATGTAGAACATATAATGTTCCATACATTTTATACTTATGTTAGTTGTATATAGTTTTCCAATGTTTTTAATTTTTTGGCGAAATTTTAAGCATATAAAAAAACTCGTGTCCGTTTAGTTTGCTCAAGATATATTCAAAAGCTGTAAATATTTGTTATACAAAAACTTCAGTTAAGAGATAATTAACTAGCAGGTATATGTATATATATAAACTAGTCCGACATGACTATATGAAATTAATAATTTATGCAGCCGCAGATGTCACATAACATGACACAATTATATATACACCCCCTATAAGTATTTAAATTAAGAAAAGTAGTGCAGTATTTAGTCGAACTGTTTTTCATGCTTTTGTTTTCATACAAGCTAAGAATCAAATCAATTGAACTTATATCTCATGTTTATCGACTACAGTTGGTTTCTCTGTAGGATCGGGAGTAGCTGTGCAACACTTTAAGTCCTGGATGTTGCCTTCCCGACGATCGGTAGGATTTTCTTGAAATGATCCTTTTTCCATTTAGTCCATTAAGATTTGGCTTTTTTGCTGAGCTTCTTCACGTCAGTTTTTCTTGTATTACAAATATAATTTAAAGTTAAAATATAAATAATATCATTGACACAATATTATACAATATCCTTCAGCTTCTCGAAAGTAAGCTCGACATCAGTTTCTTTTATAAATTATAAGAGAAATATCTTCGAAAAATAAGTTTAACGAAATGATCAAATATCCTTTAGATAATTTTGGGACACCTGTCTTTAATAAGAAGAGTATTTTTTAAGTAGGAATAACATATTCCTTAGATGATAGACAAAATCATGTGCTTCATCTGAACAGGAAAAAAAAGAAAAGTATCTTCGAAGGGGGTTAACAAATGATTATAATTTTTAAATATTTAAAATATATTTGATATTTTTGTAGGAGCTTTTCAAGGCTTGACTTTCGGTTAAAGATATGACAACTAATCTTCAAGCAAAAATTATAAAAAAAGTATTTACGAAGGTTGGTAACATATTTTTGGGTATTTTAAATTCCAAAGTTTCTTAAAGGAAGGTAAAAAGTGATATATAATTTGAAAGTATTTAAAATTCTTGATTTTCTTAGTGGAGTATTTCAAGGCTTCAATTCCGGTTAAAGATAGCTGTAGGTTGATGGATGATGAACATTATATAGTGTTCTATCTGTAAATTATAAAAAGGCTTTTTAAAAATGATATAATGATATAAATATCCCTTCACTGATTCTCGATTTGAATTAGTCAGGACACGGCTCTCAAGCTACTTGACATTAATTTAATTTTGTGATATATATCGAAAGAAAAATCTTTTAGGGAATTTTAATCAAACACCAGTTACCTCAAGACCATGGCTCAGTCGTAGCTAACCCACAACGCCGAGGCGTCCTAAGAAAGCTGCACCGAGTCCTTAGCTAGACCCTGTAGGCCAAGTGGTGCAAATGGTGTTATGTAGTCCATTTCACCAACGTCCACCAGCCCACAGCGTCCATTGCCCAGCCGGCACCCGCGTGGAGGGTTCGGTCTGAGGATTTTTGCCGGCCAACCCGATTGACCCAAATGAAACACAAATCAAAAGCGGAATCATAAATAATTTCAACTCCTAAGCCCAAAACGTGTTTCCCTGAGTATTAAGAACGCAAGGGGATTTATAAAATAAAGATCAGGATGTTCAGGCAAACATATTGCAGCTCTTGAAAAAGCAATGCAAAAGTCTCCCAAAGATGGGTTTAAAGAGGTTTATATAAATAAAAGAGTCTTAAATAATATTTTTAGGCAAAAATGTATGATTTTCAAAAACTTAACTAACTTAATTTACAGGGCATATCATAGTCGCAATCAATAAAACGGCAATATTTGCGTACAATTTTGAGCACAAATAAAGCAGCTGAGCGTAAGAGACTACAAGATACCCTATGAAACGGCTTAAAATTAGCTTAAAAACTTAACTATTTGGGTAGTTAACAGTGGGTAAGTATTTGAAATTCTGGATGTAATTGAAATTTATAAAAATATTTTAATGAATCTCATGATTATCTGGGGGAGTACCAAGAGTATAAATACCAAATTTGGCAACTCGAGGTTTAATAGGTCGGACGACATCGCGGACAGTTAAGCGGAAAACTTTCTGTTTTTCAAACCCAATCGAAATATGCCTCAAGTTAAGATCTTAGGATCTTTTAAAGCTACGCGAAGGCTTATGCTAGATTGAATAAGGTAGAATAAAAAAGAAACTTACCAGGAACGCATTCAATAGAACCCGAATCAAGCAAACAAACCTCAGGCGCCTGTTTAACATGCATGTCAAATACTACTTAATCCTCAATTTAAATATACCCACCTCAAGGGGTGCTCCGCCAGTGCCAACCATAAAGCCGGAGAGCAGCAACAAAACGATAACCAGATCCATTTTACCAAATGGAGCCAATATATACATGCTTGTATATATGAACGATCTCTTCGTAACTATATAGACAGTAGTTCAGCACAATTTCAAGTACGTTTCGGACAGTCCACTACACAGCGTAGACAAGAACTGCGGCATTTCCTGGGAATGCGGCAGCTTTTATACCATTTTTGCTTGACGAAAACAGGGTGCCAACAACAGGGCAATATGGCCAAGAGCCGTGGCTAACAGGAAGCAACCACAGTGGGGCAACACCCCATATGATAAAGTGGGCAGCGTTTTCCTTTATGCCGCACTTGCACCATATTTCAAATAATTTGTGGTAAATACTCCAACAAACAACGAGAGAAGTGCGTCTGCTCGGATTTAAACCAACATAAGCGCATTAGAGGCATATGTTCAATTTGATTACGTGTACAGCGACCTCTTGCTTATGGGGGCTACTGTTTTCCGGGCTATTAATAGACTTGGCTTGAGGTTATGTCCCTCCAGATAACCCAAAGAGCTAATCCTTATTCAAATAGTGGGCTATCAGTTGGGTAGTTGTAGCTGCGATGACGTACTTAATATCACTAGGTACAAACTCGACTGAAAATTAATTATTTTTGTAATCTGAGGGGTCAAGTGGGCCCGTAGTTTGAAAGTCTATCCTGTTAACAGTAAGTAATTTTTACCAACAAATTTTAGACATGTAAAGAGTTCTATGCTTTATAATTATTAGAAGTTTATAGTTATCATAAAAAATATTTATACAATTTTAAATTTAATGCAACTAAGCTGGTTTTAATATTTAAAATCTGTTTTTACTTACACCAAATTTTGTACTGTTTTTAGAATTTCAGGGCATCAAAGCCTCAACAAACCCATAACTCGAAATCTAAAAATATTATTTTAAGAAATATATTTATTTTACGTACCTGTAGCAATATTTAAATTGATTTATTAAATTAAATTAATAAATGTGTACATATTTAATATAATATGTAAATATCTATTAATATTTAAATGAAAGGTAAAGTGAAAAAGAGGTAAAGGTAATATATAAATACGTATCGAGTGGAATATGAATATTTTATATATCCTCTTACATCTTATTTAATTCTTTAAATAAGTTATCTAAAATTAAATTCGATATTAAAGACTCTTTTACATAGATTTGCACGCAAATATTGCTCTATGATCCAATTAATTCAACCAGATTTGAAATCATTATATTAAAAACTTACGGGGGTTGGAACCTCTGAAAAAATTTGAATACTCTAAGGAGTTGTGTCATATAAATGTTATACTAAAATAACAGGAAAAGTTGTCATATTCTCATATACGTATGCGCTATATATATTTATATATATAAATATATATATTCACACTCAGTATATGACCACTTTTACTGGGATTTTACAATAAAATTAAAAACTGAGGTTCGGTTCTCGAGTCCCAAAGTACTTTTATATCATGTTAGAGCTGAAAACTGAGGAAATGTATCCACAGTAGCGAAACAAATGCTTGTAAATAATTGAACTACACTAAAGCATGACTTTAAATAAATAAAAGTAGTAAAATACAATTATTTAAGTTAATAAAAAATACAAGTTTTATTGGTTTTAAATAAATAGTCCAATTAGATTTCAAAACCAAAATCGTAATCGGTTTCATACGTAAATTACAATTTCTTTGACTTAAGCTTTAAGAGGTTTCTTGAATGTTGGACATGGTTTACCAGGTGAGGCGCATGGCATGATCCGTCTTGCGTTTGGACATTTTAATGTAACCCAGAAACTGCAGCTCAGCCACAGCGCGAGTGAAGCGCGCCCTGCGAATATACAAAAAGTAATAAATTTAAACCCTTTGGTGCTTGAACTCGATGAGAATTTTAATAAGGTCAATAAATGTAAAACGAAATAAACACAAAATATATATTTTTTTCCTGGTTTGAATCCCAGGATAGGCTAGTGTGTGGCTGTAATGTTTGTGTCTATTTTTTAAGATTATAATTTTTAACGTTTTCCGACCTTGCAGGTGGATTTTCAAAATAATTTTAAAATCTTTTAATAATTTATATGTGAATCTTTGAAAGCAAGTTTGAAGCTAAACGTGCGAAAATTGCAAATTGATTCCAAAATTTCAACAACAATTCTCCGGCAATTTTCCGAATTTCCAAGGCCATTTCCCATAATTTTAACATAACATTTTAAAAAAATGAATTTGAAGCTAATTGCGCGAAAATTAAACTTACGTCCATACAGCCCTGGTGATATATTCCAGAGATGTGTTGTCATAAAAAAAGAATATTAAATTCAATACAAAAACAAAAAAAAAATGAAACACCTTGACCACTAATTATACACCCAGGGGGTGAAGTTTCCAATAAATTGTTATGCAGTCATTGTTGAATTTTCATACAGATCTTTGAAAGTGAGTTTTAGCCTGATCGGATGACAAACAAAACAATAGCATACAACGGTTTTTCATCATTTTCCTTGGGCTTGGAAATCGAATTTTCTGAACTCCCATCTTAGCACTCACTTTCGGACCAAGACGAAACTACAGACTGATTTATATATGTGATATATGATATGTGATATACTTACTGAACCTGCGGATCAATCTGCTCCTGGGCCAGCTCTCCATCCTCCTGTTCGTCGCCGGCGCGCAGCACGGAGCGGAAGGCCTGCAACCAGTCGAACAGGTTGATCATGCGGCCGCACTCCAAGTGCAATTTGTAGACGACGGACAGGTCGGGCATGGTGCTGACCAGCTGGGACTGGTCCTGCAGGTCACAGCACTTGCACTGCATGTAAAAGTGCGGATTGTTGAGGGCCGTGTGGAGGGCGGCCCGCGGTGCGCCAATGATGTGCCGGCGCACCGTGGAAATGTCGCTGAAAACGAAGAGTTCGTGGAGCGGCGGTGCCTGCTGCAGCGGACGGAGGTGCGCCAGCACCAGGTGCGTCTCAATGTGGGCCAACACCTTGTGCAGGGCACGCGTGTACTCCGACGTTGACTGCTCCTTGTCCAGTTTGGTGCGCTGCAGCAGCTGCGCCTTCAGCTCGTGCCGCGACGCAACCTGCGTGAGATCCGACAGAGCGCGTGCCTCCATCGATGCTGTCGCTTCGTTGGCCTGGCCGTGCGTCTCCATTGTGGCCAGTTCGACATCGTTGAGCAGCTGCTTGAGCGTCTGCAGCTCCGGCCGCAGCGCATCCGCACAGGCGGCGCCCAGTTCAAGATCGGCGATCTGTTCGCTCAGAAACTCTTCAGTGCATGCGATGCATTTGCCGATCTTGGCGACAAACTCCGACCGGGACATAAAGCTGAGCATCTGCCAGCACTCCTTGTACTCCGGCTGCTGGGCGATGGGCTTGTTCAGGCAGTTGACGTAGAGCTCGCGGCGCAGCTTGCCCAGCGGACAGCGCGGCAGATCGCCGACGAGCTCCGCGAAGAACTCCAAGCAGCAGCGAAAGAGCATAAAGTGCAGCAGACAATCGCGCAACAGCTGCGGCAGCTTCTTCTTCAGATAGGCGTCGTCGGTGAGCACGGCGATGATGCGCCGGCAATCGTTGATCTGCTCCACATACGGACGAAACGAGGCCAGGCGCCGAATGCTCTCCATGTCCTCGTGCGTCAGCTGCGTGATCCGCGCCAGCGCCTGGCCGTACCCGGTGCACAGGGCGAACGCATTGCCCGCAAAATAGTGCTCCATCAGGCAGTACTTGAAGCCCTGTATAAAGCCTTGGATCGAGAAGTCGTAGTACAGGAAAATGTGCGTCAGAAACTTGAAAGCCTTGCCGGACAGATGGAAGGCGTACTTGGGCGAGAGCAGCACCTTGTCTAACAGCTGAAAAGGAGCTTGTTAGTTATGTGAGTAACAAGAGTGCTCTAGTCGGGAGTGCACGACTAGCAGATACCATACAAATAAAACTTCCATATTAATCCTATGATTCCTATGACATTTTCAGAGCATTCAATCTTATGTATAAGCCAAAGGATTGCATTTTTTTCATATTTGGAGATATCCAAATAACAAAATATCCTCGATCTACGTATGTTTTTCAAGAGGACACCAAATTTGGTACCTCTAGCTCTTATAATAGCTGAGATATGCTACGAAAACCATGTCTTCAAATCGATATTTATCGATATTAATGAAATGAGCAGGATATCGAGGAAAAATAAGTAATCACGTTCTAGTCGGGTGTAGCCAACTACGCAATACTCGTTCACAGTTTAATAACTAAAAAGAACCGAAAATGGCTTTAATTAGTAAAATTTTGGAAAAATATCGATTCTTGTAGGAGTAGGAGTAGAGTGGACGTGGCTGAGATTTTTCGGCTGAATATTTAGAGGTAATCAGAAAATAGTCTGTCAAATTTGTTGACTGCAGCTCTAAAACTGCAGAAGATAAGGATATTCGCGGTTTACCCGCTCCCAAGATATATGGATTCTATCGAAAAATTTGCTGTCAACTTTTCAGAGGAGGCTATCAGTAATCTGTCTGAAACAATCTTATCTATCCAGCTTTAAAACTGAGGGAGATATATAAATTAAATCTAATTGCGTCGCCCCCAGTGGGCTTGGCTAAAAAATCGGAGCTCAAAAATCAGGGTATACACGAACATACATATATTCCAAGTTTTAAGTCTCTTATTTCAACAGCGGCGAAAAGTATTGCGTTCATACAGACGGACGGACAGATAAGCGGACAGTCGGGCGTGTTTTAACCGATCAAGTATATATACTTTATGGGTTCGTAGACGCTTCCTTCTGCCTGTCACACACATTTGTACAAAACTAATATGCCCTTTTACCCACTTTCAAAGGGGTATCAACTTTACAGGCCAGACTTAAACGCACCTCATTCAGGCCCGTGGGCGCCGCCTGGGTCTGGAAGACGCGCAGCTTGATCTTGCTGCTGACGTGGTAGGGCAGCGTGCTGTGCACCGCCGTCAGGGCCGTGGCTACGCCCAGCACCAGCACAAACGGCAGCCGTCCGCGCTGAGCGCTGAGTATGAGAATAAGGTCCTGCAGCACGCTGGGATTGAAGCACTCGAAGTCGGGCAAAATGATGACCAGAGCGCGCTGTCCGCCCGGAGTGCCACAGCTATTGGCGTACCAGGCGTGCAGCTGCTTCAGGGTGCACTGCGTGCGACGCAATCGCTTGCGATCGCGCTCCCGCTCATCCTCCTCGTCCAGGTCCTCGGCGGGCACCGCCGCCTGCTCGTCCATCAGGCTGTACACCATGGACTCCACGGCCGCTTTGAGCGTGGCACAATCGCGCGATTGCAGCACACAAACCCGTGCCGCCTGCTGCGCATGGAGGCGCTGCGTGAGCGTCTCAAATTGCTCCAGGTGATCCGGCTGATTGATGCCCGTCAGCAGCGCCGCGGTGGGCAGCACTGGGCTGGCATCGGTGCTGGCCATGCCCTCGCCGGTGACAAACTCCATCAGCTGGTGCAGCGTGCGCGCATTGCTCGCCGTCTGCAGCCGCACGATGTGGCTGTGCAGCTGCGTCCAGGCTTCAGTGTAGGCGGCATAAAAGGGCTGCTCGGTCAACTCCTTGCCCAGCAGGCTCGGCTTTGCGCTTTTACGTTTCGTCGGCGTTCGCTTGTTAGCACGCGTCGCGCCATTCTTGTACACAAAACAGCCCTGAGCACAATTTGAAGCCGTTTCAGAATTGCAAAAGTTGGTAAATAAAACTTTTCCGCTTACCTTTGAAACAGATATGGTGGGATCCATGGCCGTTGGCTAACTAAGCGCAAGTTCTGTTTCAGCTATATGTGCTATGTACAAAAAATTGTTTGTGTCAGCTTTGTGCCAGTTAAAGTTTATTCACAGCAGTATTAAATGGCAACAACAATATGGGCTCACAACAAAATGAAAACAGCTGGAGCGCGCCAAAATTTTCGAATCGCGTGAAGTTGGCTGCCACCGAAAAGAGTGCTGCCCATCTAATTGAAGTGAGCGCGTAAATTTAAACTTAAGTTTCAGCGTCATTAAGGGTTATAGTAATTGGTTCAAATGTTGTTGGATTTAGATGCTGATCCATTATAAGAATATTTCCAATACCTAGGTGTGCATCGCACAAATCGGACCATTTCGGTGCCATTTGAAATGTGAATAGATACATAAGCAAAAAATCGAAAAATAATATCAACGCCGCCAAGAGATAATCATTGTCACGGATTTCAGCGAAACGTCCACCGTTGATGATCTGTGCGTGATACATGATAAACTGCAAAAATAATTGAAAATTAGGTTAATTCTGGGCAATATTAAATGCGACTAGCTGCTCACAGTCACAATGCTGAATAGAATAAAGCCGCGGTACACAAAGAACGAGTATGGCACGTTCGCGACTAAATAGAGCATTAGGAAATACATGGCTCCAATGAGGCTAATAATTCCTAAAATCACAATAACCACAATATCCAGCGTCAAGTCATGCTGCAAGAGAAAATTAAAATATTTAAAGAAGACTATTCATAAAAATGTAGTTTTTAAATGGTAATTGCTTACCGGTAAAAAGGAGCCGAAAATAATAAAAACTACTAACACCAGGGTCCATATCAAGTAGCTAAACAAAAATGAAATTGATAATGACGCACAATCAACGTTGTTACGCCGATGACAACGGATTCGAACTGTAAACAAATGTGATCAAAGGATGAGCAAAGAACAAATTGGATATTAATCAAATATATGTAAAATAATTTCCACTCACTATTAAAAATGCTACTATCCAATTTACGGGCATATAAAAGCGCAGATCCTCAAAGAATATAAATACAAGGATGAGTATTAAGCTCACCGAAAAGAAAACAATTCCAATCCAATAATTTTTAACGAAATAAGTATTTGTTTCTTCGCTACAAATATCATGTATTGTTAAATATTGGTAAACTATTAAATATCAAGCATGTACTTACAAAAAATAGAATAAATACCATTGCAATAGCGCCAGAATCAGAAATGCAGCAGTTAATGTATAAGTAATGCACGCAAACTTTTGTCGTTCTAGTCTGTAATAATACGGACGTGTTTCTCTATTCTCCGCCATTGCATTTTTATTGTTCAATCCAAAATTTGCGAGTCTATGAAATTGTTTGTTATTGTGTATTGAATGTGTATGGTTTACTTTGTGTACATATCGGACAGCTAACGCAATGAATTCTTGAATTTGAAATTGTTTGTTGTACGCCAAAGTGCTGCCCATAAACGCAGGGCTGCTTTAGGCATATCGGCGATACCGCTGACCAACACTGGTCACCTTTCGCGCATTTAATCTGCTGCAGTTCACAAAACATCTATGTGCATGTTTATATAAAAATGGGCGACGAACTCGATATCTACGATGATCTGGATGATTTCCAAGAAGCCGAAAATAAAGTAAGTACAACTGCACTAATGTAAAATGCAATATTTATTCGTTTTAATCACTAGAAATCGAAAGAATTGGAGGCCTGGGAGGCGAAGTGCGAGGCCGCTCAGCTGGAAATTGCAAATTTGCAGGCGCAAAACAAAGCGCTCGGTAAGAAAATCAAGACAATGGAAGTGAATTTCCAAAATCTGCTCGATACCGCCAAGGCGGAAATCAGACGCAAGGATGCACAAATAACGCAGCTGCGCAAGGAGTAAGTAGCGCAGGAACAAAGATGCAGTACAAAATATATATGTATTATTTGTTTTGTTTATAGGAAAGATGATATATGCTTCAGACGCAAACTTCCGCCCAATCTAGGGCATGTTAAGTCACAGCCGCTAGATGACCCACAACATCAGCATAAACGCTTTAAATGTGATGACATAAATGCGCGGCCGGCTGAAATCTCACACAATAACAACAACAACGCCGATGGGAATGTGAAGCTGCAACAGGATAAGCAACAGCGTGCCAGGCAGGAAGCTGGCGGGGAGCCAAAGACGCATCACAAGCGAGACAACGCAGCGGAGGCAACAAGAACGCGGCAGCGCTCAGCCGATGGGAGAAGCACACAGGACAGGGATCGGGATCGGGAACGGGAACGGGAGAGAGATCGCGAGCGGGAGCGGGATCGAGATCGGGACCGAAGTCGACGTCGCAGTCGTAGCCGCAGTCGAGAGCGAGGCCACAGGCAGCACACCAAGAAGGAGCTAAAACGAAGTCGCCACTCGCGTTCTCGTTCCCCTGCAAGTCACAAGAGCAGCGGGAAGAGCAGGTAAGCTCGTATAGTTTGACTAGAGCATTAAATACCAGTAAATTGCCGCTTATAAAGCTATAAATCTCACTTTCAGTAAACGCCAAAATTCACGGGAATCTGATCGCAAAACCGATGCAAAGACAGCTGCAAATGAGTCGCGCAACAAACACAAAACCATGGAGAAACTTTTTGGCAGCTCGCCAAAGCGCAACAGCTCAACGGAGCCGACAAGCGGAGGCAGTGAAAAGGTGCTCCAAAAGCTAATGAGCAAGGCGGAACCCTTCACGCCACAAGCGCTCTATACGCCGCAAACCCAAAATCCAACTGAAGCGGAGAGAAATCAGCCAGAAACCAGCAAAGGAACACCTAAAAATAAGCAACAATTGACTGAAGAAGTTGAAAACTATTTTGTGAGCAATTTGGAAAAGGTTGAAACGCAGCAGGTTCTCAAATCGAATGAGAAGCAGCTGGAAGTTGTTGAGCAGGTTCAAAGCTTGAATTTCAAAGCTGAAGCTGATGCAGTAAATGAATTGCTTAAGGAAACAAAAGCGCTACTGGATTTTATTGACGGAGAGCAGGCCGTAAATGAGGTGGACAAAACAAAATCCCAGCAAGAAGATGGAACAGAGATGCCTGCTGTAACAAGCAATGTAATTGATAAGGACGATAAACAAAATGAACTGAATGAAATCAACGCCAATCCACAAATACCCGGCCTGGATGTTATAGACGAAGCGATATTAACAAGAGAATTCGATGAGGTGGACAACAATATACAAATTCCAGGCCTGGATTTAATTGACAATAAATTAATTGGTGAAGATGATGCAAAATCAAATGAACACATACCAGGACTAGATTTTAATGAGGATGAAGTGGATACAAAATCACAAGATTTCATGGATTTCATGGCTGGAGAGGACGCACTAAAGAAAGTAGATGCAGAAGCACGTGAACATATACCAGGTTTGGAATTGCCAACTGAAGAGGAGCTGACAAAAGATATAGTTAATGTAAAAACAGATGAAAATGTTGAGGAACTGGATAAAAAAGATGCAGAGGAGGTTGCAAAAGATGTGGAGATGGAAACACATGAATATATGCCAGGTCTGGAATGGACAGCTGAAGAAGAGTTAGCAAAAGATATGGTTAATGTAAAATCAGATGGAAATATTGAGGAACTGAATATGAAAGCTGCAGAGGAGGTTGCAGAAGATGTAGAGACAGAAACACACGAATACGTACCAGGTCTGGAATTTGCCGCTGAAGGGGAATTAACAAAAGAAACCGTTAAGACAAAAACAAATGAAGATATTTCGGAACTGGATATAAAAGGTGTAGAGAAAGCTACAAAGGATGTGGAGACAGAAGCACATGAATACATGCCAGGTTTGGTATGGACTGCTGAAGAGGAGCCAACAAACGATATAGTTAATGTAAAAACAAATGAAGATATGTCTAAACTTGGTATAAACGATGCAGAAGGTACAAAAAAGGATGTAGAAACAGAAGGACTGGAATTTGCAGCTGAAGAGGAGTTAACAAAAGATATGGTTAATGTAATAACAAATGAAGATACTTCGGAACTGAATATAAAAGCTGCAGAGGAGGTTGCAAAGGTTGTCGAGACAGAAACACATGAACATACACCAGGTCTAGAATTGACAGCTGCAGAGGAAACAATAAAAGAAGAGCCGACAACTGCAAATAAATTCATATCGAGCGAAGATTTGGCAGCTGAAGAGGAGCTAGCAGCGGATGTGGTTGAAACACAAATAAACAAATCTATTCCAGACTTGAATGGATTAGCTGCCGAGGAAGCGGCAAATGAAACAGCTAATAAAGAGCTGCCCGAAGTTGCGGCCAGCGATCAAATAACGTCTGAAATTCAGTTAGCTGAGCAAGCTAATAAACAAGAAGCTAATGTTGCAGATCAGCTGGACGCGGAAACAAAAGCAACAGACAAACAAGACTGCACGACAGCTGAGACTATAAAGGTGTCAACTGCAAAAGTAATCAAAAACAAAAAGGCCGCAAAGAAACACAAAAGCGCAGCAAGCAAAGCAAAAAGCCAACAAACAAAAGAAGCAAATCAGTTAAAAGAAAGCAGTCAAAATGCGGATAAAAATGCTGAGGATATTGAGCCAACATTGAGCGAACCCACAACGTCAAACAGCACTTGTCAAATGACCCAAACGGAGGAGAGCTTGGCAACGTCGAAGCGTGCCATGAAGGGCATAGAAATAATTGAGGACATATGTTTGCCCATTATGATGGATATCGAGCACATTGCAGTTCAAGTCGATGACACAAGCGAGGAGCAAATTATGGCCGAAAAATCAGAAGAAGATATGTCCGAAGGCAATGAGAACGCAGAGCAGCTGCAGAACTCCAATGTGGCACCAATGGAGCGAGCGGAGTCCCAACTCCAGTTTATAACGGTCAATCAAAACGCCTTGAATTCAAAGGTTGTGGCCGTGAATACGACAATAACGCCCAAGCTGACGGTTGTGGCCGCTACCGTCATGTACGCCCAACCGGATTCCACCAAGATCGATCACAACGACGATGACGCCGCTCTCGAGGCAGTCATGAACGAGCTAATGCCGGAGAAGCCGCAGAGAATCGTATTGGAGGAAGAGAGCTATCCAAATTTGAATCTGGAAGCGGATACCATAGAACTGGCACTGGAGCAACTGCATCAGCAGGCGCACAATGACGAGCAGCCGGACGAGACGGTGGTCACATCCACGTCCATGAAGGGACCGCAAACGCCCAAGCAGGATCTCATTCAGATCCTAATGCAATCTCCGCTACATCAGGCAGCTGCCAATCCCGCAAAAGCCAAGATCCGGGTCAAGAAGAGCGGTGCACGCACAGCCAGCGAGAGGCTAACGCCCAGCAGCGATAAGCCGGAAAGACGCGAAAAGACGCCGCTCAAGAAACGGAAAATCAATCTGGATGGCGAGGCAACTGCTGCCGCCGATCCCGTTGTGCTGCAGACGCCAACCGTTGCTGATGCCGATGTGATAAATGAGAGTTCGCAGCTGGACGCGACCATCGACGAGACCTTCAATGCCAGCGCCGGAGCGCAGGAGCCGGGTCCCAACGACACCTCCCTGGTGACCAAACGCTGCTCGCTGGGCAACAGCGACTATCAGTTCGAGCGGATCAACGACGAGGTCGTGCTCCGCGTCACACGGCGTCGACGACGCCCAGTTGCGCCGCCAGCTGCCATTCAGGAGATATGATTTACCACATATACCCTACATGTATATCACACATCAGTAAGATATCTGGCTATATGCTTACTTGCTCACTGGGAAACTCAAATAAATACATAACATTTTATGTAGCTACACGGGCAACTTATCCTCACTTAATACATAATAATATAACACGATACAATAATACTTATACGATCTACTTATCTTAAGTAGCATATAAAAATTGTGATTTTAGATAGTAAATAAAAAATTCGCTGGAGTTCTTGCTGGTTAATATTAACAAAAATATATGTTAAATTAAACTTGAAAACAACTTTATTTTCAATAAATTGCAAATTGAATGCTTAAAGTGTTAATAACAAATTTTTAACAATGTATACAATATTTTTCAAAAATATATTTATAAATGCAGATATTTTGTTCAAATCTGTGTTGGCTTTCACAATAAGTTGCTTTTTTTTTTAAAGAGAGATTAAGTAGAATTATGAAGAGTCAAAGAAAACACGTAAGGGGCTCTAGTCGGGAGCGCCCAACTAGGGGATACCCTGAACCAGAGACAATATAAACACTAAGATGCGTAACGCTGTACAAAAGGCCGCTTGATTTTCAACGAAAATGAAATCGTTGCCCTTACGCTCTCACAACTTCCCCAAGAAAAATCCTGCCTACGCCAGTGAAATATTCATACATATTGTGTATTTGTGCCTACACACACACTCACACATATGCACTCGCATGACATAGGCGCTCGCATGTTACAAACGCTCATCTTCAGCACCGACCAGCTTTGCTGAAGCTAGCCTAGCGACTAAGATCGTTGCTCGTGTCAGCAGCAGAGCGCACCGACTTCGGCATTTCATCGTGCGGCTTTTGGAGAGCGAAAAGTCCTGGCGTGGAGTTTGAAGAGCTAAAAGCTACACTAAAAATTTTGTCTTGCATTCAAATGTATGCGCGTTTCGTATCTTAGTGTTTATATTGTCTTTGCATGAACACTGTCTTCACGTAAATTTCAATCCCATTGCATTCGTGCACACATACACACAAAAAAAAACACACACACAGACAAATTCATGCCACAGGCAGTGCGTCCCTCTGCCGCTGCGCTTGGCCCCCAAGAAGGAAACTAAATTTGCGAATAACTTTTAAACTAAAAGCATGATCTTAATGAAATAAATGAACAATACATGAAATACGTAATAAGAGCATTCATTCATTCGTCCTGAATATATATACTTTGTGGGGTCTGAGATACTTCCTTCTCTTCCGGGGATAAAAAGTAAAAGGAATTCTAGATCTAAAAGATAATATAGTTGAGGGTATTTATTCATTAATGTCTTAAGGTTAATCTGGTTGTGGATATATATCTATTTATTGAGTATTTGGAGCACCTTAAAGTTATAGTAGAATCATGTTAAGCAATATTATCATTTCTATGACTTTCGGCTATTATTATTTATATCTTTAAGTTTCCAAATAGGCCAGAAATAAAAATTAAAAAAATCAAATTTTTATTTCTTTTTAAAATCTAGTTAAAATAGTAGCAATTTATACACCCTTTGTCTGATTATAATCATAATTATAATACAGTGTAATTACACTATGCAGTATATTTAATTATGATCATACTTCTTCGTTTAGGCAAGTCATTTATATATATAATTAAAATGCTAGATTTTTCTCGGCAAAACTTCAAAGTTCAGCACCGTTAGTTTTTTTCCATAGTTAAGATTCAATCAATATTATCACAAAGTTCCTTGGTAATATTTGCTGTAGACATACATATGTAATAAATATAGATAGTGCTCCTTGTATTTAAAATCCGAATAATTCATTTTTTTATTTAATTTTATTTTTGGTTTTAAACTGAAGTTGACAACAACAATAAGGCTAAAGAGATTTTGGTGGGCAACATTTCATTTTTGCACGCCATAAAATCCCGAAATAATAAATTTGTTTAATTAAATTTAATTTTAAAGACATAAATAAATAAGTATAAACTATGCGTTGTATTTTTTGCTTGCCATTATGATGCAGTCTAGGCCTGTTTGGGTTTCTCCTCGCCCAGCAGGAAGCGCCGCACAACGGCGAGCTTGAAGATGGGCACCGACAGCAGGGCGCCCAAACAGGCGCCGATCCAATAGACGATGATGTGCTCCAAGTTGCTGTGGCCGCGACAGCCCCACTTGAGGGCGGTGGCCAGCACCGGATTGAAGTAGCCGCCGGAGAAATTGAAAGCTGTAAGCAGTGCATAATTAAAAGCGTAAACTTTTTGAGAGGACATGGTGGCAATTGGTAGCCACGTCGCGGACGGGCGTGGACTTACCTGCCACCACCAGGCTGGTGCCGATAAACGAGTCAATATAGCTGCTAAACTTGGGCTCCTGCACGCTGATCGTCTTCGAGGCCAGGCGGCAGAGCAGCGTGGCCACGCCCTCAATGGCAGCGCCCACATAGGGACTGACCTGCAGATCGGCATTGCACTCCTCGAACGCCCGACCCTTGTGCGTCTCGGCGAACTCCAGCCACCAGAAGACCTGCACGATGCGATACACACAACAGCCGCCCATCAGTTCCGCCCAGGTGCGCAGCGCCATCTCCTTGAAGCTGGTGCGTCCCTCCAACACGTCCTCCATGTGCGTGTACGGGCAGGCGGAGGCGTCGCCCCACACCTTGCCCCACCAGATGGTCAGCAGGAACAGAAATATCGCATAGGTGGCCACGCCAAAGTTATCGGCCACTGCAGGTGCAACAAATAGGATATATACAGTTATATATATGTGAGAGTACGATTTAAATTAGGAAATTTGCTGTACGTCTTTACCTTCGATTTTTATTTGAGCATTGCTCGTGTAACTGACTGCCTGCTTCTTCTTAATTTTATGCTTAACATAAATGTCCATTGCTTAACATAATCTCGAAGGCTTAACATAAATCAGACTGACCGCTGTTAGAGTGACCGTATGTCTGTATATGGCTATGCACGCAAGCTTATGAGCTTGTGACGTCACTATCCTACTACAAACATATATGACTCCAACTCCAACTCCAACTTACCTATGATCAGCTCGAAGCAGCAGGCGCACAGCTCGGCGGCGGCAATCGCCTCGTTCATAAGCACGGGGACGAGGCCATCGTTGCTAAGCAGGCGACGGCTCACCCGGCGCGCAATCTGTGCCGCAATGCAGCAGCCGACCATGAAGCCAGCGCTAATTCCCAGCGCTGTCATCGACATCCTGCCGTTCCTTAAAACAGACAGAAATAACGGATATTTTAATCAATTGGGAAGTATGCTCCAAGAGCATTTAACCTAATAAAAAGTGATTCATGGTTCGAACCTATGGTTTTTCTTAAGGTTCGGTTTGTGAATTTGGTTTTGGTTCGAATCTAGGTCTGTCACATTATTTTAATTTTAATCGAAAAGGCAAAGACATTTGACATTGGTTCCGTTTATGCTTCAAACCTCGCCTTTAAGTTTGCTTCGTAAGCTGGGTTTTTTATATGGTTTTGGTTTAGATAATCTTAAATAAAAAAGGCATTCATTGGAAAGTTTTCTCTTTCTTTTTATGTTTATTCTTAATTGGGAGGCAGAATATCTATATATACTATATGCAGATTCTGAGGACAGGCAATATAAATCACTAAAATTTTCCGTACTACTGAAATTAAAACAAACCATTTTAAAGGAGAAAATGGCTTGGTTCGGGTTAAGATTCGGCTGATGATTTTCTTTATGATTTTAAAAATATTGATGTTTCAGGCTCGAACCGGCTTGGTATAAACCCAGTTTGCAAATTTAAATTAAATTTTACATTACAGTTCTACCTATTATAATGCTTCCATTTAAAATTTTATTTAAATTTCAAAAAAAAGTGATATAAGCAAGCTACTTTCCAAGCAAAAAATTTGAAAATTATAAATATATTTATTTAAAAATAAAATAATAACTTGGGGTTTTTTAAAACGTTATTTTGATGTGTTTAAAAATATAAATACATCTAAATGCAAATGCTGATTAGAATTTCTGAATTTTTTAATACCCGAGTGTCTACTGTATTTTTGTTTTGGTTTTTATATATTTGTTTTATTTACACGCTGCACTTGCGAACATTTCGGGTAAAGGCATTACGCACACACAATCATTGAAAACTATTTTCGAATTCGCAGCACGCCAATAATGTGCTAAAAATATTTACAGCTTGTTAAACAACACAAAACAACATCAAACTGTCGCAAAACATCAATCTTTGTTTCTTTATTTTTATATCTATTTAACATTGATTAGCTTAATTGTTACTTAACTTTTTATTCTGTAGATTTTACTTTAAATTTTAATACAATTTTTATTTTAAAAGTTTGTGTTATTGCGCACTATTCCATATCTGATACTAATTGGCCATAATTATTGAACAAGTTTTTGAAATCATTTGACAAGCCTTTAAAAAGTTTATAATACTCGCATGCGTTAAAATATCTTATAATTAATATTATACTTAATATAAACGAAATACATACTATGTAAATTCGTTTTGTAACTGGCCAAAAACGACCGGCACAAGATCGTAAATACAATTGCGAGCTCTCGTCGTTGTCGACTCCGACTGAACAAGAAGCTTTATTGAATGGATCGCTCTGGGCTCATCTGTCGCTCATCTTCGGTCGGTCTATTATTAAACTAATGCCTGGCGCTCAATGCTCAGAATGTAGGTGTAGGTAGGTGCCAGCGGGCTCTCAAAAGCTTCGGGAAACAGATGTGTGTGCGAGCGTTTTTCACTATTACTTTTTCTCTGTTAAGCACTTCGCGAATCATCAGTCTACTTGCGCTTGTTTTCAACTAAAGCAGTGTTATTTAATTATAATATATTCTAACGAGAATTTAGTATATTATTTAGTTTATTTGAAAAGAGAAAAACGTTACGAGCTTTCCAAAACAGTGTGACCAAAAACAGCCTATGACCATTATCGATAACATTTTACGTCTAACAGCGCCATTCTGAGCATAACAGCGCCATTGTCACGCAACGAGAGCCTTAGCAGCAACAGCAGCACACAACAACAAGTGAGTTCTTGGGTTTACATAAACAAAAAGTAAAACTACAGCAATTAAATAACATAGAATTTATATATTTGACAGTGCTTCAACGATTGTGTAGGTCGCATATTCACAAATTGCCGTTGTCATACTGCGTAGGCAGCAACCGGCATTATACAACAACACAGCCAGCCACAGCACATGCAACGTCAACAACAACAAAAACAAGCAAAACACAAAAACTATCTCTGGATGCCGCCTTTACGGAATGGCGTCCCATCTATCGATTGCCATTGATACGCCTGGTGGCCGCCTTCAATCGACTGAAAGTCTATCAGGCCATTGTCACAGTGGCCGGCGCCCCATTGGCCTTTGCCCTGGAACAGGCCGGCCAAGTGACGGGCAATCTGCTGGGTATTTATGGAACCATTGGCATCAGCGGCCTGATGACGCTTACGCTGTGCAGCTTTGTGTCCAGTAACGTCGTTGGTTTCATCTACGTAAACGAGCAGCAGGATATATTGAAATTGTCCTATGTGGACTTCTGGGGACGACGCAAAGAAGCGCTCTTGGATATTGAGGATCTGCTGCCCGACTGGGAGCCGAAGAGCAAAAGACGTTTCGGCTTCTATCAGCCCATATGCCTGCGCAACGATGACAAACAGCGTTACAAGCTGTTCCATCGTTTTGGGGTCATAACCGATCCGCTTCTATTTGAGGGTCTGTTCGGACAATCATAAGTTGATTGATATATATATTTATATATATATACATATATTGTTGATAGAATTGTATACCCTGAATAATTTTTTGCAAATGTAAGTAGGAGGCAGAAGAAGGCATCTGCAAGTCCATAAAGCATATATATTCGTGGTCAGCATCAATGGCCGAGTCGATCTAGCCATGTTCGTCCGTCTTTCCGCTGTAGACTTCATGTTTTCGATTGTAAGCTCGTCCTAATGATCAATAGCCACTAAAAATCTACAACAGTCTGAGGTTTTTTAAGCTTATGTCGTAGATTATGAAAGCTTTATTATAATTCATTGCAAACAGGTTCATGAAGATCGCTTAAGAAGTTTTTATACCAAAGCAATTGGCACACATACAACATACACACAAAGTTCAGGGTATCTCTTAGTCAAATTCCCCTAGAGCATTCTAACTTGTTTATTACCTTGTAAATAAATAACCATAAGTTTTTCATTTATAAAAATACATATTTTTAATATAGTTTACAATTAAAACTCAATGGGTAAAGGCTTTCTATCTTAACTTGAAAACATCAACCGTTAATATATTCCTTTGATATAAAAAATATAAATATCGAGTATTACAAACATAAAATCTACAAATATAATGGACTGTGTTTGATTAAGATTCATACATATATATATATATATATAAAAGTACAAATTGAGGTGCTATATCATAAGAAAATATCAAAAAGAAAAACCAAGTCTCTAAGTTCCTACCAGTGCTTTGTACTAAATGAGATAATATTGCTATAAATTCATCTAAATTATGGACTCATGCTGTTGACTGTTCGCAGATGCAGATGTCGAATTCTCTGAGCTAGCCGCAATCGTGCGCGATTTTTTGCCCAGCGCAATTGCCTCAGCGACCTGTGAAAAGCATCAGTTGACAGTTTAAAATGTTCCACATTTATATATTATTCTGTTTAACCCACCGTATCCGGCAGCTTTTTGTGAAAGGTTTCCGGCAGTAGAAGCGACAGAAGGCCGGCCACCATAGATGCAGCGCCGAATAAAAGCAAAGGCAAGGGCTCATAGTAGTTGCCCTGAAAGATTAATGTTTTCAAATTACAGTAATAATAATAGTTGATTAGATTAGCACCCACCAGTAGGGGCACAAAGGGCGCCAGCATTGCACCAAAACGTGCGAAGGTGGACATGACGCCAACGCCGCCGCTGCGTATTACCTGCAATGTTCATATTTTAAATTATATATAAAATTGTTTAATAGAGTTTTTATGGTTGCACCAACCGTTGGCATCATTTCTGCTGTGTACGTATAAATGACCGCAAACGATGAGGTAATGCCCAGTTTGCCCATTAAAAAGAGCGTTACGATCAGCCAATTGGCACCTGTTTTAAATATGAAAAATAAATGTATATACAACTATAATTATTAGTTTTATTTGTAACGTGGAAAAATAAATAAACACTGAGTCAATTGACATCAATTTTAAATGAGGCAGAACATCTGTTTTCTGATCTATATATTGTGAAAGTAACGTAATTTATATTAAATTGGTTTTTGCTCAAGGCTGCAAAGCGGTTTTAAACAGAAACATTTCCAACACGATGTTCAAATATTGTTGAAAAGTTGTTTGAAAAGTTTTAAGCCCAAAAATGAATGTATATTAATAATTTATATATATTATATGCCCGCCCTCAGAGGTTGCATAGAGAATTTGCTAGAACACATTCTGTCAGTTAAAAATGAACAACAAAAAAGAATACAAAAAATATTACCATAATTTTTAATTTAAACTAATATTCGAACCATTAAGGCTTCATTAAGGTTGAAAAACTAGGTACACAAACCGAACCTAAACATTTAAAATTTGCAGCTATTTTTCTGATCTATATAAAATAGATCTCAGCTCTTATGTTCATT
Source organism: Drosophila robusta (assembly GCA_035043565.1). Lineage (NCBI taxonomy): Eukaryota > Metazoa > Arthropoda > Insecta > Diptera > Drosophilidae > Drosophila > Drosophila robusta. The sequence goes on from JAWNMW010000414.1 coordinate 583,119, forward strand.
TACTTTCCATAGTTACTTAAGGTACTTTACGTTCTCGCTTATTGGTATAAACTTTGCAGGCATGCATAAAGGGTTAGAATTTTAGAATAGTACACATATTAGTGCCTGATAAGTAGCCGATTTGTGTAGCATACCCGTTGTCATATAGCCGCTGGCGGCGCACGTGATGGCACAGAGCAGCAGCGGGCCGGATAAGGCCAGACGTCGTCCCAGTTTGCGTAGACACAACTATTTTTGGGTTGCCAATTAAAGAGAGGGAAGGCATTATTTTTATGCGAATATATATATGACATTTAAAACGCACCCAGGCCAAACTGTAGCCGGGTATCTCGATGAGGCAGACCAGTGTGAAATTTAAATACTTGTTGCCACTGAGATTGGTCGAGTTCAGTGAGAGTCCGTAGAAGACAATGGCATTGACGGCCCTGCAAAGAGGCGTATTAGAAGTACGGAGCTGGAAATTATTGAGGATTACTTGCCAAATAAACAGCAGGACGGCATAGCGCCAGATAAGCGCTTTGGAGGCGAACACTTGCTTCACGGATGGCCAAATCTCGCGTTGCTGTTGCTGCAGCGGGCGCTGCTGTTGCTTGTCCGGACTGTCGTCCGTGGCGTCCAGTTGCTGCTGCTTGAAGCTGGCCATTAGCTCCAGCGACAGCTCCCGGTGATTAACGTGCGCCGCCCGCCGGATAATGTTCACCGCCTTCTCGTGCTCGTTGCGCGCCAGCAGCCAGCGCACCGATTCGGGCACCAGCCAGAAGTAGACCACAAAGAAGAGCGGCGGTATGGAGAGGGCGAGCTGCAGTATCTGCCAACTGGATAGCAGCCAGGCGGCCAGGCCGAGCAGTGCCTCGCCCACGGCATAGAAATAGTTGAGCACAATGGAGGTCATTTCCCGTTTGCGCGGTCCCACCATCTCCACGCCTATGATGAAGGCCAGCGGATAGACGCCGGACGTGCCCACGGCATTGAGCAGGGCAAAGGCCAGAAAACTCGAATAGTCCCAGGCCAGCGCCTGGCCAATGCCCGTCAAGCCCATAAAGATGGTGCAGAAGAGAAAGATGAGCTTGCGCCCAAAGCTGAAGAGTACGAGCGGGAGAGAGTTGTGAGGTAAATTTTAAATGGGTTTGAAAATAAGTAAGGGGGAGTACAAAATTTGTTTACCATAAAATTCCAAAAAAAAAGTGCACTTTCAATATTGCATATACATATGTATGTTGAATGTAGTTTAAAATGTCATCAAATATGAAAATCAGTTCAGTTTTGACAAAATATGGGAGCTATGGATCAGAGAGCTTTACATGTCAATATTTTTGTAAATTTTGGCATGATTTTTGACAAAAAATTTTACCCCCTCAAAATCGGTTTTTATATTGTTTTTAAATTAATTGTGACAACTACAATCGATTAAAAATTTAAATTTGAAATTCTAAATAAAAAAAATGAATTTGTTTTGAAAATAAGTAAGGGCAGAGTACATGGTTTTTTCGAGGAGGTCTACGAGGTGTATTTCACTTGATAACTTTATTTGATTACTTTACAATCCAAAGCAAAGCAATTAAAATTGAGAAAATGACTCGAGCACAAAACTGCAAGATTTTTAAAAACTATGAACCGAACATTGATCCAAATCAGATGGCGAATTTTAACTCAAACCAAAGCTTCAACCGAAGCAACGAAAATTAATTTAGGGTTTTCTATATTCCCCTTTTCTGAATATCCCTAATGCTTCGCTAAGTCTACTCGTAAAAACTGTTGCACTCATTGTGAAGCACATTTTTTTGGAATATTACTCACCGATCGGCCAGATAGCCGAATAGAGCGGTGCCCACCACCAGGCCGGCAAAGTGTGTGGTGCCCACGAATGCCAGCTTCCAGGCGTTCTCTTTGCACGTCAGGTGCCAATCCTGGACGATGGTGTACTCCCCGTTGTCATAGACAAACTCCCGACAGCGCTGCGGCTGCTGTGGCACGAACAACGAGGCGTTGCACGTTGGGTACGGCCACTGCTGCACGTGGCTGTCGTTTGCCGCATAGCGCACACAGGTGTCGCTCGGCGTAAAATAGCCGTGCTTGTCCCGCGTGCCCGGCATGGCAACCTCCAGCCAATCGGTCTGGTAGGGCGGCCGCTCCTCGACGTCGCATTCTTCGATGCGACAGCGATATTTTGGTGTGCCGGCGGTAAACACGTAGGACAGACTGTTCGCGGCCGCAAAGAGCACCGGCAGGCAGATGAGCAGGTAGTTAACTCTCTGATAGCGTCCGAATTCGCCGATTTGCTTGAGTATCTCGTCAAAGTCCATGGCGGCGACGGGGCTGCCATTCTCTCAAGTTGCGCGGCGTTGCCACCTGTGCAATAAATGTAGTCAAGTGTTTTGATCGGCCGGCCACGTGTGTGTTTATTTATCCTTGCTGCGCTGCTAAATAAACAAACAACAAACAAATGCGAATGAAGTAAAAACAAACGTGGATTCAGTGCGCTGTTAAATAATAAGCTGCTCTGCACGCAGTGCCGCACTGAGAGAAACAGTCATAATATCGAATTGAGCCTGCAAGGTGTGGTGAATTTCGTGGTGAAATTCGGCGCTAACCTAAAACTGGTCATTTTCCTTATGTTAATAACAACGTCTAAAACAGCTGTCAACGGCCGAGCAAGAGAGCGCTAGAAAAAGAGAGCGTGAAAGTTTGTGGCTGTGTATGTGGGGCATCCCCAACTGAGCGTCTGACGTCGTCGCAGATGCAACGTGCATTTACGGCTGATTTATTCTAGAGCTTAAGTGTGGGAATACCCAGTGTTAAAAGGGAGAGGGAAAGGGGTGATTACTAAACAGGAATACGAGTCAAAACAATATCGAGTTTTAAAATAATTTATTTGAGAATAGGTAGCATAAAGTCAGGTAAAAGGGTGCTGATTGCACCCTGATTGCTAAATAAATAAATAAATAAAAAAAGGTAGCTTAACTAAATAATATTGAAAACAACCAGATATTCATATTTTAATATCAATATGTTTATATAAATGTACATATATATATATATATTTTTTTTTTAAACTTTTTTAAATATAAATTTGTCATCAAATGTGTAACACATAAAAGGAGACGTCTCCGATCTTAAAAATTTGATATAATTTCGATCAACAGCTCAGTCGAGTTCCTTGGCCAACTAGCGTTAGTTTCAAAACTAACGTCATGAAACTCTGCATGGATCCGTCTTTTTGTTGCGGTCAGTACATAGTATGTCTAAATCTAAATCATATATCATATATAACGATCGGTTAAAAATGGAGTTTCGTATGAAAAACTTTAATTTTCTTAGATAACCTTATCTAATCTAACATTGTACTACGCACCTAATATACCTATAAAATATAATCAACTATTACTATAGCATATAGCGTCAAAAAGAAAGTTTATGTTTATAAACTATTTTGTTTTCAAAAATATCCAAGCCAAAGTTGGGAATTTTGAGCGTCCCTATGATCCTAACACATTAAACTACTATACATATAATATAGTCTGTTTATAGGAATAATCGCTCAAAAATGAAATGAAAACTAATTTAACTGTAGAAATATAGTGCACATTTTTTGTAAGGGCATTGGCATCTCATGTTTTGCTTTCTTTGTTCTTTTTATTGTTAACTGTTTTTAAGCAGAACTATGTATTTTAAAAATTCGCATTGAAAAGGCTTTTGCAATAATTAAATTTAAATAATAGTGTATTTAATACAAAGACAATTTTTTTTGTTACATACAACATATTTTGTTTATATTTTCGCCAGTTTCCTTTATTTAAAAATCTATTGATTTTTTTAAGCATTTCCAATATTTTAAAAAATGGCGAGTTCAACTAAATACAACAGGTTAATGGCATTGCTAACTTGATAGCTATGATAATTATCATATCAGTTTTCTAGTTAAAAGAGCGCTATCTTCAATGTGATAATATATGTAGATATATTGATAAAGTTTCAGCAATAGCAAACTGTCGATATTAATTAAAACATTTGCATTTACACTAGTTTCAAGCGAATTGAACTTCCTTGGCGCCAGTGCAATTACTGGAATATATTTAAACGGAGATCCGGGATGGATGCTAGTTAAATTGCACGTCAGTTAAGGCGCATGCAATCGCGTTGCCAATTGATACAAATTGTTGCATGTTGCCACAGTGCCTTATTGAAGTACGCGACAGCATCATTAATGAATGTTGATTATTGGCGTAATCTTGAAAACTTGCGGGTGAATAACACTTGCAGCCCAATCAATCAATTTTTGCATTAAAAGCACAAATAAATTTCCAATTTTTCGAGGCATATTTGGCGTTGAGCCGTATAAACGCATCGTCAGCACATTTCTAATGCATGAGGTAGATGGGAATATTGGCAGCCTGCTAAATTGTTATTGGCCTTGGATAATTTTAAAGGTTATCTGCATGTCGCGCATTAACCGGCGATAAGCCAAGCCGGTCGACTATGCAAACCAATTGTCATTATCTTATCGGCAACTTCACTCGTTAATCAATTGTGCAATTTGGTTTATGACTTACACGAAAACCAAAAAAGGAAATAATTAAGAACTTGCAGAAGTCTTTAAAAGTTTAACACGACTTTTCCTTTAAACACTTGTCAGCTGTTGCTGCTTCAATTTTCGCGCCGTGTTTTCTCTTGCTGTCAAGGGGCGCACAATTGCTGCCAACTCACCGCACGATGCTACGTTTGTCGAAACACTGAAATTTCTAAAGCGTCCCCAAAAATCGCAGCACAGTGGAGAGCTTTCCTTTGTAATTGTATTTGTTGTTGTTTTCGAGTGCCCAATTCGTGACGTCGCCGGCGTCGAAACGCTGCTACTGAAAATCAATAAAAAAATGTTAAGAGTGCAGCGCAGCTGCGAGCGTAACTTTTTCTCTTAAGAGTGCGGCGTTAAAGAGCGTTAAAGCTGCTGAGCGGCGTTTTTTGTTTGTTTATGGTGCTTTTGATCTGTTTTTTTATGCGCGCGACACGAAGTTCGTGGAAGTTCTTGGAAATGGGGCTTTGTTGCAAAAAAAAATGTTTTAATAAAAATTCAGCAATCAGTGAGAAGGAGACAACAACGAAACGATAAACAAAGAAAACTTGCCGAAGCTTCCCAATTGTTTTTTTTCATTCACGCGTTAAATTGCTATTTCTACAATCTTACGATAAAGAACGAACGTAGGAGCCGCATTAAAATACATATGGATTTGTAGATCAGGTGATTAACAGCCCATATTTATATCGAAAGTTAGGCGCTTTGTCATGCAGTTCAAAATAATTTGTTTAAATTGTTTATTTTGGAGTATGATCAATTATTGTTGATATATTACTTATACATATGTGTATATGTATGCATTACTTGCATTTTAGCATTTTAGAACCAACGACCTTCAAAGATGCATATATACATGAGTTAAAAAGACTTCAGGACGCTTGCAAATAAGAACAAAACTAACTCTGGCATGCAAAAATTATTTTTTCAAAGGTTTATTTACTTTCTACTTTAAAAAGTGAATAACTCTCTTAATTTTATATTTTAACAATTTATATATATTGGTTTTAAATCTATATGTTCTTAAAACTTAAAAAAAAGTGACAAATAATATTTTTCATTTAATGCATTAAACTCTTCTTAATTCATATGCCTAGATAAACCCAAATATTATGTGTTAACTTAGGGCATTACATACACATGTATATTTTTTTTAACAACTCAAAATGTAGATAGAACCCGGAAACCGGTTGATAAGCCAGTTGGAAGTGTTATTCGTATATTTTCACCATTTGTTTATATATGTATGATACTATACATGTATGCACATGTATTTATGTCTATAATAAAATTGATTAAAGAGAGTACATATGTCAATTAAAGTTGAGATACAGTGTACATTGGGGCTCATTTATTTTATGTATTATTGGGTCACAGGAAGTAATATTGTTTATATGTGGTTTTCTGATTTTTAAACATGGTTCCCATATCAAATAAAATATTCCTTAGGGGATTTACTCTCAGATACTCTTCGATAGATAACGATTGGCGTATGAGTAATATGAGGTGCCGAGGCAATTAAGAATGCAAGACTCTCGCCGCAGCGATCTTTGTTGTATATGCTCCCCACTCAAGAGTGAGCAGGAGAGAGCAGTTAACTTGACAACGGGTATTTCGCATACATTTGTTCGCCACCTCAACGGTGTAAAAGCTTTGCCTTCGTCGTTCAGTGTCTTCTGAAACGTTCAGTCGAGCGCACCGCAGTGCGCGTGTTGCATTTGAGAGAGAGATAGCGAGTGAGAGAGAGTGAGAGTGAGTGAGCGAGCGAGCGAGCGAGCAAGAAAGTGTGACAAAAGACAATGGGTTGGTTTAATAAAAAAAAGGCCACCGATTCAACCGACGAACGGGCGCTGGCGCTGCAGGATCCGCGCACTCGGGTGAACACAACGAGCGCGGCCACCGAAACCACAAATACGGCCGTGCAGAACTCCACGATTATCGATAACAACAGGAACAGAGTGACGTATGTGTCGACACGGCGGACGGTGACGCATACGCAGCAGGCGCGTGTAACGGAGATGATAACGCGTCGAACGCCCAGCCAGGCTGAACTGGACGAGCTATTCGCGCAGATGCACATGAACGGCGGCAGCGCCACAACAACAACAACAACAACAACCAGCGGCGGCGTCGGCGGCAACAAACGCTTCAGCCCATCCAGCCTCAATGGCGTCGCGCTGCGTTCGACGACCTCGTTTAAGCCCAGCACGGCGGAGGCGCGACGCTCCAGCACGCTGGCCAAGCTGGAGCAGACGACCATGTCCCAGAAGCAGGGACGCACTGTGACCCAGCATGTGGAGACCAAGCGGGTGGTGCTTAAGCCCAACACCAACGCGAGCTGGTCGTCCAAGGCGAACACACCAACTACCTCAGCGAGCTCGAGCTCCTCGTCCATTTACAAGCCAACTGCGTCGCAGTTTGCGATCAAACCGCTGGACTCCAGCTACATATCGCCGTATGCCAAAACGGGCACTGCCACCAGCTCAAGCAGCTCCCTGCTGGCCAAGCCCACGACAGGCAGCTCCCTGCCGTCCAAGCCCACGACAAGCAGCTCGGCCTTCACAAGGCCGGTATTGTCGACCCCAAAGGTGACCGGAGCGCAGCCCTTCATTAGTCTCAATCCCAGCGGCGGTGCGGTGTCCAAACGTTATCCCAGCAGTGCCAGCGCCAAGGATGCACGCTGCGAACTCAAGCCGGTTGCGCCAATCGTCGCCATGCCCATGCCCAAGCCGATGATCAAGGAAAAACTGAAGCCAGCCGAGGTCATCATCTTGAATCACGAGTCCTTCGATAATAAAAATGAGTTTCGTGAGGGCACCGCCGAGGATGTCAAATCGTTGGAGAAAACCTTCAAGAAGTTCAACTGCAAGGTGCAAGTCATCAAGAATGCAACGATGAGCAGGGTCAGGAACATTGTGAGCGACTGTAAGTTCAAGTTCGGTTGTATATATGTATATGTTTTTCAAATTATCTGGCCTTACTTTTCCACACGATTGGAAGACCCACAGATTATGCACAGTCTTCTGAGCTTTTAATGTAGTGACGTCACAATATCGAGTGGATTGTATAAAAATAGCGACAATTTCGCTTTTAAATTAGTAAAGTAGGCTAGCTATCTTAATGATAGCTGTTATTAGTGCACATTAGTATTCGAGATCGATAACGTAGCTCCCATAATCGGATGAAAGCTCAACTTTTTGTTTTTACTGCCGATTTTGTCACGTCAGGATCTCTCAAATCGCGCTCTTTTTTGTCGTTATGCCGTGCAACTTTTAAATTTCTCAATATTGACTTTTCCACCCAGTTTCCGTTCTGAAGCGTGAATTTTTCATTATCTTGTGCAAGCTGTGCTATAAAGTTTTGAATCTCAACTGGGCTTATAAAAGCGCACGATTCTACTCAGAGAGGTGGATTTGTTAAAAAATAAAACATTTTAAAGAAAACTTGAATTTTTACATTATATTTAATAATGTGAATTTCTTAAAAAAAACCCTGAAGAAGAAACCCTGAAGAAATCTTATATTATATAGAGATGGAAATTATCTGAGTCTTTTTCACGTTCGTTCCGCTAGATTGTTTTCTAAATAAATGAATTTATTAGTTGAAATCGATCGAATTAATAACCAGGCGCCCACTCTCCAGTCGAGAGTAGAGTAAAGCGTAGAGTTCATACCTTGATTAAAGCACTTTTCCAATAATAATAATAAACCAAAATGTATGATTAGATAAAAACATCTTTAAAAAAAAAGCAGAGTTTTTATCCGATTATTCCTATGGGAGTTATGTTATAGGTATTGTGTTTCGATCGGGACAATTTTGATATATGCTGCGTATTAATAATACTATTCCAAGCGTCATTAAGATAGCTTTTTTGTGTTATACTACTCTAAGAGCGAAATTGTCGTTATTTTCATACAATTCATTCCACCATGTGACGTCACTATTTTAAGAGCTCAGAAGTCTTTGTCTTTGCCTGCGGCTCTGACAATCGTGGCAGCCACCACAAGCGCAGGCTGGGATATGGCAACAACAACAACAGTCACTAGAAATTCTATATATATACATATGTATAATATAAACACACCTCTACACGAGGTAAAAATCTAGTGGCGAAATTTCGAATAAATTAAATTTTGTGACAAAGGATATTTAATTAAATATATAATTAACAAAAAATAATTGGCCATCGATTGATCTGACCAAAATAACGATGCAGAACTTTGTGCTACTTCGCCACTAGCAATGAGAAATGCAAATAGTATTATTAATTGATTCACTTCTTCCCAATGCGCAGTGGAAAAGAAGAACTTTGACGATCGGTCTGCATTGGTGCTGGTCATATTGAGTCATGGCCAGCGTTACGACAACATTGCCGCCAAGGATGGAACATATAAGCTGGACGACGATGTCATATTTCACATATTGCGCAATCGCTCGCTGGTCGACAAGCCGAAGATTCTGTTCGTGCAGGCCTGCAAAGGGTCCATGGAGGCTGGAGGGTTCAAGACTGATTCAGTGCAGGTAGTCGGAGTTTTGTGTGGGAGCATCGATATGCGTATTAATCAAGTTATTCTGATTCAATAGCCTCACGGTAATCCGAGCGAGATCCTGAAGTGCTACAGCACCTATGAGGGTTACGTCTCCTATCGCTTGGAGACGGGCACGCCCTTCATCCAAACACTGTGCGATACCCTAAGCTCAAAACCCAATGTGGACATTGAAACCATTATGAAGGATGTGATACGTTTGGTGAAGACCTATACCAAGTGAGTTCAGTTTAGATTCATCTGATATGCAATTATATTTATTGTTTTCATCACAGAAATGGCCAAATACCGTCGGTGACCAGTACAATGACTACCAAATATGTTTTTGGTGATTATGTTTAAGCTGCCTCTTGCCTTGCCTTGTGATTGACAAGTGAACATATGGCCATACGTAATATAGACTCAATAAGCGAAAGAGACTGTAATCGAACTAAGTATTAAGACATTCATATTTTATCATATTCCCACACAAATAGTTTTTAACATATACCAAATAGTAATATATCTTTGATAGCAGTGCTTAATTATATTATGTTCATGGCAGAAATTAAATTTCCCTTTAAAAGTTTATTAAACTACTTTTCGTTTGTTGTTTTTCTGTTTGTTTAGTGAGCTGATCGAATTGTAAATTTAGCCAGCAGCTTATCTAGCTGATAAAATAGTTTTGCAGCGTTGCCACCTGACAATGCAGTTTGCATTTGGCAGCACTGAAAGTGTTTTTTGCATATATATATATGGCCGCATTTAAAAGATTTAAATTTCCAGCTATTTAGTTTTACATTAGCCATAAAATCCTCAATCTTTGCTCTGTTTTCACGCACGATCTTGTTAAAGTAGAAAAATGATTGTGGATTTTATGGTTCGTGTTCACTATTCCTCCTCATATATAAGATTTATATGGCGAAAATATGAGTACACAGCGACCCAACTATATAAGTTAAAGCCTGAAACGAAATAGAAATACTTTTAATAATCCCAACAGATGGTCATAGCTCTCGGCACGTACATACGACAAAGGTGCCCACGATTATCACATATAGGCGAGTCGGTTCGTAACTAATGATGGACATTACAATCATAGTGACACTCATGCCGGCATTGATCAGGCTGGTGATCAAATAGAATACCAACAAAACCGTTGATTGCTGCGAAAGCATGAATAAACAAGTGAGAACGTTGCAGTCGGCTGTAACCGACTGCGCAATACTCGTTCACAGTACGATAACAGCTTAAATCAGTCGAAAACGTACTTCATTATTATTGTTATTTTGGAAAAAACAAGGATTTTGTTTTTTATTTGTGGATCGATCTCTAGAGGAGGTCACCCCAACACTGTCTACAAAATTTGGTGACTATAGCTCAGAAATTGGGGGAGATATGGATTACCGCGCTTTATCCGCCCCCAAAATTGTAGATTTCTTTGATTTGCCACGCGCCCAGTGAACGTCTCTACAAAATGTTTGTCCGATATTTAGAGGTGGCTTTTAGTAATCTGTCTGAGTTAAATTTATATTTCAAACTCTTAAATTGAGGATGATATATAAATTAAAGCGATTTGCCACGCCCCCCATGGTCGTAGCCAAAAACCTTACAGGAGTATATAAATAGGCATTTCGTCTTTTTTTAGCGGGACTACTCTAGTGGCCGTGGTCGCAATCTTTGGGGGAGGTCATTGGCAAATTTGTTGACAATAGCTTTAAAATTGAGCGAAATAATCACTTTTTATCGATTTGCGATTTGCGATTTAAGGTGGATCGATGTTATCGATGTGCCAGCCTTCCAGTGGGAGGCTGAAGCAGATAACTACAAGTACATATTCCAAGTTTCAAGTCTCCCTCAGACGGACGGACATTGCACAAACCGAATATACCCTTTTTCACTTTGTGAACGAGTATAAAGACATTTATCGATTAGAGCAGCTGTTACTTTTAACTTACAGTTAAAGCTCCGATCACCAGCATGAAACATCCGATGCAGTGGCAAATTGACATAGCGCGTTCAGGTTGTGTTATGTATTTGTCTGGATTGAAGAGGTGGATAATGAAATTATATTTGATCGATGCCACTAGTTACCATCGAAAAAAAATATGGCATACACATTTATTGGCGTATCGACGAAGGCAATAACAAAGCAGCCAATGCGCAGGCTAAGGAAAAAGCAAAAACGCTTTAAACGGAACATCGTCTTGTTGCTCAATTAACATAAACAATAGAATTTGGTTAATATTTTTTTATGTTTTTATTTATTTGTTGGTATATAGTACGTATATTTCGTATAGTTGTCATGATTGTTAAAGCAAAGCAAAATTGTTCACACGTAGATTAGAATTTGATGGCAACGAAATCTACAAAACTCAGATGAAGAGATCGCCGCCGAGCGCTGCATAAAACGAATAAACGACCAACCAGTAGTATATGCCAACAACTATTAAACAAAAATTGTGGATAATAAGATATATGTATATAGTATGCTGATACCTACTGAACATAACCACATAAAGCGCGATAACTGGCGCCCAGATGAGCAGTATTATGTCTGATATGAACAATATGATCATGGCCAATAACTTGACCAATGTCAGTATTATATAGGGCAGCATAAATACAGGACGCAGCTGAAATGTATTAAAATTAATAACAGCAGACCATATATATATATATATATAGTATATAGTCACCTTTAAAGCCCCAAATAATAGTAAAATGGCGCTCAACAGATGCACAAGCATGAAGACACAGAACAGCTTATGGCACAGATCGGGGCTACCTGTAAAATAAATAAATATATATGTATTTATACATATGTATTTGTAAAGAGGATTACAACTTACCAGCTTCGCCAAATATCGCTATGAAAAAGCCAAATAATATATCCATTACTATATCACTGATCGCGACGATGAACGTGCCAATGCGCAAATCGACGCAGAAACAACAATATTGCAAATAGATCATCTTGTTGCATATATATTATATATAAGATGTATATATATAATAATAATATTCCTCCAGGCAATTGTTCTACACTAGTTAGGTCCAATGCTAATTTTGATTGTTGTATTGCACTCGAGGACAAGTGCGCGTGTTGGGTGTATGTAAGTTGTGTGCGTATAGAATTTTAGAAAATCTTATTAAATATTGACATCGAATACTTTGTTTGGGGTTTGTTGTTTTTGTGTTGGGGGCATTGGCAGAACAAAGAAAGTGAAGTAGATGTGTGTTAAATGTTGCTTAGAAGTCAGCCCAAGTTTACTCAAAAATATTACTTCCTTTGTGAATGCGTTGACATGACATGATGTTTTTTTAAACGCGTAGTTAATTTTAATAATTTTAATTTTAAGAATAAAAAAAACATGTTTGAGTCAACCAGTGTTACCTAGTAGTTAAATTTGATATTTAGTCAACTTAAGTCAGCTTCAGTTTTCGAAATCAGCTCGATGTGGAATTTAGTGACCGTTTTACCTACAAATATTTCTATATTTCATATTTCTGTTATAATTAAGTGAAAATTGATATGTAGTTAAATAATTTAACTTAAATTGACTATAGTTTTCTTAAGCTTTTGTCAACAATATTTAATTTGGGAAATTTGATTTTGAGAAGACATCATCTTTTGAACTGTCAAAGCAAGGTACTACAAATCTAATTTAACATGCAGTTAAATGAGGTTATATTTACGAAAGCTCTTGTCAGAGACCTAATAATATAATAATTTTAATAGAATAATAAAAATATTAATATTAAAAATAATACCAGGTATGCTATGTGGGAGGTAATAACAATAAAACAATAAAAATTAAAGTAATAATAATAAAAAAAAATTTAAAAAACAGCAATTAAATGTTTCCTAATCAACTCTTAACGAAACACCCTGTACCGCCCTGTATACCAAGCATTTTTCAGCGTAGGCTTAAAAATATAAAAAGATCAACATAACGTATAGCCGTCTGAAAATCGGTTGCAATGACCGTCCATGGCCTAGCAACGGTATTTTCGAGCATTGCCTACAGCTGTTATGTCATAAATAACAACCTGCGCACAGCGCAATCGGCTTTTAATTGTTTTTGGCAAATAGCGGCTCAAAAAATAAAAAAAAGGGCAGGAAAGTCCAGGAAAGGCACAGAACGTGCCCGGCCGTACTTGATGTCATATTGCAGCGTTGGCCCCCTCGGCGTGGGAGGGGGCGTCTGCTGTTTGTGTTTGCAATTTCGTTTTCAGTAGTCGAAATATCGAAAACGAAATTGGGCACAAAATGCGCCAACATCGCGGACTCATTTGTATGCGAAGTGGGCAGCGACGACGACGCTGACGGCGACGCCTCCGTAACGATTGGGAAGCCATCAGAAATATTATGCAAAGAGCCAGGAGGGGTTATACAAACACGAGCGATGATCACAATTGAAATCAAAATCGAAAAGCGTACGCTCTCTGCGGCCATATATATAATGCAGCGATGACCTGCGACAATCGAATCATTCGAGCAAGTTGATCCGAACCATGAAGACACAGGTTGCGCTGCTTTTCGTCCTGGCGGCCCATGTGGCCAGCGTTGTGGCGCGTCCGGAGCCGCCAAGGCCACGCTATGGGGCACCGCCGCCGCCGTCGGCACCACAAAAGGAATACGGACCACCGCTGCCGGCACAGCCGTTGCCCGCTTATGGGCCGCCCGCCGCGTTCTACGGCCCGCCCGCCGCGCCCACGGCGGAGGCGATTGTCACCAAGAACGTGTACGTGCATGTGCCGCCCGAGGAGCCGGAGCTGTATCCGGCCGCGTCGCCCATACAAACGGCCGTGCCGAAGAAGCACTACAAGATCATCTTCATCAAGGCGCCGAATCCACCGACGCCAGTGCGCCAGGTGCTGCCGCCGCCCGTGCAGGACGAGCACAAGACCCTGGTCTACGTGCTGGTCAAGAAGCCGGAGGAGCAGCTGCCCGTCATTCTGCCATCGCCGGCGCCCACGGAGCCCAGCAAGCCCGAGGTGTACTTCATCAAGTACAAGCAACAACAACAGCAGCCTGCCCCCCAGTACGGCCCGCCCGCCGCGCCCGCCGATGAGTACGGCGCTCCGCCCGCCCCACGCACCCTGGAGCAGTTCTAGTGATAAGGCCCCAAGCCACATCCCTCAGAGTCAAGCGTGTGTAAATATTATTTATAGTATGTAGTTTCTCGCTATTAAACCAAGCAATCTTCAAAATATAAAGCTGGCCTTTTTATAGGGGCGATAGTTCTTGGCAACTGTGTGGAAATACAATATATACTATGTATTTATTTCTATAGGAAATCTAGTTGAGTTTACTACGTAGAGATACACTTATTCTATGTGTATGACTGTGCGGAGTCAGATTTTAAATGACAGTAAAAGATTACAAGCAAGTTTGAAACCCGTCGAGGGATCTAAAATTTGAAAAATAAACTGAAAACTGAAAAAAGGACAGGTTCTTAACTGATTAGCTGTATATAACAGTCCATAATCACACTATAACTTCAATTAATTTAACATTTCAAATTTCATTTCATTAAAGAAATTAATTTAGTTTATTCTAAAGCAAATGCTTCGATAGTATCTTAAGCCTGGACCAAATTTTTCTAAAAAATGTAGAAAAGCGAAAGTTCAGAAACTTGTGTAAAGATATTTATTGCTACATCAACTGGGTCGTGGAAATTCTCATAAATCTATATATTCTCCCTTAGATTTAATTTTTAAAACAGATTTCTGATGATTTCCTCTAAAGATTGCATACAATTTTTTTGGATACGATATATATAATTTTGGGGCAGAAAAGCCGCGAAAATCCAAACAAAGCTGAGCTGGAGTTATCAAATTTAGCTGACAGTTTTTAATGAACTCTTCTAAAAATCGAGACGATTTCGGCCACGCTCAATCTTGAGCCAAAATTAAATATTTTTCCAAAATAATAATTTATAATAAGAGCATAGGAATTTTGTACCGACTTGTAGAAAATTAGACGGCGTCTTGTATTTGAAGGCTTCGAAAAAATACACTCTTAGCTCTCCCAAGAACTGAAATAGGATCGATTTAAACAATTTTCTTTTTAGCCCTTAAACAATTTATAATAAAACAATTTATTATAAAAAGATAAATTGAAATTAAACCTTTTGATAAAATATTATTAAAAAAAAAAATAAATGTTATTTTAAAAGTCGAATTTTATATTAAAGCTAATAATAAAAGTATATAAAATATACAAATATGTCAAGATCCATAAAATAACGTCCAGTTCAACTTTATAAAATATCGTAGTAGGAATATACAACCAGGCAAAAGTATAAGCTGAGAACTGTTGTACAATATTTAGACTATACTCTCCCTAGATATGTTTGATGTTTGTTCACCTGCTTCAAAAATATCAAAAAATACAAAATCATAGAAGGCGTCCAACATGACGACATAGGCGCATTCCCAAACCAAAACGATCACATGTATGAGGGCAATAAATAGGTATGGCAATAGTAGATAGCGAATGCCCTGCAATTCAAATGAATAATATATACGCATTATGATTATCATTATAAATATTATTATTATCACTATGTAAATACCCACCAGCAGAGTCCCAATCAATAGAACGACGGAACATATGAGAAAAATGCCGCTTATGATAAGCGTTGCATAGCCCAGCACAGAATCACCTGCGAATATTAAAACACGTATCGCTATAGTAGAGCTTACAATCTGAACTTTACTTACGATCGAGAAAGAAACGATCCACGCCACGCATAATCACAGTGACAATGGATATAATAATGCAGCCACATTTTAGCTCAACGCAACAGCAACAATTATCGGTATAAATCATGGCTGTATACGATATATATGTATTATATAAATTTATAAGTATTTTTTTTTTTGCTAGTTAAATGCCTGAGAGTTTGATATTTCAGCAAACACAAAAATACTGAGTGACAACATGAGATCTGTGTGTATATAGGTCTGGCCTACGTTACCCATTACCTTTAGCTAAATTACCGTTATGTTTACAGCACGTCTAACTGTAATTGTTTCTATAGCTGCCCATCATTAACCCTGGCTTACATTGCAGCTACTTATAAATAATTATGGGCATTGTGTTGCTCTGATTTTATATTCCACTCACGTCTCATTTTCAAATTTTAGCTTTTGCATATTTAATTCATTTGTTTTTTTTTCGGCTCTTACGAAATTTGGGACTAGAAACAATTGCGTTGTTTATTGTTATGAAATTGTCTATAGTATATTATTATTAATATGATTCTTTATAGCATTCATGATTTAATTTCATTACTAATAGCTATTTCACATTGTTCAATTTTTCCATTTTTCTTATGTCTATTGTTATGATAAAATAAAAAAGTTCTCAATTTAACCGAAATGTTTCCTTTTGATGAACAATATTTGACTAATATTTATAAGGTGATAATAATTATTCCCTGCATGAGAATTATTTCCTTTTTTATTTAACATTTTTTTGTTAGTTTTTGGTTTGCGATTATTTTCTTATCTAATCTACACTGATTAGAAATTAATAGTCCAGTAAAAAGTGACGAAATCCTATAAAGATAAGGCTTTTCGAAGTCAAAGAAGCATCGGAAAAGTTAAATAAAAATTAATCACTCAACTTGAGATATTAAAAACAAATCATTCATCATGTATTCATATATATATATATATTCATCACGTGTTATAAACAACTGTACTAAGGTGGGGCAACCAAGATCATAATATATAATAGTCAACTAATAAGTATATACTTGAATATAAATTTAAG